>OX401988.1:4007500-4607500 GCA_947859335.1 Tortricodes alternella | reverse complement strand
GTTCAAAATGGCTACGTTCGAATTTCGAACCGGCTGAACGGGTATAGACCAAATAATAGTTTCCACTGAAACTGAGTGTGTAAATACTATGTAGTGCAATTTATTTATTGTGTGAGCGATGTGCGCATGTGACGAGTGACTGATTTTTTATTTTATTTTTAATAAATCGTTGATATGATAATTGTATTTTTTATTTTAATCCATGGTATAAATGTTTCAAGTTGGACTACGATTCAATGAAACAATAAATATATAATCTATTTTTGGTAACAATGAAAGATTTAAAAAGGAAAAAACTTAATATATATATCTCAAATCGATATATATCAAAAAATACCACCTAAATCACTTCCGCTGGGTAAGCTGCCCATAAGGCTGGCTGCATTCCCTCGTATAGCTATGCGTAATGAACCAGCCCTATGTTCCCCGGAGGCACGGAAAAGTTTTCTTTTTTATTTCATGGAAAAGCTTCCGCGCCTCCGGGCCCCACGGCCCAAGTGTCTCGACAATAAATTACGTAACTAGTTTTATTTATTATCCCTTTTAATTGTTTCTACTGTTGCTTTGATAAATAAAAGCTATATTTATGACTCACAATTAGAACGGAATTCTGAACTATTTCCATTTGGTATCTTTAACGAAACTTCATGAAATTTTTCTTCGTGGTTCTAGAAATTAACTATACAAATTAAACTAAACAGTTGCTGATACTAATGTTATTATTCTGAATTTGATTTTTATAACAGCCATTATAGAACTGAATTATTATTTATGTAAAGAAAACTTGTAAAAAAAATTCATTAATATGTAAACAAATCCCCTTACAAAGTATTCGATGCCAAAACATCCACTACGTGTCTCTCATACATTGACCAATAAACTCTTCCACGACTTTCTAATCTGACTTAACTTTCTGGTCAGCTCCTGGTATCCTCAACTTTCCTTGAATACCAGAGCAAGCATTCGACCTAAATAAACACAGACAGGTGTCAGTTCTTGTACAGTCAATGTCTAATAAAGTGCTAGCAATGTGCTAATGTAAAAACACTATTGAAATTTACGGCGGTTCTGATGTATCTCGCAGATCCGTATCCATATGTTTATACATTTTGAGATGTATATTTGAAATCGTAAGAATTTAATTTTAAGACGTAATGAAAAACCATTGGTTTAGTTAGATACATTTCACAGCACACCTGCACGTTCCTGTAGTGGAATTAAGAAATCCACTTTTTATGGATTTTACATTTATCCCATCCTCCATCATTTATCCATTTATTAAACAAAACAAAATTTTAAGTGGAAATGCAAGGCTTTTTTATTTCGGGAACAACAAAGGCTACATAATTAAATTAAAACTGAACATACTTACCTCCTGGTTAAGCGCCTACGAGTTGAATCTTTTTGAACCCGCAAGCACTATACACCGGCGCTTCACGGCAGCTATCGATACGTTGCAACACGGTTCTGATGCTGGTTTAATCATCTTTAATCGTCTTCACATGTATCATCACCTTCTCCTGCGTGCTGAAATTTAAATTTAATAAAAAAAAAAACTAGAATCTTTTTGTACCGGGAGCAGGGAAAGTACATAATTTAGTACGTAATTTAGAAATGTATACATTTAGGGTAGGTATTTATAACACAGAGAGTTACCTTACCTTTCTGTAATGCACCCATTCTCATTTACTAGATCTCCAGCACAAACATGCGACCAAACCGTCACCGTTTAGTTTAAACTTCAATTTGATTTAAATTGTATCGTTAATTAACGCGACCCAACTGTACTGTATACTTTCCACTCCTCATATTGTATGGAATCCTCAACGTGTTTGGTCAAAACCATTCCTATATTGTTGTCTATCGTTTTGTATAACTTAAAGTGTCGAAAATTAATATTTTATTTTTAAAACTGTATATGATTAGGTTAATACAGCAAGATTAGGATAATTATTTTATAGTTCTTGGCTGTTGTCAGTTTTTTGCGGAAGTCGTTGTTAGGTTGGCGCCATGGTCGCGCAACCACCGGTATAACTCTGACAGCAGTCGAACTAGTACTTTTTATTTTAAATAGTGTGATACGGCTGTTTATTATGCTTTAAACTTATTAATTATATTAATATGCGCCCTTATCAGAAATTATCAAT
The DNA here is from genome assembly GCA_947859335.1 of Tortricodes alternella. NCBI lineage: Eukaryota > Metazoa > Arthropoda > Insecta > Lepidoptera > Tortricidae > Tortricodes > Tortricodes alternella. Next base: position 4,605,353 of record OX401988.1, on the reverse strand, counting down.
TAATTTTGGCAGTGGCTTGTTACAATTTAACATTCAGTGGTTGAGTTGCTCAAGTGTTGCCATACAAACGTGTTGTTCTCTGTCGCTCGTGTTGTCACCTAGGGGCCACTGAAAATCAGCGCCGAGGCTCGCCACGGCATAACGCTGAGTGGCACCCTCTTTGGCACCGTTCGGCACAGCTTTTTATGTTCATTGTTTCTTTGTTATGTGCTTTTCTTGTTATTTGTCTGTGTCCTAATGTGTGTTAAATAAATGTCTTTATTATTATTATATCCTAATTTATTTCCTTAAAAATGGACACCCTTGCTCCATTGTATTGAATTGGCATCTAATATGATAAAACCTTAGTTAACTAATATCATTTTGATTAAACTTAGCACTTACTTATAACAATCTGCTACTGATTGTAGGAGTGACAATATTAGGATATTTTTACATTTTCCATTATTATGGAAATTTCCTACCGTTAAATACGATATTTTAACGTTGGTGTAATTGCGTTATATTGGCCATCTTTAACTAAGCTTGGTTTTGCTTGGTCTCCAATATCACCGTGTATATATGCGAATATCACACTAACTCATACACTGACTAACCACGAAATCTCAGGAAAATAACCTAGAAACTTGAAATTTGACGAAGACGTAGATTAAATGAGGATCAATTAAACATTTAAATGGAAAATACCGCGGGCGATACTGTTTCTCCTGTTGTTGTCTGTATGAAAAACATACAGTACCTTTTAAGTATGGAACTCAAAAAACGAAAAATGTATCTTCTAATAACCATTTAAAACATACCCATGAAATAAAACAAGAAACAACTTTCGCAAGGTCCTATCTCTATTCAGTCGTCGAGTGTAATACGACCTTGCGAAGGTTATTATGTCGTATTTTTATTGGATATTTGGATCTTCATTTTATTTTCCTAATCATCATACCATCTTAAGACTAATTAATCGAACGTGGCCACAAGTAGTCTTGTGGCTCTGCCCACCCCATTACGGATTTCGGGCGTGATGCTATGTATGTATGTAATTTTCCTAAGTTTGCAGCATGAATAATTTGTCATTTTTGGGTTGGCACATTTCGGAGATAGGGGTTAAATAGAGTGTATCAATAGATGATACTTTTCAAATTATTGGGACATTTTAGATTATTTGATAACTGTATTTACCCTACCTAGTTATACTGCAAAATATCACGGACGGAAGAATTAGTGTCAGGGTCTCCATACAAAATAAATCCCTATTGATTAGCCTTAAATGGGTTAATTTGATCGTGGCAAGCCTACGAATCTAATGGACTTGCTATATGCATGTTAAAGGTATCCACACATCGAAACGCGGAACTGAAGCGGAGCGTGGCGAAAGCGGGCCCGCGTAAGCAGTGTCTCAGAAAATGGAGCAGCAATTTTGTACTAAATTGTATAATCTTTGGCACATAAGTTGAACCAAAATGGCGTTCGTCTGCGCAGGTATAACTATGGTTACTTCGCGGCACGTAAGTTGAACATGACCTTGAATGCGCAGAACACATTGTCGGGTCTCAATCAAAGTGCGGTATGAGGTGCGGCGCGAGGGGCCGCGCGTAACCATAGTTGTACCTGCGCGGAAGACCGCCATTTTGGTTCAACTTATGTGCCGGGGATTATACAAACGGTTAGGCGAGCAGAGTTTTTACTCAGTAAAGCGTACCTGGAAGCTACAAGTTTATGAGCTGCTATCATTATTAGTGGAAATGGGCAGGCCACATGATCAGAGGAAAGGATAAATGGAGTAAAATAATCACACAATGGTTCGTAAGGGATGGAAAAAGAAAGATAGGTAGACTACAACGAACATTAGACAAGTCGCGGGAATAACATGGGGTAGAGTGGCCATAGAAAGGCCAGAATGGAGAAGATTGGAGGAGGCCTTTGCCACCGGGCAAAAGGACATTCAAAAATGGAACAAAAGAATACTATACGAATAACAAAGAAATATAGTCGTGTCCGAATGAAGGATAATAATAATAATAAATAAATAATCATTATTAATTGCAGATTTTATTGTTCAGTGCTGATTGCCTTGTTAATTGATTATTTTTAAATTATATAGTTATGAATCATGTACCTATTAATGACAGGGAATGATATGTAGCGTATGTACTCAATATTTCCATGCTCATGTTGGCAAGATATGTGACTCCAATCTTTAAAATGAAATCATTATTAACCAGCACTTATGTGAATAAATATATTTAATTTCATTTGGAAGGTTTCACATCGATTCGCGCGGCTGCCACTGGTGTGAAGTGTGAAGGCTTCCATATTAGTTCCTGTGAGATTGTTACGTGGGCCCGCTTCTAACCCGCTTCGCTTCCGTTCCGTTACGGTGTGTAGAACCCTTAAATATTTCAATTATAAGGCTTTTATTGTATTGAACATAGTATTGTGTAATCATAGCTGGACACAAGACCGTTAATCCGTTAATCGTTAATTAACGAACATTTCTATATAGATAAGATACTAAGCATCCATGACTCGGATGACTGCTTCGTCATGACAGTTTGCCCTAGTTCGATCTACCACTGCGCAGTCAGTCAGACAATTATTAATAGAACACGCCGAAATAACAACTTTTTAATCAATGCCAGCTAAACCATAAAACAAATGATTCATTGGGATTCAGGTGGCAACCGCATTCCCCTCGTGACCCACTACACCTCGCTTATGGAAGGAAAGCGAGCCATTAATATCGATAAGGACCCAGAAATCACCAGGCGGAAAGGATGCCGCGATGGCAGTACCGGCGAAATACCGCTGCTGGTTCACCGAAATAATAATCCAATCTAATCTAATTAATATAAAACGATTTTTTTAGAAAAATGGCCACATTTGGCTTAATTTGCACACGATTAAAAGATGCCCCACGTCATAAACCTGCCATGTGCGAGTCGGACACGCGCACGAAGGGTTCCATACCATTATCATTGAAAACGGCAATAAAAGCATGTTGTTTTTTTAGTATTTGTTGTTATAGCGGCAACAGAGTTACATCATCTGTGAAAATTTCAACTGTCTAACTATCACGGTTCATGAGATACAGCCTGGTGACAGACGGACGGACTGACAGCGGAGTCTTAGTGATAGGGTCCCGTTTTACTCTTTGGGTACGGAACCCTAAAAAAATGCACCAGCGCTTCGGACTATACCATCATTACTGAGAAGAACCGCCAACAAAAACTCAGCAGGAAGTTATTTCGCCAAATTCAAAAAGGCCACTAGAATTGATCTTTAATTAAATTGACGTTAAAGTGAAGTTTATGTATAGGTTGACTAGTTGACGGACATTTAACCATTTAATCTCTAATCAGCTTAAGTCGCGTTTGTGAGTTCGGTCAATTGTTTCAAAATCATATTACACATATTGTGTAGTGTGTACTCTACATTATGCAAATTACAAATAAAATTCAATAAAAATAACATTACAACAAAGAAATATTAAAAGTTGAAAAGACTTACTGCTGAGTTGCTAGCAACTCGCCGCTAGCGGCGTTTCTTCTCAACAGATGTCACCTTTCGAAGCGCTGGTAGCTTCAGTCAGACATGTAAAAGAGCCCATGTGGCCTACTTGTAAAATATTTTCATTTTCATATAGTTAGGGTCTAAACTTGTTTTTATACCTTTGCCTTTGTCTTATAGCCTTTGCTTACCTAGCTACGCCTCCGATGCGCAGAATTCGATATTAGCAAGAGCATTTCGGTCGCATTCTACAATATGTGTGAAGTCCTCAATCTACACTGAACCCGCGTGGGGGACTACTGCTCAGTGCTTCCCACTATGAGAAGAAGCTCGGGGATACCACGATCTCTAAATGCGACTCTCTTTGGGCCCTAAACTGAACTGTGTCGCCGTTACCACGCCATGTTTTTGTAAATACAATGTCGTGGTATGAACAGTTTACCGACAGCGGTTTTTCATCTAAACTATGCCCTACATTCGAATATAACTTTTAGGAACAGTCTCATTTCCAATTCAAAATATACTCCGTTTTAAAGTGTTTTAAAATGTTCCTAAAAACCATAACAAATGAAGAATGTTGTTAAAAAGGTTAAAAAACCCATTTGTATCGTAGAAGTGTCCGAGTGATAGGAGCGAGTGTTTTGGTGTGACCGTCGCGCGCATGATCGGTGTTAATAAACAGTGTTATTTAACAAGAAAGGCTGAAAACCAAACAAAGAGCCAACAGTACTATGGTTCCCTTGAAGCTAAGCTGTTAAAAAATCTCTTCTTTTTCATTTCAAAATGCTACGATACACTGATAAAAATTCCTAATGAAAAAAAGAAGTTGTATCATAATAACCACAAACACTATAAGTATGTATAGATTAGATTAGATTTATTTATTTCTCAATATAATATTACATTATAAATTGTACACATGTCAAGATATATGAAATTAAATTGAGATCGTCAGTTATTAAAAATACAAATAAAAAGTAATTATCCAAATTTAAATTAACTAAATTTAAATGTCAGAATCACAAATTAAAAAGTAAAAAGGATCGTCATTTCAAAATATAAATTAGAAACTACAATGATAACAATAATAATAAAACAATGTCAAATAAATAAATAAATCTACAGTCTAAGTTCCATGTACTCATTAATATATTTATGCCATGAAAAAAATAATTATTGCGATTCGGAGTGAAGTTGAAAGCATTATAATTGCCCAAAAGCAACGTTAAATTAAATAAAGTAGGTTTCCCAATATGAAAATTAACGTTCTTAATTAAGTATTAATCAACTGTAAGCAGCACACAGCAAAGTGTGACACGGCACTTCGACCGGCAAACGGAAGAGAAACAACAATTTCACAATCCGGACTTGGCTGATGCAAATGGCGGCGTGCGTGGCATACAAAATGGCCGTCACCCCATATTGCATAATGTAGATTGGGTAAGTAAAAACACGAGCTTTTTGTTAAATAAGAGCAAGTTTCACTTTCTAGACTATGTTTACGTAATGTCTATGTTTGATATGGAAGAAAGGGATGTGATGTGACTTATAACTAAAGCTGGTTCTCGTGGAATGTTGACAAACAAAGTTTAACTGCACGTCAGCGTGCTTACTGTGACTGCTTCATCATCATAATCGGTTGATTATTATATGTATACCCACTTCTTGACACAGGCCTCCTCTTACAGCGAGAGGGACTGGGCGTGCGGATTGGGCACTGCATACCCATCTACAAAGATACCTCGTCCAGTGTAAAAAGAGCGCTGACTGCCATATAAAATGTATGAGTGACACCGTTTTCTTTACATTGGTTAAGGTATATTATTTACCAGAATGCACCTGCATGTATGCTCATTAGTAAATATCAAATTCATGCACATGAAATCTGAAAATCTGAGAGGTAGCCGAACCTACTTATAGTAACTGCAATGCTCGTGTTCAAAACGAAATAGAAGCTTTGCACGAACTAGTACGTGTTAGCGGACGTTACAAAAGCGATCAATCGATTGGTATGAGCGCAATGACGGTGAGAGCATCACTCATCCGCATGACAAACAAACTAGACAGAACGGGGTAACAATGTTTAAATTGGTTGACGAAACGATAGTACCTAATGTTGATTTAAATGTCCTATATTAATTCTCTGCGATTAGTTTTGTAATTGTCTTTGGTAACTGCACAAAATTAGGACAAATGTTAGTCTTTAAAATAGGCTTCTTTTAATCACAATTTCAGCAGATATCAGCTGCCTAAAATATCTATAAAGTCATTATGATTACCTGGAAACTCTTGACAATGCAGGTCACCCATTTCTACAAGGCACCAATGGAAAAAGATACATATAAATGATTTTATGGAGTGGACATTTTGGACTTTTTTAGGGAAAGGTAGAACTAATTAACGCCACTTACTTCATGGCATAAACTTCCTTCGCTTCTTCGTTACGCACTAGTGTTTATTGCGCACATAAAGCAGTGCAGCAGAGGCACTGGGAGTGAAGAAATAGCATAGAATGCGTGCAGATGCTTATCATCCTGGCATGTCGTAAAAATCGACTATGGGACGGGTCCTCTCCAACATGGTGGACTATCTGCATGGGCGATGGGCTGATCACCTGTCACCATACGGGTCATCATACCATCTTAGGACTAATTAATCGAACGTGGCCACAAGTAGTCTTGTGGCTCTGCCCACCCCATTAGCGATTTCGAGCGTGATGCTATGTATGTATAAAGCATTCGTATATTTCACACCAGCTATTAGACAAAAAGTGATAGATGATGTGCCTACCTATCTATGTCTGAGATAAAAGAAAATCTACTAAGCTCTCAGGACAACTAAACTCACCTAAACATAACTATAAAATAATCTTGAAGTATTTCTGTTTGTGCATTACGTTACGCTTATTACCCAGTTCAAAACAAAACCAAACATTTTGAATACAAGGCATGCTCCAACCATTGCTTTAAATTGCCAATCTAACGTGTTATGTACAAAATAGCTCTGCTTCAATACCATCTTAAAATAGCTCCCCATGGTGGTGTCAATAATTTTGAAGTCCTGATATTAGCAATAAAGAATATTCATGAACCAACCACCCAACCAGCGTCACTCTCACCACCAGGACTTTCTTAAATACTTCGCCAACGAAAGCGCTTGTCATTCGACTCACGCGCACAGCACGCGTGCCTTGCCGCCCTAAGGATCCCGTATAAAAACCAAGCCCATCGAAAAATTAAATCATTGTTGCTCCATTAACCGACCGGGCTGAACGTCTAATTAAAAAATCTAATGACACAGTGAAAGCTAGGACAAAAATTAAAAAAATGAAGTGCGTTTGCCTTTTTCTGGCTTGTGTAGTGGTAGTCCGGGGCTACAGCATCAGGGAAAATGAAGTCGACACCCCGAGGCTGGCGACAAGTGATGACCTTTTGGACAGTGTAATCAGTGATTGTTTCGACACCAGCGAACCAACAGCGTGTCTCAAAGTGAAGGTGCTCTCTTTCTTGGACACGAAGCTAGGAGTGACGAAGGAATCGGCCAGGTCGTTTGACGAGAAGAACATCGACAAAGTGATCTTGGACCGCGTCGGAAGGATTCTGAACGCGAACGAGTTCAGGGTACAACTACCCGAGTTCATCTTCCAGAATGCAGAGGTATCATACAGAGCTGACAGAGGGTTCGATGTTGAATTCCCTGAAGAAAAAGAAAATGGTGAAGGTGAGGAACTTTATAATTAAAACTACCTGCTCGTCTTTACAATGATTAGCACAATAATGAATCTTGAACTTATCAAATTAATATTCATAAAGAGCAGTTCATTTGCCTAATGAAAAATATAAAACATATTATCTTGTAAAGATCGGAAACAGTTGTTATGGAAATTTTGTACAATTAGCTATTAAGAAATAAACATCATCACATTCACAAACACATACATTATATGGTTTTATGTCGAATTACTTTGACGCATTTGAATTTCTAAGAAGGTATTCTCCATTCATGACGCTCATTAATTTCACTACCTATTCCAGCACGAGGTATCTTGAAGAAGAAGCTGCTGTTGCCTATCATGCTGCTGCTGAAACTGAAGATGAAGGCATTGATGCCCATCCTCGTCTCCATCATCGGAATCAAGGCCATCAAGGCACTTATCCTGAGCAAGCTTGCCATCACCCTGGTCGTTGGATTCTTGGTCTACAACCTGATTATGAAGAAGGGAGGTGAGTATAAAAAGCAATTGCGATTAGACGAATATTTACAAGGTGCAATACACCGGGGTTTTAACGCTGTCAGGGTGAATTTAGGAACTTTTTGTAGGATGTGCAACATACGAGCAACTTTTCACGACTATAATAGCTGGCGACTATAGCTGTCCAACTCAGCTAGTTATTGTGCAGCCCAGCCCAGAATCAATCCAGAATTTCCTTAGCAAGGTCTAGATTTTAGCATTAACTTTTTTGTCTCCAGCCATGCCAATGATGATGACCCCGACGGACGCGCCGCCAGCGCCACAATACGGCCCCCCAGCGTCACAGTACGGAACTCCTGGCTCCACCCCCGGAACCCCTCAGGACTCGTACAGCCCGCAGTGGGAGCCTTCATCGAACGGACCCTACTCCCGCGTTTGGGACCCCTCGCAACTCGCCTACAGCTCATACTACCCTGGTGACTCCAGCTCATCATCGAGTTCCAACCAGTCCCCGAGCTACTCCAGCGTGGCCTCAGTCTCCTCGGTTTCATCCTCATCATCACCCACCTACTAAGATACCTAAAGCATCATGTTGTACATAGTAAGCACGAACTAACGAACGGCTAGAGTATAAGATAACTTATTGACGATATTTAAATTATTTATTGATCACAATAAAGAACTGATGTTTTACAGTTTTGCAATATTGTTCCTTCCCAATTCCCCTTTGTCATTTGATATCCCACTACTGTGACTTTATGCTGAGTAACCAGATGTTAATGATACGATCAATCAGAACTTCAGAGCAACAACGCTCTTGTCGGTGCAGTAATCGCTATAACTTCCCTCTCCCCGGCCCGAGTCGTGACCTCTTGGTACGACACGGCTCTTCCACTTTTTTCTTAATTTGATCCTATACTTAACTCCTTCTTGGCCTTCTCCTTGCTCTCTTAATGAAACTATAATGCACAAAATATATCTTGGGTAGGGAATTCTTGGAGTACGGATCACTTTAGGAATTCAACAACAATGAACCGAAGCTGCAAAACTGCCGAGAAGAATGGTTATTAGACACATTTTTCATGATAATATTTCTTATCTTACTGATGTTCTGACGTATGTACGTAAGTGATGAAATGAAAAACACGATATAGTGTTAATTCACGTACTGATTTTATTTTTTGACTCGAGTAGCATCATGAAAACGTTTGGTTATTCCAAGCTATCGGTTACACAATATGGAAAAATGGAAAAATACAAACTGTAGATTCTAAATCGGGGTACTTTAAACTTTTAAAACGGCTAAGATATAGTGATACAACAATCTCGTCCAATGCGAATGACGAATAGTACTGTAATAGTACATTGTGTATTAGGGATGCTAAAGAAGCAATTATCAACAAAGGGACATTCAAAGCCCGAACGAATAGGAGGATGTTCATAATTATCGTACCGCTGGAGTTATACACACTGTTTTTTCATCACACTCGCGAGGAGTGAGAATTTTTTCATCGAATGTTTGGAACCCTAAGCATGATAATTATATTAAATATTTTGAATAAGTATGGTCCCCAACATGCAAGTGAATTTAAACTAATGGTTGGCGTAAAGTTTAAGCCGTTTTAAAACTTCTTAGTTCACCCGTCGGTGTTGTATAGTTGGGTTGCTATTATTGTCACAAGTGTATGGATATTTGATTCGTCTTAATTTATTTGTAATATAAAAAGTTTCTGTATAAATATTTTGATAAGAGTATATCATTATAGACAATCTGAAAGAGGCTTGAACTTGTTTTATCATATTGAAAAGACGATTCTAGACGCTAGCATCGTTCACGGCACGAACGCTTCTAACGCAATCTAATCTACCTATATAAGGACAAAATATTGTAACTATATAAAACCGTTTCATCCAACATCCAACATTCTAAAACAAGTTCAATTTTAATATACGTACTAATATAGAGATAAAGTACAATTTTCAGTAGCAAGTTGATTACATTTGAAGACAATTTTAAGGGTGAACATTAAGTGGTCGTGCATAATTAGATTTACAATTCCTATAGTTAAAGTTAATAATACCGTACGATTAGGAAAATACAAAACGTGACCTAATCTACGGGAGTTGGGAAATGATATTTGTACTTGTAAGGTGTTTTAAAAGACTTGTGACTGCCCAAATAATATCTCGACTGATTTACTAGTAAACTAGTACCTTATTTAAACCAGAAGTTACAAAAAAAAATCCCTTAAAGACGTTAAAATTTCGGTACAACAACGTAATAGTGAAATTCAAATTTAGGGAAATATTCCATCGATTTGTAAATACATTTAAGTTAGCTACTCACACACCTGCGGCAGGGCTGATTTAGGTGAAGCGTTGAACATGATGGCTCTAAATAGCTTCCTTGATTTTGGTGTATGCAGCTTAGGTCAGCAGGGGTTTAGGAAATCCACACACTACAATCGAGTCGTCCCCACCTGTTCACCCATCGCCCTTGCTGCCCTGACATGAATGACACAAAGATAAGATAGACCGTCTTATCTCTAAGTGCTTCTCTCTCACACTAGTGCCGACGAAAGAAATAGTCATAGAGATGAACGGGTTTAATTATCTTTGTGTCATTCATGTGAGGGCCGCTGTCGCACGTATGTGAGTAGCTAGCTAGCTTTATTCTCCGCAAATTTATGAATGGTCTGTCCCTTTTACTGGCTAAGCTTGCTCATTGCCCAATTTCTATAAAAAGTAAGTAGGTATTAAGTGTCTGATATTTTAAGCTTATGATCTGGACAGCCACTGGCCAAATGGAGTTGGTATGGTATCTACAATGGAAGGTTAAAGCTATTATTTCACAGCCTTCGACTCTAAAGGAATTCTTTAATAAGGTACGTAGTGTTAGCATATAATATATATGAGATGCGATAGAAAGCTAGGTAAAAAAATGCAGAATTAACGAAAGACTGGTGGAAGCGACGATTAATAAAGGCTAGCAAAGCCTACAGCGTCGTCGTCGGCGTTCTGCGTGATTAGAGAACCTTTAACCTTTTGACCGCCAGGCATGTCTGAGAAGTAACACGAATTTCAACTTTAAGTCAAGGTAACAAAGGACTTTTTTACCCTGTATACGCTGTCACGCATAGTCGACAACGGCGGCCAAAAGGTTAATAGCGGTCGTGGAATGTCACTCCCACCCCACTCACAAGGCGTTAACATTATTGACTTTTGGAGGCTGGTACAGGATCCCAATTCTGCCCCTTAAGAAGCAGCTAAAAAGTAGGTATAAGTTAAGACACAATGAAACTATGTATTTCATTGAATACGTTATTTTTTCTTACAGGACAGAATTGGCAAAATTTCATAATTTTAACATTATAATTTGATTTAGTTCACTGTATTCTGCGTGAAAAGAGGAAGATAACTTTTATTAATTCGCGCTAGGATTAATATTTATTTTATTACTAATTTAAGTCTCTATTGAAAAGGACGTCAATCCGTCAAATTGTACGACACAATAAACCAATTTCTAAGGACTGGTCTCATTTAAAAAAAAAAATATGAGAATCTATGACAGTTTCTTTTCTCTCGTGGAAACAGCAAAGATTTATTTATTCTGCCACACAAATAGGAAAATGGGGTTATTTAGGTATTTTATTTTCTTGTATATTCTTGAATGACGAGGAATATTTTTTATAAATATATTGACGTGTTCATAAATGATTTCTTTAGTAATTTTCACGTCTCGAGAAAATTAAATGTTGTTCCATGTGAGATTAATGTCAGATTTATACGGTTGTGCCAACGTACTATGCACCTTATGTACACGGACTATGTATATAATTATATGGACTGACATTTAATCTTACATGTTAGAGAGGCTTTACATTCGCGAACCGAATACTTTTCTCTTTTACTCATTGAGTAAGTGAAGCAGACATGTATACGTTCGCGCCGCTATTAAATAATCTCGCATACACCGAGAATTGGGATGCAATCAGTATGGTGAAGCATGTTTGAACGTTAACTTATTTTTAGTGCTAAGAACTCGATATTCGGAGGATTTGCCATGTCGAACAAAACGCGAACAAAATTCTGTAGTCCATGGGGTGCGACTGTTGGGCGGGCAGCGAGTGTTAACCTCTTAACGCCAATCATGTCTGAGAAGCAACACGATTTTCAACTTTACGTCAAACTAATGAAGAGCTTTTTTACCCTGTATACTCTGACGGATATATCCGTCTTGGCGTTGGAATGGTAAGAGTGACACGGTACTTACATGTGTGATATATATTTGACGCTGATTACCAGTTTTCAGCAAGGCAGAGTTGGGAGAAGCTAATTGGCAAATTATTGAGTAATATGTAGGTACCTAAGGCTGGTTAAATTCATTAATTTGATATGATAATGTTAGAAGATAAAGATTTATATTTTAAATATCAGAAAATCTAGTACTGTGGAAGTTGACTTAGTTCAGAATTAACAGCGATACTAAGCAGCGATATTTAGTAATAATGTATATTTATATTTTATATACGTACTACCATGTCATATATGCGGTAAATTTCGGATCATATCCATTACCAATACCTCCTTTATTGTCATCGGTTATATTTTCATAATCTCGTTTAAATATTATATATTTTTAATGTACTTAATGACTTAAAAGGAGTTATGTAAATTAGTTATATTTTTTAGATCTGCTCTTGGATTTAATGCGATGTGATTATATATTTTTAAATAAAGATGTCTTTAATTTGATACTTTTTATTTGTGGACTGATTTGTTGTTACTTACTTCACAAACTGTTAATCAGTTATTTGACAACTCTGATGCAACAACGCCAAAGTATATTAAAATTAGATTTGTCCCTCAGAATGGGAAATCCAGGCTATACCTTGCCCGTTGTAAAAAGAGCGCTAACCGCCATATAAAATGTATGGTCGTCAGCGGCCCTAACATGCATGCCACCAAGATAAATTAGAACCGTTTATCTCTATTACTATCTCTTTCGTCGGCACTAGTGTGAGGGAGACGCACTTAGAGATAAACGGTTCTAATTTATCTTTATGCCATGCATGTCAGGGCCGCAGCGCTCTTTTTACAACGGACGGAGTATACAAGCATTGTAAAAAAAATATAGTGGTCTCACGTTCCAGTCGCGTCAGAACAATCGTCCATAGCTAATTAATAATCACTATATGTTTTTTACAATACGCTACAAGGCACCGAATTTTATGTAAATTGCTATATATATATTTTTTACAGCAATGTAAAAAAGGACAAATGCTATCTAGATGGCATAAATAAATGGAAGATGGATAAGGCACCAGCGTACACCACACATACTGAACTCTTAACTAACATAATTGGGCGGAACTAAAAAAGGGTCTGCTAATGTTTGGTATAATTTCACTTGTCATAATCTGTTGATACAACTTGTTTCACTGTAACCTTTTCCGAATTATTATTGATAAATTACGTAACCATTATTTGCGAAACGTGGCAAACTAAATTTTATGACAAATGAACCAAAATTACCTTGAAAATCAGTTTTTAAAGCACTAGGGGACAAGAAAATGAAAAAAAGAAAATAAATAATAAATCATTTACTATCACATAACTCACAACTAAAATGTTAAAGCGCAAAATGCCGTACAGGGAAAATACACTTGCGGATAACATAAAGATTGAAGTCTACTGGAACCGTATAAAAACAAATCCCATGCTAAATTATCTTCAATGTTCGTGGAAACTCCTATAAATATTATTGTACATTTCTAGTCAATTTTCATTGAGAAAAAACATTATATTTGGTTTCAAAGATACTGAACACAACAGTCAGGGCGGAACTAGTAACATTCATTAAACCTATTAAACAATTGCTTAAAACGTAAATTAGTAGTTCAGTCTATAAAACATACCCAAATTATTTGTTACAAGGAATTTTTTTCAAAAGAATCTATAATTAAACTATGTATGTAATTACCTATAAAAATAATTCAACGAAAATTGTAGGTATAAATAATTTCGATATTAATTAGAGTCCCCTATTTAACTTACAAAAAACTTTAGTGACATTTTTACCCAATCAAGAAACATACGGACTACTTTAAAGACTTGAGTATAAGTTGCCTGGGTTAGTGAATAACAAAATTAAAACAATTTTAAATAAAAAAATATCGCGTCCGCCATAATTGTATCATAAAAAATATATTTGCCTCAAAGTGACATTATCATGCTACATTCGCTTGATTGCACTTTGGATTCATTAAACATGACCTTGCATTTGTGGAGTCTTAGAGAACTGATAATTCAGAAATTTAATTAAATTTCCAAGTGTACATTTTTACATTTTGTAACTTTCTTGATGCAACAGATTTAATTTCAGTTCAAACCATTTTTCAACCGTTTTGTACTATAACTATAATAATATATTTTCCTATCCACTTACAAACTTAACATTATTTATATAACATACATATATGTTAAGGCGACTAGGATGGACAAACACCTCGTCAATAAGCAAGCCTAGACCTACATAGAAGCAAAAGCAACAAAATTATGATATCAGTAAGTCTTTAACCACTTCTTCATGCCAAGATAGAATTTGCCACATTTCAAATTCCATCATGCTAAATTGTAAGATTTATTTACATTTTGTTGTCATAATTTATTTCCATGATATTTTTTTCCGCTATATACATCTTATCCCAATTTATTTTTGAGTATATTGTTAGCTCAATAAGTTAATTCTTGTCATAATTTCGCTCTATATGCGTCTTATTCTAAAACTGCATCTGATATTACACTGATTGTATCTCCTATCAAAAATCCGCCATTTATGAACCATAGCTAGTTTGTGCACATTCGCCAGTCTCTAAAATTCCTTTTATGATCAAGGGAATAATTTCATATATAAGTCATTCTTGTGTTATCAAAGTCTTCGGCACCGTTCACTCGAGGGAAGCAATAATATTAGGAGCCTAACTACGAATACCGATCCTAGTGTATACGTTTTTTACCTTATTATAGGTAATAGAACTACATTTACAAAATGCGCTAACTGTCATACAACAAACTAAATAAGGCAACACAACATAGGCTAGTTTCCTCAAAAATTCTAATCAGTCCGCCATTTACATTATAAAAAAATATTGAACACATATTTTTTCTTTTGTCAATTAAACAAAAAATGATGGATAGTGCATTGAAGTTCCACGTGACGTCACGACTTTTGTACACTTTTTACCATGAAGTGACGTCATTAGCCCCCACTTCCGAACTTTGATGCGCGTTATCTTTGTCAATTTTGATTGATTTGATAAAGCAAAAAATACGTGTTCAATATTTTTTGATAATCTAACTGACGGACTAATAAGAAACACTATGTTTTACCCAGGAAACATCCCTATTTGAGTCGGTTCACTACACCATAGTTAGCACTGCACTGATCACTGTGTACGTCCGAGTTACACCGTAGTTTGCACTGCACTGATCACTGTGTACGTCTGAGCACGTCCCAGCAGGCGTCGACGTAGGAGGCGAGCCGCTAGGCGGAGGCCCAGAAGGGCGCGCGCGCGATGGCGGGCGCGAGCACGGAGAAGCCCACGCCGCTGACGATGCCGGTGATGAGCATGGCGCCGCCGATCATGCCGGCGGTCGCCGCGTTCTCGGGCGCCACCGTGCTGCGGAAATATTACATTCACTATTTCTTTTGACCGGTAGGTAGGAGCACGGAGGGATTTTTTGAAATTCCATCCTTAAAGTGGTGAAAACGGGGTGATAAATAAATAATGATGTTTTCTCCAGCAAGTAACGTATTTTGAAACGTAGCAAAACTTAGGTGCACACAAATTTATGAGAAACCTGCGTGTGTTTTAGTAAGCCATTCGATATGCCCACTTTGTAAAATGTGGCAACGCCATGTTGAAGCGAGGCCACTGCGTTGGGAGTGGGGATGATATAATAAAAATTATTATTGAAATTTTTTTCACTTCGTTGTTTTTTAAATTAATTACGGACATGATAAGGTCTGTTCGACGAAAGTTGAGAAAAAAATTCAAAAGTCAGGGCTTCTTAACTCATTACAAATAGCGGCCCGCTTATTAATTTTATCGATGGTAATATAAAATTAAAGGGTTTTTTTTTTCATACAATATTATTATTCAATAGCCTAACTGTATAAACAGAAAGCAACACACGAACCCCCAAACGACACACTCGAAGCCAATGACATATTATAGAAAGACACAAGACACGTCATATCCATATTCAACGCGTTTTAAACATGTGTCATAGATTTAAAAAAATCGTTTGTTTTCGGCCAGTTCTGATTTATGTGACATTTGACGCGCACATAGAAGACATTAATTTACAATATGGCGATTGTGTATATGAACAAAACAAATATATATTTTTCGCCGCCGTGCGCCCGGCGCTACACCGCACTGACAACATATGCGTCCCTCGTACCACGAAACTCAGTGCGTGCGGCGATAAGCAACGCCCGTCATACAGTTTGCGATAGTTAAACGATAGTCGTTATTTCGAAACGATATAATATTTATCAACTCTCGCCGAACAGACTTTAGGAGCAGATTAATCGTAGAACAAATGACCGATGGGACTAAAAGTTATTGGGCGGTGATCGCGTACTGGAAAGCGCATCGTGGGTAGACACGACCTAGTGAAGATTGTGGGATACCACTGGCTGCAAGCAGCACAGGATAGGTTGTGGCGATCGTTGGGGGAGGCCTATGTCATAGTATAAAGAGAAGGAAGTAGGGTATCTTCATACAAGCGCACCGTGTATGTGTGCGCCAAAGTATCTATGCGTCGCCGCACGTGGCCGCACGCACACTTAATCAAATCTCGACCCGCTTAAATGAGCGCAGTAAGGGGAAACGGGTCGTGGTCGTGTTTAAGTGTGCGTGCGCCGCGCGCGGTGCGCTTGTATGAAGATACCCTACTTCCTTCTCTGCCTATGTCCAGCAGTGGACGTCTTCCGGCTGTAATGACGATGAAGAACTGGTGATAGTTGTACTCACCCACTGACATACATCATGCCGAGCGAGCTGCCGTGGCCGGAGCTCCAGCCGAGCAGCACGGCGCCGGCCCAGTAGACGGCGTCGCTGCTGACCAGCACGGGCAGCGTCCGCACCACGCCCTTCGGCTGATAGTTGCACAGGAAGAAGAACGGCACGAACGCGACGCGCAGCGTCGTGAACACCGACAACCAGCGGCGGCTCGGCTGGAAGTTAAAATAAACACATGGAATAATGGGGAAGATGCATGAAAATCAAAGTGAGGTTTAAAAACCGGCCAAGTGCGAGTTGGACTCGCGCACGAAGGGTTCCGTACCATTATCTTTAAAAACGGCAAAAAATCACATTGTTGTATGGGAGCCCCCTTAAATATTTATTTTATTCAATTTTTTAGTATTTGTTGTTATAGCGGCAACAGAAATACATCATCTGTGAAAATTTCAACTATCTAACTATAACGGACGGACGGAGAGACGGACAGCGGAGCCTTAGTAATAGGGTCCCGTTTTTACCCTTTGGGTACAGAACCCTAAAAATGATATATTATGAAAGTAAATGTAAACAAAAGCATATTACAGAAGAAAGCAAATCATTTTGACTATTCATTTTTATTTTATTAAGGTTATTATTAGTTCTGATTTTAGTTTTTTGGACATCCTCATCAAATTTATGTCACGTTTCATTTCTACGATGTTGGTCTAAAAACAGTATTTTCGGAAATAATTGCAGATTTTTTTAAACTTCATACATTTTGTACAGTCTAAAGACAGATGTGACGTCATAGCTGTTATCCATTTTGTATGGAGTGTTTTTGCGAGTGGTACGAACAGTGACGTTTCAAAGCTTCATACATAACTCATAAAATATACAACATAATAATGTTCTGCGCGAAATACAAGATACAAGCAAAATTATGCATCTTCCCTAAATTTGTTGGTATCCGAGGGATGAAATGAGCCCATTACAGCCGCGATATTTAGGCCCTCGAACGAAATGATACACATTCATGGCACTTAAATTAAAATGATAAACATTGTAGCTGGAACAACGCACACAAATTTATTGATAAAAAATGCGTGTTTCTAAGTCATTACAGCATTTCTTTACCCACTTTAAAAAACAGTAACAAAAATATATAAATACAATGAAACTGCATTGCGAAGTGGGTGACCTTTACAGCGTTTCATTATATCTAATTGCGGGAGTTATTTAATTAATCTGTGTAAGGAATCGATATGTGCGAAATATTTATAATGGATCGACCAGAAGTCCATTTCTACGCGGCGCACTGTGGCTGAAAATCGGCTTTCATAAACATAGGAATCGAAGTTGACATTTAAAAAAGTTTTTTTGCTTGAAATGTCTATGTCGCATGTAGCTTTAGAGAGCCGAACTCTATGTGTAGATATAAGGCACCCTTTTTTATGTACTTAATAACTTTAAATGCTTGTATACTTAGATTCATCCCACGTAGGAAGACATTTTGTATCAAGTAACTATTTTGTTCACTATAGGTCGAGCAGCCTTCTTGTTACTGGGCAGTAACCCCACTAGCTCAGCCCACCTGCGTGTGGTGTGAGCCGTACGAGGTTGCTGCACCCATTGGCTCTGGCCATTTTGCTTACTGGACGCTACACCCACTAGTTGCGCCCACCTGCGCGTGGTGTGAGGCCGTAGCGTCAAATCTCCGCTACTTTGAGGGTAATCGGCAAAACATGTTTGCCGATCTACCCCAAAGTTGACCGGTTTATGTCATAACGGGGCTTTGCCCCCACCCTAGAGATTAAGAACTGTATATAAGGAGAAAGATTTATGGAATAAATCACTAGTTTTGTTTGCCTATAACCGCGTGTTTTAACTTATCATCCCAGTATCCCCTAGTGCCCCAGTCGACCTAAAAATCCATCCTATCATACAGTCCACACACCACAGTTGGTCAATCGGAACCGGATCAGCCTAGGGGATACAAGGCGCTCAAGCAAGCTAGTCAAGAAGAAGACACGGAGCTCAAGAATTGGAAGCCAGGCGCTCAAGAAATTATTGAAAACTTCCGTAACGTTTCGCTCCGAGATTATTCTCAGCGTACGCGACGGTCGTTTCTTGAGAAGAGTCCCGGCTTCTGCAGCGTGTCTTCGGTGGCCACCAGCAGCCAGGCGCTCAAGAAATTATTGAAAACTTTCGTAACGTTTCGCTTTGAGATTATTCTCAGCGTACGCGACGGTCGTTTCTTGAGAAGAGTCCCGACTTCTGCAGCGTGTCTTCGGTGGCCACCAGCGGCCCGAGAGTAAGTTCTCGACCGCTACAAACTTCACCACGGTGGTCTTGAGATTAATTTCTCGACCTCCTGACGTCAATCAAAAGGCCATTTTCATGGCCAGGCAGCTTTCGCTGTATTGGTTGTCTTGAGATTCAGTTCTCGACTTCCACAAACTTCATTTAAAAGGCCATTTTTATGGCCAGGCAGCTTTCGCTGTATCAGTTGCCTTGAGATTAAGTTCTCGGCTTCTGGATCGGTTGCCTTGAGATTAACTTCTCGGCTCCCGACGGTCGCCTCGAGAGTAAGTTCTCGGCTTCCACAACAGTTTCTCAAAAAGGCCACTTTCGTGGCCAAGCAGCGTCAAAGGTAAAGAAGATCGACGGCAAAAGAAGAGCCACAAGTTAGTGTTAGTGTAGCAAGTGAAACGTTAGGTCCCCCACGTGTGTAGTTAGGATGCCTTCGGATATGGCGCTTAGGTCGAAGGGCTCGGTTGCCCCCGAGAGTACCCCGGAATCAGGCGCGACAACGTCGGCCGAATCCAATACGTGGAGCAAAGGCACCAGCGGCGACACAAACACAAGCGGAAACGTCGAAAAAAGTGATAGTGGTAGTAAATTCGCGACTCCCCCCGTGCCAGAACGCGAGGAGAACGATAACGCAATGGTTAGGGATAGAAGTGTACCGGGCACCGTTGTAGACGTGCCCGTCGGAAGCACAAGTCAGCTCTCTGTTTTGATGGCCGAACTGAAAATGCATAAAGCCGAGCTAGAGCTCGCTCAACGGGCGGCGGTCGCCGCTAAAATGGAATGGGAGGTAGCGCGTTTTGAAGCCACGCTATCCTCCAATAGCGCGCCCGCCCCCGAAGTATCGAGCAATACGAGAGTTCTAGGCTGGGTAGCACAACAGACTCAACGGCCAGCAATAGAAAATAACAGAGCGCCGCATCTCGATCCCCCGCAGGATAGGTTAGAAAACCGCCGCGATTATCAAAACGCGAACGAATTAATGAGCCGAGCACCGAACGCGCCTATGATGTACAGGCCGGTGCCGGAATTACCACCCTTCGACGGTAATATATCCGAGTGGATCGCGTTTAGAGCCGAATTTGAAGATAGCGCCGCCGCGTTTTCCGGCGTGAATAACGTCAGCCGCATTCGTAGGGCGCTGCGAGGAGAAGCACGGGTAGCAGTAAAAGCTATTATGTATACCGTAACGGATCCGTACGAAATTATGGAAGCCTTGGAAAGGCACTTCGGCGATCCGGAGGAAATAATCCTTTCAGAAATATATAACGTAAAAAAAATGCCCCGCTTGGCAGAAGATAGTAGCAATATCGTGTCATTCGCGGGCCACGTGGCCAACGTAGTAGCAACCATTAAGGCGTTGCGCCAAGAAAAATATTTGCAAGCTCCGGAGCTCGTTAACAAAATCACGGATAAACTCAATTTGATACTCCGTTACGAGTGGTCTAAGTACAGGGCCTCGCATCCGGGAGCACCCGATCTCGTTGCCATGGCTAGCTTTTTAAGCGAAGTGAGTAGCGCGGCAAAAAGGACGCACGCTAGGCACCCGCGGCCGCGAGCAAACGTACACGCGTTGAAGTACGAATACGGTTGCGCCTACGATGGGCCGCGAAATAAATCTCCCTCGTATAGAGCCGCGTCCTCCCGAGCGCGCAATTCGACGCGTAGACGAGAAGACAGTAGCAGCGATTCCGAGCGCGAGATAGATAGTCGAAAGCCGCGTACGGTCGCGCAAGTTAAACCCAGTTCGCACCACACGAAAAAACCGTCCCCGCACAAACCAAGAATAATGCCAGTCGCGCAAATTATCGCGCAAGCAAAATGCGTTCTGTGCAAAGGAGGACATAAGTTAAAAGCGTGTCAGGAGTTTATTAAGTCTCCGATTAGCGATCGTTGGGAAATAGTTAGAAACGCGAAAATATGTTTCCGATGTTTAGACGTGACGCACCAGCGCCCAGTTAAGTGCAAATACGTACCCTGCGGAGTAAATCAATGCGAGGCGGGTCACCATAAGTTACTGCATGGTTTGAGTGCCGTCACAACATCGGAACCGACGCGGGCAAACGTAGGCAATATTAATCACGTATCAAAGTCGAAAGCGTATTTGAAAATAGTGCCGGTCGAAATAACGGGCCCCCTAGGCACGGTTAATACTCACGCCTTATTGGATGGCGGGTCTACGATGACCTTGATCGAGAGAGAGACGGCCGATCTACTGGCCCCTCGAGAAATGAGTAAACCGTTGACTATTGAGGGTGTCGGCGGGCACATAGTCAACGACGTCGATTCGTGTAAAATTAAACTAGCCATTCGCGGTCAGTGTAGTCGAAACGTCGAAACGATACACGCCTACACCATAGCGAGTCTGAATTTGGCATCGCAGAAAGTACGACGCGATTTAATAGAGCGCTGCGACCATCTTAAAAGCATATCGGACGAGCTGTGCTACGATCAGGCGACGCCGACTGTATTGATCGGGCAGGATAATTGGCATCTCATAGTGTCGCGTCAAATATTGAGCGGACATCGTTCGCTTCCCGTCGCGTCGCTCACGAACCTAGGCTGGGTACTGCACGGGCAGTACCACGCATCGTGTAGCCAGGCAGGTATAATCAATCACGTCAAACCCGTCACTAAGGAAGACGAGATATTGACGCTCATGAAGCAACATTTTAGTATCGAATCGTTAGGCGTCGAGTCGCGCGTTCCGAAAGCAGACCCAGACCAGCGCGCGTTGGACGTGTTAAGCGCAACGTGCGTAAAAATACCCGAAGAGAACCGGTATCAGTCAGGGTTGCTTTGGCGCACCGACGGTGAAACTTTGCCTAAAAACAAAGAGCACGCATTACGTAGGCTGTACAGCTTGGAAAACAAGCTGGATAGGGACGCCGTTTTAAAAACTGAATATACCGCGCACGTACAAAACCTATTAGCAAAAGGTTACGCGGAGATAGCCAGTTCGCGCCCGCCGGCGGATGCTCCTAGAGTGTGGTATTTACCACACTTTCCTACGACGCATCCGCAGAAAAATAAAATGCGTCTAGTATTCGATGCTAAAGCAAAAGCTTACGGAAAAAGCTTGAACGACGCATTGCTGACCGGCCCGGACCTGTTAGAGTCGTTATTTGGCGTATTAATACGTTTTAGAGAGGGCAAAATAGCAATAGTCGCGGACGTACGAGAAATGTTTCTCCAAGTAGACGTGAAAGAATGCGATCGGGATAGTTTACGTTTTTTGTGGAGGGGGGAAGACCGGGTCAACCCACCGCAAGAATACCGAATGAAGCGGTTAATCTTCGGTGCGGCCTGTTCACCTACCACCGCGTTATACGTGAAAAACAAAAACGCAATTATCCACAAGGAAGAATTTCCTGTAGCCGCGGAGAAAACAATTAGAAATGCGTACATGGATGACGTACTGATCGCGTTAGACCACTGCGAGGCCGAAGCGAGGCAGATAGTCAACGATATTTATAACTTAAATTTTAGGGCCTCCTTCGAACTTCGCGGGTTTGCGTCAAATAACGAGAACGTGATAAGCGACGTCATAGCTAGCAACGCGGATACATCGGTATTGGGTAAAGGCGACACCGAGCGTACACTAGGTCTTATATGGAACCACAAGAGCGATACTTTAGGGTTTAATGTTAATTTACGTAACACACCGGAATGTGTACTCAACGGTACGACTTCGCCCACGAAGCGGCAGGTAACTGGCAGTGCGATGTCGATATTTGACCCGATAGGTTACGTTAGCCCGATATCCGTCTTAGGCAAAGCACTCATGCAAGAAGTGTGGCGCACGGGCGTCGGCTGGGACGAAATGATACCCCAGTCATGTCACAGCGCGTGGTTATCATTCGTTAGCAACGTTCAGCAACTAAGAGACTTAGAGATACCGCGGTACGTACCCACGAACAATCGCACGGGCGATTTGCACATATTTAATGACGCGGGCGAGAAAATATACGCTTCCGCGGTGTATTTCGTCAGCGATAACGGCAACGGCCGCAAGTCTTCGGCATTGGTAGCCGCTAAGGCACGCGTCGCGCCGTTAAAAACGATATCCATACCACGGCTCGAGTTACAAAGCTGCGTATTAGGGACACGTTTAGCTAACGCCGTAATCAAAGAGAGCGATTATACAATTGAAAATAAGTATTTCTGGTCGGACTCCCGCACAACGTTGGCGTGGATTAAGTCCGACCCGCGAACCTTTAAGAGCTTCGTAGCGCATAGGCTAGCCGAAATAGAGGACACAACCACGCCAGTCGACTGGCGCTGGGTCCCTAGCGCGCTCAACGTAGCCGACGACGCAACCAAAGGCGTCCCGGCTCACTTCAATAGCGAACATCGATGGTTCCAAGGCCCTGATTTTATTACGCAGAGCCAGGAGCATTGGCCCAAAGAAAAAGCCGCGGCAACGTTGATCGCGCTAACGGGAGAGGAGCGCGTAGTTAAACCCGTGTGTACAATAAGTAGATCGTCCGTCGCTAAGTTCGATTTCCTACCTGCGGTGGATCGATTCTCGGTGTTTAAAAGATTATTGCGCGCGTCCGCTTGTGTTATTGTCGCTGTCGAGGTATTCAAAGCCAACTTGCTATTTAGAAAACATAAAATAGAAATGAACAACGATCATTTACGGATCGCGGAAACGCTGTTGATGAAGCGTAGCCAGCATTTAGCATTCGGAGACGAGATCAGACTGTTAGAGGCTGGGCGACCACTCCAAAAGAAGTCGCCGCTGTACAGAATAGCGGTAAAATTGGACAAAAATGGAATTCTCGTGTTGGACGCCCGCATAGATCGCAACGTCAACAACGTACCGATATTGTACGCTAAAGAAGAATACGCGAAACTGCTTATCCACCACTTTCACGTCATGTTTAATCACGGAAACCATGCCACCGTGATAAATGAAATTAAACAGAGATATTACGTGGTCGGGCTGAGAACCAGCATAAGGCATATCGCAAGTAAATGTCAATGGTGTCGCGCGTACAAAGGCCCCCCACTCAAAGTTCCAGTAGCAAACCTTCCGCCCAGTCCTGGGAAAAGGCTCAGATACTGGCTGACGTATTTTCGAAGAGGTGGATTAGAGAATACCGCCATACGCTGTCACCGCGCCTTAGTATACACGGAAAAGGTAGACATAGGAAATTAGCCGTGGGCGACGTGGTGTGCGTCGCAGACCACACCATGCCCAGAGGAATATGGCCCAAAGGCCAAATAGTAAAGACCTATCCCGGCCCTGATGGCCACGTTAGAGTCGTAGACCTCCGCACGCGAGCTGGGATAATCCGTCGCCCCGCCTCACGTCTGGCAATCATATGCTCCTCCAACGATAGTGCTAACGCACGTGGGGGGGAATGTCGCATGTAGCTTTAGAGAGCCGAACTCTATGTGTAGATATAAGGCACCCTTTTTTATGTACTTAATAACTTTAAATGCTTGTATACTTAGATTCATCCCACGTAGGAAGACATTTTGTATCAAGTAACTATTTTGTTCACTATAGGTCGAGCAGCCTTCTTGTTACTGGGCAGTAACCCCACTAGCTCAGCCCACCTGCGTGTGGTGTGAGCCGTACGAGGTTGCTGCACCCATTGGCTCTGGCCATTTTGCTTACTGGACGCTACACCCACTAGTTGCGCCCACCTGCGCGTGGTGTGAGGCCGTAGCGTCAAATCTCCGCTACTTTGAGGGTAATCGGCAAAACATGTTTGCCGATCTACCCCAAAGTTGACCGGTTTATGTCATAACGGGGCTTTGCCCCCACCCTAGAGATTAAGAACTGTATATAAGGAGAAAGATTTATGGAATAAATCACTAGTTTTGTTTGCCTATAACCGCGTGTTTTAACTTATCATCCCAGTATCCCCTAGTGCCCCAGTCGACCTAAAAATCCATCCTATCATACAGTCCACACACCACAGTCTATCACTAGCCATTATTATGCTAAATTATGATCCTGGCGTGATTTGGCACGGAAACTTATGAGTTATAATTTTTTCCATAAAAAAATGTATGGGGACAAAAACTTTGAATGTAAACTTTTAAGGATAGCCCGAATTGCTTACGAGTCTTTAGCTGCTGATATTGCGTCAGTATTTGACACAGACTTCTTATCGATCTATTAAAAATATTTCGCCTGTATGTATTCCTCATAAGATTCATAAAATAATTCCCGCAAAATTAGATATAATAACACTATGTAAAGAGATGAGCTCGTTGGATTCATCACCACCATTAGCCTATATTCGCCCACTGCTGGGGGGCTATTCCGAGTTGTCCGCACCACGTACTCGCATTGTGTACTACTGAGATTTCTTTCCTCTGTAGTCCGCAGTGCGAACAAGTGAGAAAATAAATTCCCAGTAGTTCGCACCCGCGGCAAGTGGTGCGGACTAATCAGACTTTATTATTCCCATCTGTTCGCACTGTAGACTACAAAAAAATAGTCTCAGAAGTTCAGTGTTGTATTTGAAATAGTAGTTTATGCAACGGTTGCATAATGATAGGCCTTAAAACACTAGTGCGGTTTTATGAAACGAGCGTTTAGCGAGTTTCATAATAAGATCGCACGTGTGTTTTAAGGCCAAATTATGCACAGTTGCATACATAACTTTATCTACACACATATTATAAATCCTCCATGATGGGTTCAGAAACAATATTTTCTGGCAACAAGTTATTTGTTGCAATCGTGGCTGCATATTTCCGATATCCGGCGCATTTTCACATCACACACACTCCGAGAAGACTACTTACTATTCATATTTTCAACTAAAATGTAAATTACAAACAACTTTTTCTATTCAATTCAACAACAATTCTACTTTCGTTCAGCAAAACACCAACATGGCGGCGTCCTCCGTCAAGACCATTTTTTTTTTTAAATCATAGACAAACGGATGAAGTCTCTATTCTCGCGTCACTCGAGATCAAATATTGTGCAGTTTATATTAAAAAAACATACTGAATTGACGTTTCATATCAATAACTGTTTTAATATCTATGGATACTAGAATAGAGACCCACTTGAGTTTTGACAGCTGTTCCAAATTTAATCTCATTTCTTTACTAAAAACGATAAAGAAGTCATGTCTTTATCGCAGCACTGGTTTTTCCTAATTGGTTGTCAAAATGGTGGTCATTTCCTACGGTTTTTGATTAACCAATGGAGGTTTTATGATATGGGTGTAGATAAATAATATTACTTGCCAATTGTTGATCTATTTTTAGCATACTACTTTTTATACATATAGGGTATATTTTAAAAAAAATGTACCTAATTAAAGCATAGTTAAGAAAAAGTTAAAAAAGTCCCTGTGCGTTACGAAAATTAGCCATACAATTGTATGGTTAATTTTCGTAATGCACACTTACTTTTTCTTAACTACGCCTTAATTAGGTAATTTTTTTTTTTTAAATTCACCCATGACTTGATGTATAATGAAAAATGCTTATGTTAATTTCTTTATACTTTATGTGCAATTTACGTTATGTAAACTGTAAAGCAATTCTAAATAAATATGTGTTACACTAAAATTACTTGTTTATAATTCTTTAATTCTCTATTTAACAAAGTTGTGTCAAATATAACAATGCGAACTACTGAGACTATTTCTTCCCAGTAGTCCGCAGTGCGAACAGATTGGCAAATAAAGTCTCATTAGTCCGCACCACTTGCCGCGGGTGCGAACTACTGGGAATATAATTATTTTCCCCATTTGTTCGCACTGCGGACTACTGGGAAGTAAAATCCCAGTAGTATGCAGTGCGGACTACGGGGTGCGTACAACTCGGAATAGCCGCTACTGGGCACAGGCCTCTCATAGCGAGAGGGATTGTGCACTAATCCCCACGCGAGCCCAGCGCGGATTGGGGACTTGGAACGAGCCTGGAATTGAATCCGCGACCGTCCACTGCTATAGGTATCGCCACGAGAGTTGAATTGAATGGTTACACACACTGCTACATAGAGTACTAATAGCAATTAGCAAAATATATGTTGAAATTAACTTAGAAAAAAAGTAAAAAAAAAAAAAAACTTTAGTCAATATTGCAGTTTGCTGTTGAACTTGCTATCGGTACGAAAAAAAAAACACTAATTTCAAAACCTCGCTGTCATTACATGCAATTTTGAATCTGTGCGTGGCCTCAACTCTCGTGGCGATACCTATACCACCGCACTCTTAATAGAATGATTTAGCAAATTAAATACTCACATAAGGAAATAAACTGGCGGTGATGTTCCCAATCATTGCAGTCAAATTGAAGGTGAGGAAACAAGTTATCCTCGTAAAGTCATCACCGAGGAAGTTATCCGCCGATTTGATATCTAGAAGAAAAAAAGATAATTTTAAAGATAACACCCCATACATCTGTTCAACAAGAAGCAATTTATTTTGAAATGTAGCAAAACTTAGGTGCACACAAATTTATGGGAAACCTGCGTGTGTTTTAGTAAGCCATTCGATATGCCCACTTTGTGGAATGTGGCAACGCCATGTTGAAGCGATGCCACTGCGTTGGGAGTGGGCATTGGTCTAATATCCAGACCATATATCGTTGAGACACCGCTCAGTGGCGACGTAAAGGGGGGCGGAGGGGGCGGTCCGCCCCGGGTGCCAAGCACCAAGGGGTAACAACGACAACTCACTAGTACACCCAAAGAAGGCGCACAAAATGTCCGTGTTTAAAGACATATCAATAAATTACTACCGCCAAGACGACACCAGACACCAAGCATGTTTGGTGTTTTATTTTAAGTGGGGGTGCTCAATACAAAACCGCCCGGGGAGCCCACCTACCCTACGCCGCCACTGACACCGCTTAGCCTAACTTGTACTAGGATTTTTAGAGCGCTCTGATTGGTGCTTTCGAGGTTATGCTCTCCCTCTCCTGTTTGTAGTCTTGTCGCTTATAGCTTTTTGCTTGTTATGCTGGCAGCGGGGGTCGACCGACTTTGCAGATTCTATTGGGATATATCGTCTGTGATAATATCCATTATTTTAACTAAATGCTCTTAGCTGACTTTGACCGCGATTGCACTCAACCCTTGAAGGACTCTATACAAGTCTGAAATATGTTGGGCCATTCCTGAAAATAAATCGTGAGTAAAGCCGTGGTTATTTTAAGTGTTTATCATTTTACTATCACCGTTACTTGCTTATTTATTACTTTAAGCGAGCAATTTTTGTATACATATTTGTGTGATATGTAATCGGTTTCTTGGAAACGGCTCTAACGATTTGGATGAAATTTTGTATTTAGATAATGTTTTACTTTGCAATCTTATAGGTGTCATCCCTGATAGTTAGGGAGCTGGGTGACATTTTGGTATATGATTTGTTCGTCTTTCACATTGATAGGGATGAAAGTTTATGTCAATACAAATCGATTTAATCCAGTAAATGAAAGTCGTATGTCCCTGCGTTTTTGAATTACAACTTTAAACAATCGTACATAAGAAAATCAGCGATCTAGACTTATGCCAATTCTTCTTTTCTATTCTGCGAGTCCTAATGAATCGAATGAACGCAAGGAGAACGACGAACAAATGATTTAGTATAGCATTTTTTATTTAAATTTTTGCAACTACGTCCCGTTATAAAACAGAGCCCTGCACGTCTGCCTCTTCGTCTGTTCATCGTATTGTGGATGATTCTGACCATCAGTCCAAGAGGCAGACACGAACAAATGATTTAGCACACCTTTTTCAAAAATTTTTGAAACGCTGTCAATTGAAAACGACAATTTTTCTGTGGTTCTTGACATTGTCATTCATCTAACAATTCACGTCTGCCAAGTGAACAAATCATATCGAAATTTTGGCACCCAGCTCCCTAGCTATGAGATAGAAAGAAAGACGTCGGCCGCTTAAGTACTATTTATTGTAAATTAACAAATGCAAAAGAAAGCAGTACAGTAAGTTATGTTCGGTGGAACATTATCTATAGATGGTTTCATTGGACGTACCAGAATGCACAGCGGGGAAGACGGCGAGCGACACGAAGAACACCACCCAGATGTTGTAGAGCTGCACCCAGGCCTGCCGGAGAATGGTGCCGTAAGGAGGCCGCCGCGCCGCGGCCGCGCCCGCGCCCGCCAGCGCGGGGTTGACGCGCAGCGCGCGCTGCTGCAGCGAGTCGTGGTAGCGGTAGAACCTCTGCACACACACAAACTGAGAGGTTAGCACTCCCCTTCACTGTAGGGTATGCATCTACTAATATGGTACGATAGATTCCGGATGCATTCAATAAATCAGTCAGCTGCCTGCCTTTCATTGACACTGAATGCATTTTGAATTTTGTTTTTTTTTTAATAGTATTAAATATATGTTTTTACTGTATACATTTTTAAAGAAAAGCACTATTATTCGTTAGTCGGGAATAATTTTGTTATTCGTTATTTGTCATTCGAATAAATTTTGACGATCTGAATGTCGGAAGCTTTAGCCGATAGCCGAGTGAGGTGTTTTAGCCAAAAGCCGAGATAGAGCCGATGCCACATCGACTAACAGTAAATCTTGACATGAGACACCTCTGAATATAAGGCAAAACATATGGATCGCAAGGCCCGCAAGCACTTCATCAAACTTACGACATAAATGTCCCGATAGATGGCGCTGTCACTAAGATAGATCGCGCTATCGCTTGTTAGTTTCAGAATTTAGTAATATTATCTAAACATAGCCACTGTTGAAGAAACGCTGGTAGATTTTAGACTATTTTTTGATAGTGCGCACCTCCTAAGACAGGTGAAGTACTGCTAAAACGTAATAAATGATTACTAATGAATGGACAAAAAGAATTGGCAAAAAATCATTAGTATAATCAAAACAGCTTATATCAATTTTACAGTTAGCAAAAAAGTATTTTTTGAAAAATAATTACTTACGTAAGGGACACAAGTTAAACCTATCCTAACCTACCCATGACAAAGCAAATTATGCCAAATGATTATTTGACCAAATTAATAAAATGCTAAATGCAAATGTGCTAAAGATTCGTTTGGGAAATGAAACTACTGCGATAAGTTTTATGGGAAGTCAAATTTCGAAAATGGTACCGATTCACTAAAATTCGGTGAGATCGTATGAACGCCATGTAAATACTTTTAGCGATTTTGCCGTTAGTTTATTTTATAATAATTCATGTATGTATTTAAATCAGGCAACGTTTACTACACTTAAATCGTTTGTCCTAATATCAGTTACACGAATCCTGAAGGGTCCTAATTGGTCATCCTTATGTATCAAAAGAGCATTATATAAAATGTTAATTGGCTTTACAAATTACTATACTATTTGATTATACAAAAAGAGATTTATATTAGAAAAACATCATTCCAAATGAAAGGTTATAAGTAGTAGTAGTAGTAGTTAAAAAAAAATACTTAAGAACGTTGTATAAAAATAAATAATATATGAAATGACAATTATAAGAAAAGTTATTATATCATTTAAACGTTATACGATATAAGCGTGAGTGCGATTAGAAATATATCAAACGTTAGACAGAGTGAAGCGCATCCGTCAATTTCCCAATAGATGGCGCTGTTACTAAGATAGATCGCGCTATCGCTTGTTAGTTTCAGAATTTAGTTAAGACTATATAAACATAGCCATTACTGAAGAAACGCTGGTAGATTTAAGACTATTTTTGAACAGTGCACACCTTGTACAGTAGGTGACGTACTGTTATTAATTTCTAAACGAGGGATAGATTGGTTTACTGTCATTAGGTACAAACGGAAAATCCTCCACGTCCATTATTCGTTAATTAATTAATTTACAACGAAAATAAATTTAGTTATAATACTTTTCAGCATAATTACATTTTGACTAAATTCACTTTGAATACTATTACTTTTGAACCAACTTCAGAATGGTTATTTCACGTGGACGATTTTCCATTTGTACCTAATGACAGTAAACCGATAGATTTGGAAACGTAGCATAATCAATCAATAGATAATGATGATTATGTAATAACATAATCCCGAAGGATTTTAGTCCGAATTTAATTTTCCCTTATATTGTCTACTATACTTAAGAGTTCCCCCTCACTGAAACTTAAAAATTCTAGCTCACGAATCCTAAAAGTCCTTACCGTCCTACTATATTAAAAGCATTATATTAAATGTTGATTATATAATTCACAAATTTGATTATTAATGCAAAACGAGTTCTATTAAAAAAACCTCATACCAAATAAAAGTTTTATTAAATAAAAATATACTTAAAATTGTTATATAAAAAACAAAAACTATACGAAAAGACAATTGTAAGAAAAGTTGTTATATCACAAAAGCGTTATAGCAACTAAACATAATTATCAAACGTTGTTATACAAGAGTGAAACGCACCCACCAGTTTCCCGATAGATGGCGCTGTTACTAAGATAGATCGCGCTAACGCTTGTTAGTTTCAGAATTTAGTAATTCTATCTAAACATAAAACCATTTGAAGAACCGTTGGTAGATTTATTGACTATTTTTGAATAGTACACATCTTATAAGAAAGGTGAAGTACTGCTTATAAAGGCACAAAATGGTGATTGCATGCTGCTTGCTTGCTAGCTCTCAGACTGAGCAGAGCGGATCACTCCCAACATCAACACTTGTCAGTTCCGCTAGACAGACAGAGCCTACAAAATCTGTTGTCTCGCTCGCTCCCGCACCACTTGCGTATTCCGGAATGACTTGACTCAATGCTTGCAATGTCGGAAATATCCAACTAATATTTTGTATCATTTCAGTGCGATCGCTTGAAATATTCTATAACTTTTTAGATTTTAGTTCATTATTATAGTTGATTAATGAATATAGCCGTAGAGCAAAAAGACGTAGCTCATCGCATAGTTTAGTGCCGAGAGATGGCGCTAGTAAACACATTTAACATTAAGGCATATTACTAGTACAAATTACTCGCTTCTGCCCGCGACTTCGTACGCATGGAATTCGGTTGTAGTTATGTCCTATTTAGTTTGTTATAGCTTTCATAGTTTCTTAGATTCACTAAATCGCTAATAAATACAAACGCAAAAAAAAATCTTTTCTTTTTTCAAAACTACCGTTAAATTTTGTAGCTGAACTTAGGTGCACATAAATTTATGAAAACAAACATGCGTGTAAACTAGGTCCAGCGATAATTTGCCCACTTTAAAAACAGAATCAAAAATATAGGTATATTTAAGCTGCATTGCGAAGTGGGTTAAAAAGTTATCCTCCTGCCTTAAGACAAAACGAAGAATTGTGAAATTGATAGCGAGATATATTTATCTTTATATATAAAAAAGTACCGTGACTCACTTATAGACAACGCACAGCATAAACGGGTGGTCCTAGAGGTTTGAAATTTGGAGGAGACATTCCTCGAGTACCCTCAACGAAATTACCATAGCAAAAACTCGGTCCACGGGTCGTTCGGCTCCGAATACCCGCAAGTTAACCGTTTGATCGCCACAGTCGGCTCGGGCCGTCGGCAGTTTTCCGTGCCCCTGACGCCACGATATGCCGTCTTATATACATTTGCGTCGGCTACGGCCGCCGTCGAGCGCTCGCGGCACGCTTTTTCGCCGTTAGCCGTGGCGTTCAAAAGGTTAAATTGATAATACTCACATTCAAGGGCAGCGCGAAGTAGGTGTCGAAGCACACGAGCAGCACGAACATGCCGTTGATGAAGTAGTAGATGGCGGCGGTGCGCGCGTTGCCGCCGGCCGCGTCGGCCAGCCAGCCCAGCAGCACCACCAGCGTGCCGCACACGTTGGAGCCCAGCACCACGGCGCCCGTGTAGCGCGCCGGCAGCCGCGCCGCCACGCCGAACACCGAGTTCTGGAAGATCGCGTTGCACCCTGCAACACGCCCCGGCCGGTCAGCACCACGAGCGAAGCGAGCGAAGTCTCCGCTTCGGCTTGGACAAAAATGCTTTTGTATGGCTGTCCATTTGTTCTCCTCTACAGGTCGCATTTTTCAACAGATTTTCGTGTAATTTTGTGAGCAGGTTCTATAAATTTTTTTTGTCGATTCAGTTTTTCGATTTTTTTCTAAATGGCTGTGATGTGGAGGTCTTTGCGATTGCTTTTCCCCGTTTAGTTAAAACGGGGAAAGGTGGCTATTATCCTTTAAAATGATTACTTGACTAACTACTTAAATAGCCTATAATTTGTGTATTCAATTTTGCGACAAATTGTGATGCTTCTATAGAAAATTCAATAACAGTAATGAGGGGGCCACGCATACGTGCTTAAAATAATGCTCGCTACAAAACCTACGAACAGAACTAGATATATATGTGAATTGAGTTAAATATATGTAGGTGTTCAAGAGAATTGAATAATGACAGCTTAAGTGTTTCGTTCACTGTGTATGACAGAGTGCTTCCTGGATCCCCACTAGCTTGTTTTATTTCATGTCTGTATATACATAGCAGTAGTTATTTACAACTAGATGTGTAGTTTGTTGCAAAACTTAGGTGCACACAAATTTATTGAAGAAATCTGCGTGTGTTTTAGTGAAGCTATTTTATACCCATTTTGAAAATGTGAATATACGATTTTTTCGCATAGCCACTGCGTTGGGAATGGGTGCTTTGTGTATGTGTACCTTGTTTCAATAAAGCTTTATGACATTAGTATGAATAGCCTAGTGTTTGGAGCGAACTAGAAGTTTAGCACAGTCTAAAACCCTTTAAACGCCCCAGTCAGCTGTAGCGGACAGCAGATTTCCGTGCCTCTGACGCCACGATATGCCGTTTTCCATACATTTGCGTCGGTTACAGCCGTCGTCGAGCGCTCGTGGCACGCATTTTCGCCGTTAGCCGTGGCGTTCAAAAGGTTAATAGACTTAGACCAGCTTCAGGAGATATGTAAGCCAAGCCAAATATTTGTAAAATTTTCTAGAGACATCATCCTCAACCCCTAAGGCGGCAGTTATGCTAAGCAAACGGCCTATACAGAGACGGTCCTATCTAGATTTTTAGGTGGTCCGAGATCTAAAAGTTGCGCACCCCCAAATACAAATTTGCCTGTGATTCGCGCGCTCGACCGATCCGCGCGTCGTTCATCTCCAAAGATCTCAAAAGGACATGCCTATGAGTACAATTTCGTGTAACAAGTCTCATAGAAGGTTGTCAAACGCCAGCGCCATGGCTTACCCACACCCTACTGCTGATATCTTAGTTCTTACGACACATACAAAAGTCTAATATTGCTTGATTCACACGCTATCATATCATTGTGGACGGTGTGGTCGGTGGCGCTGCAATCTCACTACGCACGATGCGGGAGGGCTTTTTTTTCAATTATAACAGTGTCAAATTGGTGTCACCGATGGAGGTTGCCATGCGACTGAACCTGCGATGGTGTCAGATTCGCGTTCTGACACCTCAAAATGAAGCACGCCAAACATTTCTTAGAGCAGTTCCTTACTATACTTCAATGTTCGTCTCACGTTTCGGTTGATGTCTACGCATTCCCCGAGCCGCCACTGGGCCCTTAGTTATTTCACGAGACATTTTGTGTTAGCATAAAACGATTGACGAATGACGACGCGGTTAGCCTAGTTGGTAGTGACCCTGCCTCCGAACCTAGCGTCCCGGGTTCGATCCCCGGTAAGGGCAAAATATTTGTGTGATAAGCACGAATGTTTGTTCCTGAGTCTTGGACGTTTCCTATGTATTTAAGTATTTATTTCTCTATATAAGTATGTATATCGTCGTCGTACCCATAACACAAGCCTTTAGAGCTTACTTTGGGACTAGATCGATTTGCGTAAAGATTGTCTCCTGATTTATTATTATTATTATAAAACTGTTTACCGTTTAAGAAGAAGACAGAGATCATTGTGATCCAGAAGAATTCACGGGGCCACCTGGAGCTGTCGACCATCGCCAGCACGATCGTGAGAACGAAAATCAGCACCTCGAAGCTCAGCGACCACACAATTCGTGTTGTCAGGTCTCCGCTGCAAATAAAAGACAAATAATATTAATATCGTGAACACTAAGGAACTCTATCGGAAGATGTAACTGAAGTTAACGCTAATCGTTAATCATCACTCTTGATAGAAAGAAATGTTATTACAGTATCGATTATGTATCGAAATGAGATTAAATTTGGAACAGCTGTCAAAACTCAAGTGGGTCTCTATTCTAGTATCCATAGATATTAAAAAGTTATTGATACGAAACATCAATTCAGTATGTTTTTTTTAATATAAACCGAACGACATTTGATCTCGAGTGACGTGAGAATAGAGACTTCGAATCGATCGATCGAATTGCCGCCATTATGTTGGTTTTTTGCTGAACGAAAGTAGAATTGTTGTTGAATTGAATAGAAAAAGTTGTTTGTAATTTACATTTTAGTTGAAAATATGAATAGTAAGGAGTCTTCTCGGAGTGTGTGTGATGTGAAAATGCGCCGGATATGGGAAATATGCAGCCACGATTGCAACAAATAACTTGTTGCAATCGTTATAAAATATTGTTTCTGAACCCATCATGGAGGATTTATAACATGTGTGTAGATAAAGTTATGTATGCAACTCTGCATAATTTGGCCTTAAAACACACGTGCGATCTTATTATGAAAACCGCACTAGTGTTTTAAGGCCTATCATTATGCAACCGTTGCATAAACTACTATTTTAAGTTTCTTTTTAGTACCTAAATGATGATAGCTTGCCTTTGTAAATAAATATATATATAAAACAGCGAACATTTGTACACAGAAAATTAGATAAGACCTTAATGTTAACCATAGATTTGATTGAATAATGACAGCTTAAGTGTTTCGTTCACTGTCTATGACAGAATGCTTCCTGGATCCCCACTAGCTTGTCTCATTGCATAACTGTATATACATAATAATAATAATAATAAATCAGGGGACAATCTTTACACATATCAATCTAGCCCCAAAGTAAGCTCTAAAGGCTTGTGTTATGGGTACTAGACGACGATATATCTACTTATATAGTTAAATAAATACTTAAATACATAGAAAATATCCAAGACTCAGGAACAAACATTCGTGCTCATCACACAAATATTTGCCCTTACCGGGATTCGAACCCGGGACCGCTGGCTTCGGAAGCAGAGTCACTACCAACTAGGCCAAACGTGTCGTCAAAAAAATACATAGCAGTAGTTATTTATCAACAAGATGTCTAGTTTGTTGCAAAACTTAGGTGCACACAAATTTATTGAAGAAATCTGCGTGTGTTTTAGTGAAGCTATGTTCTACCCATTTTGAAAATGTGAGTATGCGATTTTTTCGCATATCCACTGCGTTGGGAATGGGTGCATTGTGTATTTGTATAAAATTACTATAATGAAGCATCAACTTACCCCATCCTAGCAAAAACGTTGAACCAACTGAAAAAGAAGTTCGGCAGTTGACTCGCCAGCCCCACATAGGCCAAGTAATTCTCCGAATAGTCACTGTCCTTCAGCTTGTATTTCACAAAGTAGTCCTTCGCTGTGATGAACATGTTCCACGCCGTGAG
Organism: Tortricodes alternella; assembly: GCA_947859335.1. Classification (NCBI taxonomy): domain Eukaryota; kingdom Metazoa; phylum Arthropoda; class Insecta; order Lepidoptera; family Tortricidae; genus Tortricodes; species Tortricodes alternella. The sequence goes on along the minus strand of OX401988.1, from coordinate 4,568,819 downwards.
GGTACCCAGCCCGTGGATCAGCAGGGTTATGTATATGAGGTGCCATTTGTCCTTCGGTGGAGTTAGATCCATGGCTATACCTGGAAACGAGTTGACATTTGATTAGACATTTGATTTTTTGTAGTGGTAGAGCCAAACAGTAATCCTCACTAGATGATCACTGTTCGAATGGGCCGGCTCGACCGGGGTAGTACCACACTCCACAGAATATCGGCATAAAGTAATAGCTTGCTATTGCATTTCGTACGGTGAGTGATGAGATCCGGAGGCCTATTCCCTCATCCCCATCCCATCCCAATTCCCGCTCCCTAGACTGACAACGCATTGGCAGCACCTCTGGTGTTGCAGATGTCCATGGGCGGCGGTGACCACTTTCCATCAGGTGGGCCGTCACTCGTTTGTCAGTCAATAGACATAAAAAAAAAGAAATTTCATGATTTTCACTCCTATTACTATAGTCAAACGGGGCGTAAAGAGGTGGTCGCGAGTAGTCTACTCTTTGCAATATGACTGAAATGAAGTAATGAATTTTTTTACGCGATTAAAAACCCATTAATACTTTAATTATTTTTTATGACCCTTTTATCATTAAGTTGGGATATGAAAACACGTAACAGGCATAATTTATAGTATTGCACGACACAACTGACTTACTTCGACTATTCCTTTTAATAACCCCTAATTAATGCAAATCAATAAATTCATGAACTTTTATGACCGTGTATATACGCTAAATAAACGCGAAAAATCACGAACATCCGACTAAAAAGAAATCAACCCGGGCCATTCGTCATATCGCCGTTTGAATAGGCATTCGTTTTTGGACGGTGTACTTTCTGTTTTTTTTTAACCGACTTCAAAAAATCCGAAGGAGGAGGTTCTCAACTCGACGCGTAAATTTGTTTTTTTTTTTATATGTATGGACATCGATTTCTCGGAGATGGCTGGACCGATTTGGATGATTCTTTTTTTAAACGATAGGGTGTTTCTCTAAGTTGGTCCCGTTGTGATCAAAGTCGAGGTCTGATGAGACGATCTATGAGGAATCGAAGGAACTCCTCAAATATTATAGGCACGCATATAGAAATTTTGATATTTTCTTTCATGACTCAAACAGTTACGTATCAAAAACATTATTTGGTGAAGTGGAACTGATGATGAAGACCACGGGTGACCAACGGAACTCTTCAATGATAATTATATATAATCTACTAAGATCGATACACTGCCTTAACTACTTAAAATATTCACAATGGCGAACTTTACATGACCTAGTTTTCGTTTAGCTAGTTTTCATGCTAGTTATTTAAACGTGTCGCAATACTTAGGTGCACACAGATTTACTGAGGAAACCTGCGTGTGTTTTAGTAAAGCTTTAATATGCCCACTTTGTTAATAAGTGACTGAAATTATTGTATGAATTAAAGCCACTGCGTTGGGTAGTGGGACTCGCGTCAAAAACAGTAAGTTATATTAAATTAATAATACATTGTTGTCTGGACTGGGAAATAAGAAATAGATGGACAAGCAAGTTAGAGGGCCGATACTTCCATTACGCGCCGAGACATACCATGTGCTCTTCACAACTAATGCCAGGAAGTATTATCATTTGTCTACTAAAACTAGCGCGTTTGACAGCAAATATGTAGGCATCAGATAGCTAGAGCAGCATTTCTGCCAGAAGTCTTGTAGCGGGACGCTGCCAGCCGGCGCCGCGGCGTTGACACGCGGCGCGTCCGCCCGAGCCGCGCCGCAACTATACTAAGTTTCTATTGATCAATTACTTTGCTTGCCTGGACATTCAACTGACCAGTAATTAGCAGTTTTGTGGGTGCAATTGGACGCATCTATGACAACATTTCCGAAATCTTATGTAACTAATAAGCAATTTTATGAAATGTCGGAGCGCTACCTTACCGTACCTTACTGTACCTGATGTGTTAAACGATAACATTGTATTAGATTGTCGAATCTTACCGCAGCGTAATCAGTTCAGAATGTAAGAAAATAAATAACAGTAAAATTAATTCGTTCCCAATAAGGCTCAAATTATAATAAATAAATAAATAAATCAGGGGACAATCTTTACACAAATCGATCTAGTCCCAAAGTAAGCTCTAAAGGCTTGTGTTATGAGTACTAGACGACGATATAAATACTTATATAGAGAAATAAATACTTAAATACATAGGAAACATCTAAGACTCAGGAACAAACATTCGTGCTCATCACACAAATATTTGCCCTTACCGGGGATCGAACGCGGGACTCTTGCGTCGGAGGCAGGGTCACTACCAACTAGGCTATCCGCGTCGTCGTCAAAATTGTAATAACAAGCGAGATCCTGCAGTAGCCGTGCTTTTCGCTATCGCGGGAGCAAGCCGTATGGTCTCAGTGCCGCGGCCGGGCTACTGCCTACTGCGTCGGTTGCATTTATAAACAACTTCTAATAAATAAATAGCTAATGAGGGTAAACGTTCAGCACCCTCTTAGCTTTAGATATATTAGGTAGGGAGTAGTTTGTAATTAACCGTAAGTATGTGTTACTAGATTTATTTTTATGTACCTATATAAGACTCGATGTACCTCCACAGTATACAGGAAAACTTAAACCGGTTTGTGATATACTGCTCCCTTGAAACGTGTAACCATTATTAATGCCAAGAAATAAATAAATAAAATGACTTTCAATTCTAAAAAGTTATATCACCCGACAAGAGTCAAGTCAATTGATATTTTGACGTAGACTTCGACTTTTTTGACATGTAATGTGATCATGAATGAGGTGCTAAAAGAGGTTGATTATTCTTTAAGGTTTCTTTCTTGTCGATATAAGTATAAGTAAAAAATATACAAAAAAAGTGTTGGTTATTAATCCTTCAAGGATGCTAGCCTTATAGTTTGTATTAGGTTTTTTATACACTTCTTAAATAGAAGGCTGTCAAGCTAGTTTTTGTCTTGAAGCAATTGTCGTGATGAATACACATTTTACTCACTGATCTACTGTTCCTCTATTTATTTACAATAGGTTATGGGCCCAGCACGCTTCCACTGCGCGTCGCGCGCATACGAAAAATTTTAGAGTTTACAAGCAAGACCTATTCAATATATTTGGACTTTTTGATGACTGTTAATTTATAACGCGGGGTAGTGAACTTGATCAATCAATCGACAATTATTACACAATTATAAGAAATATAATGACAGACTTATTGATAGTAGAATAACAGCAGCGTGCTCCGTAAACAAACATACATCGATAATCAGATTAAAACTCAACCCCTGAAGAAGGACTCCATATGAGTTCGAAACATGTCGGACTATTTCTGACAATAAATCGTGAGTAAAGCCGTGTTTATTTCTAGTCTAAACATACATCGGTTCAGACTATAAATAAACATGTTAGGCAATCATGTCAGTCGTTGCATTACATACAATTACGTGACCCTTGACACTTGCAATGTGCGCTAAATTGCCAGTTATTGCGTTAAATCAATTTCATTTCATTCAAAGAAATGTGCGTGTGTACTAGATCATGTTTATTATAATAATATAACATAATAACTGATGATTTATTTGCCAATTAACATAATTTTACATTTTTAATTACATGCGACCACCACTTTAAGCCTAAGGCGGATTCAGGCTTCGTGTCAAGGGGTCACTAGTCCAAAAATTCCAAAATACCTTAAACCAGGTCAGGACTCACATTCATTTAATAACTACGCCAATCAAGACCAGGGGGTTGGCCCCTCCTCCCCCTTGGATCTGCGCTACGATGCAGCGCCTATCTCGCGAGGGCCAATTTATCATGTTACCATTCAATATTGAGTGAAAATGTATAAACCCATAACTTTAAAATAGAAAATATCAAGTTATACATTGACAGTAATCGTAGATTTTATCACAAGGAAGTAAAATGACATATTAACTGCGAGGGCGGTACCTTGGTTACTGAGCGAAGCGAGGGATTCTAACATTATCGCCCGAAACGAAAATATTTTTTCTACCGATTGAACATAAATCGATTGCTTTGATCCCTCTTTTCTGAATAGTCGGAGTGAAAAAGAACATTGTACTAAACAGAATTATCAAAATGATTTTCGTTAGGCTAGCAAATTTGTGGATGAGTAAAACTACCGTACTAGACTTAAAACTGGAAATTGTCAAAACGTCCCCATATCTACCTGTAATGAGTATAAGGTCGCTCGTCCACAGCGACTTTTTGTACGCAGCCGCGTGTTCGCGAAAAGGGGCTGCTTGTCGTATTTGCAACGTGCGACCGAAGCGATGCAATAGCGCTGTTTCGATTGTATCGTGACTGTATAGCAGCAAAAAGTCGCTAAAGGCGAGCGCTCTGTCGTGCTAAACTTGTAGTTCTCTATAGGGTGTGATTCTCTATCTCTCTCTGACGCCACGACAGGCCCCACGCACGTGCGTCTTCGCGTGCTAAAGCGCTTTGAACTTTGAAGAAACACATGCCTGAACACGAGACTATCGACGTTGCAGTCGCTATACACGAAATAAAGTCTACAATATTTTTCGAAGCGTACTACAAACAGGCGGGTTTCACTCCGCACTTTAGGTAAGCTCGGCCGCCGCGTTGCTCTAAGCTGTATATCGCAGTAGGTGGCTGCTCGCTCACTCGCTGGGCGATTCGCGCGTTGTTGTCGTTTGATGACGCGAATAAAAACTGACAACCCTAGCGTACACGAAAGAGCACGTTTTATGCGACGGAGAGAGAAGGTATGATTAGGCATATTTTCATACCTAAACACCGTTTTTGTTACAGTGTTTCGTCTGTACGTTAGTACTTATCGATTTGCTGATTCTGTAGGATATATGTATATGTATAGTCTGTGAGTGTACTGTACGGTTGATTACCTTTCAAGTTGAGCGTGTCATTGGGCAGGTTGGAGCCCTCCCACGCCGGCGTCAGCTTCACGGGCTCGTTGCGTACGAACGGCGCCTTTTCCTCCGCCTCCCAACCTGCTAACAAATCCGTTCTTACAATACTGTTCACACATAAAATAATTAATATCGTCACACTAAGGTTAAGCCACACCGGACGTGGCAAGCGCTTCGCCGAGTGCATAGATGGCATATTCTAGCGAACAAATGTATGATGATCTGCGGTGCTGGCTACACCGCGCCCTCCTATTGAGTAACCTTACCTCTAAGCGTGCCACGGTTGGTTTTGGCCTTAACGGCCCAGACTAGGATAAAAACAATATGATACGAGTATCGACCCGACTCTTGGCAATCGAATTCGCGATCTAGCGTACGAAGCTTTATATCGCCATACAACAGTAGAAGCACTCGGCCACTCAAAATTCGTTCATTACTTATTGAGAAGATCGTGCAACGATATCGGACATAAATATTTATCGCTATCGTTAAGAGGGCGCTGGTTTTAAGGAAAAAGTGGCAGCTATTTACTTAAAACCGTAAACGGAGAAAAGTGATGAGTAAAAAGCTACAACATATAGCATATAAATAGTAGTTTATGCAACGGTTGCATAATGATAGGCCTTAAAACACTAGTGCGGTTTTCATGAAACGAGCTTTAGCGAGTTTCATAATAAGATCGCACGTGTGTTTTAAGGCCAAATTATGCACAGTTGCATACATAACTTTATCTACACACATATTATAAATCCTCCATGATGTGTTCAGAAACAATATTTTCTGGCAACAAGTTATTTGTTGCAATCGTGGCTGCATTTACGATATCCGGCGCATTTTCACATCACACAGTCACTCCGAGAAGACTACTTTTCATATTTTTGTCTAAAATGTAAATTACAAATAACTTTTTACAAAAAACCAACATGAATCATGAAAGCAGTAATGGCGGCAATTCGATCCTCCGTCAAGACCATTTTTTTTTTTAATCATAGACAAACGAATGAAGTCTCTATTCTCATGGCACTCGAGATCAAATGTTGTGCAGTTTATATTAAAAAAACATACTGAATTGACGTTTCGTATCAATAACTGTTTTAATATCTATGGATACTAGAATAGAGACCCACTTGAGTTTTGACAGCTGTTCCAAATTTAATCTCATTTCGATACTAAAAACGATAAAGAAGTCATGTTATTTCTTTATCGCAGCACTGGTTTTTCCTAATTGGTTGTCATAATGGTGGTCATTTCCTACGGTTTTTGATTACACTATGGAGGTTTTATGATATGGGTGTAGATAAATGTGTATTAAGTTTTGCGACCACTTATATGTACATCTTCGATTTTAATAAAATACTTTAGTTTAATAGAAAACACAATTACAATTATGAGGGCGCCACTGGACGCTCGGCACCCTCTTAATTAGCCTAAAGGTTAACTGGAAGAGATCCCTTAATTAAAGTGATAATTGTCTCTTTAATTTTATTTCTATAAATTTAACAAGTTTAAAGCACTTGCTGGTTGCAGACAAAGTTTTATCTCAATTTCGTCACGCACCCAAACATACCTATAGAAAAGTGGATTTTAAAGCGTGCTTCGTTAGAGTCCGCTTCGTTCAAGTTCTGTAATTATCTATATTGATACAGCTGTTTGAATTACTTGTTTAACTAACGTACAACGTAATTTCTTAACAATTGAACAAATGGTAAAACTAAGTCTATTTTATAATGATATGTAAATCGAGAATAGCTCGACGGACTAAAGGCTTTTAAAATGTTCATTATTACTTTGAAAACGTTCAAATTGCTTGTAATAAAAATATTATCGAAAACGTAAGCATCCTTGAAAAGGTCACGTAGGTAAGGTATACACTTTGTGAAAGCTTTATTAAACAACAGAAAATGAATATAACAATATATAAAACACTTCGATTGTTATCAGTGTATGTCCTTAGATTTGATTCTCAGTATGAATAAGTATAACTATTTCAAAGGGTTGTAAGGAAAACCCTAAAACAATCAAATCAAAAGAAGCCGCAGATTCATCAGAATCCTTACATGAAACAATCAAGATATATATGAATGCCACACACGTCGCACCGCACACATTCTTAACCTTGAGGCTACCGCAATCCTAACCTCACTTTATAACCATACTTATATGAGACTCTCCTCTGCTGCACTGGGAGTGAAGAAATAGCATAGAATGCGTGCAGATGCTTACCTATCATCCTGGCATGTCGTAAAAGTCGACTAAGGGACGGGTCCTCTCCAACATGGTGGACTATCTGTATGGGCGATGGGCTGATCACCTGTCACCATACGGTTCATCATACCATCTTAGGACTAATTAATCGAACGTGGCCACAAGTAGTCTTGTGGCTCTGCCGACCCCATTAGGGATTTCGGGCGTGATGCTATGTATGTATGTATATAAGACTCTGTCATTTATAATTAAACCTATAAATGAGAAAGCATCTATTTGCTTCTCTGTAACCTTTTTACAGCTAAACCTACTTCGATGTAATTTGGCAAGGATGTGCTCAGGGTTTGGAAAAGGAGATGGGATAATTTCAACTCTAAGAAAAGTGCATAGCTCCTAAGAAAAAAAGCGAGAAAAAACGAATGTCTTCTAATTGATTTAATATTTAATGAACTTTCCTGCAGCCGGGTTTTAAAGGTATCGCCTAAGAGGCTAAGCATGTCGCTATCGCTATATAAGTTTACACGAGCTGAGTATGTATATGTTGGGTAGTTGCTTGTCGCTTCGGATAGGATCGGCTTCTACTCACTTGCACTTGCAGTTTCACTAATACTAAGCACTAATACAGTATGTTTATACAGTTACTAAGTTAATGTAAACCTCAAAAGCAACTTTAGAGCGATTGTAAGATGCCAGATACGACTCTCCAACAAAACATTCAAACTGTGACAGTCAAATTTCAAATGATATCCATCAAACTTACAAGGTTTCCCTCCGAACGTCCCATATCTTAAACCACTCATTAGCACTCACACGCGAAACATGCGCACTTGCCCCTGATCCGCAGGCAATGAAGTCTGACACCTTTATTGATTCTGTTTACAATGATATTTAATGCACACATTATACATACATACATACATAGCATCACGCCCGAAATCCCTAATGGGGTGGGCAGAGCCACAAGACTACTTGTGGTCACGTTCGATTAATTAGTCCTAAGATGGTATGATGAACCGTATGGTGACAGGTGATCAGCCCATCGCCCATACAGATAGTCCACCATGCAGTCGACTTTTACGACATGCGAGGATGATAAGCATCTGCACGCATTCTATGCTATTCCTTCACTCCCAGTGCAGCAGAGGAGCTGCACACATTATAATTTGGGTATAAGCAACTCAACCGGGGTAACTTTGAATGACCAGAGTAAGGTTGTATTCTACCGAACGTCTTGCTGTCCTAGCATGGCTGCCATAAAAACAAATTAACTCAGCCGGCTTAGAGCAATTCTCTTCAACCCATTTACAAGTTAAAAAATCTGACCGTTTTAATACTATTTCAGTAGTTTCAACGACGTCGCATCTAAAAACCTTGATCCAATTCTCGATTCTTGTGAAATGAAGATATATTTTGAGATCCATACAGTCCCAAAGAACTGTATACACTGACATTAAATCTCACATATCAACTAATAGTGACTTGCGACCGCGACCCCCTAAATAAAACTTTGCGTCAACCCTGGCGGTCACGACCCATAGCGGCCCTAACATGCAAGATACAAAGCAGCCCATGTCCTTCTTTAGCCTTCCCCCTATCTCCATGTCGAGGGAACAAACAAACAAATATTCTTTCACATTTATAATATTAGTAAGGATAACAATGAAACGGCGCCTCACGTCACAGATTCAGATTACCTCACTTCGTACTTCCGTAATAAAACTTCCAACCCGCGTGGCGGCATCAACGAGCTACCAAACAATTCCTATTGTTGCTTTGTAGACTTCAAAATGCCTTAAGTTCTAAAGAGCTGAGCTCCCCTCTGAAAGAACCTCACATTAGACCAGGAAACTGTTGCGTCTTTAAGATTAATTAACTTAAAACGTAGACGCATCTGGTTTTAATTTCCAGTTCCAACTACCGCTCATGATTTGATATCAGGCAATTGAAATCATTGAGAGTTGCCAAAAGATCCAGTTTCTCTAAATTTCTCAATCGTGTCGCCTATGAATGTAGGCAGACCAATAAAAGCGGGATTACGAGCGATAAAAAAATAACTAAAAGGTATTAATAGAAGGTAACGGCGGCAGATGTCGCTACATGTGTATCGTTTGTAGATTATATTATTTCAGTCCTAACTTATTTGTATACATTTTATTTATAAAACTTAGACTAACGTACAAAAGTTCCCTGTAAATGTTTATAATGAGCCCACCGAGATATGAGAATTTACTTCATGATTGATGATAGCTGAAAATTTCAGTCTCCAACTGAAAAGTAGCGCCAGGGTTCTGCCGATAATTAATCTGAACTGGATAACCTTTTCGGCTATAATTTAGTATTTTTTTTCGTTAAGTTTTTTTAAATTTACTATATGTATACGATTTTAAGTGTAATGATATATTTTTTTTACCTCCTGTGCTGCACTGGGAGTGAAGACATAGCATAGAATGCTTATCATCCTGGCATGTCGTAAAAGTCGACTAAGAAGGGACGGGTCCTTTCCAACATGGTGGGTGGTCTGTATGGGCGATGGGCTGATCACCTGTCACCATACGGTTCATCATACCATCTTAGGACTAATTAATCGTGACCACAAATAGTCTTGTGGCTCAGTCCACCCCATTAGGGATTTCGGGCGGGATGCTATGTATGTAAGTATAATTTTTTTGCCGAAAAATCTTTGTTTCTTTCGTGATAAAATCAAGATGATGAGCCACTTAACACCGAATCAAACTCCCTACACCAGCGCCATAATTCTAAGGTCATATGGAGGCAAAACAGCGCAAAATTAATGCGTTCATATTTTTCGAGTAAATTAATATAATAATATACAATAAAGGTAAGTGTAGTCGGTCCGCACATACCCGTCCGTATGTCTGGGAGTGTACTGTAATGTTCTGGAATTTGCGGAATTTACGATAATGTTCTACAGAGAATACCATTAGGTTGTAGACCTTGGAAGAACCTTCCTGTTCTGAAACGTTCGAGAACGTAGAAACCGGAAACGGAAGTCCAGAATCGTCTGAATCGTTCCAGCGTAGACGGCTTTTTTTTCCTTGGTAACGAAATTAAACATTGTGTTTTCACTTTCAAAGCATAATAATGGTACCTACTTTGGGGACTAGGGAAGGACATAAGATATTTTTTATTAGAAAATGGTACAGGTCCCGAGGAAATCGCGATAAAAGCGTTATAAAAACTGTCTAGTTTCCATTGTAGCCAACAGAGGCGAAGCGTGAGGATAAGCCGGTGTATCAGTTCTCGTTCTAAAAAAATATATTATTACTCATTAAATTATCTATTTACTTAACAAAATATGTAATTTGTATGTTAATACAACAAGCAATTAATAATAATAATAATGTTTGAGTTCAGAAATTATGCACCGGCTTACCCTCACGCTCCGCCTCTGGTAGCCAACATGTTGTAAGCCACAAACTTAGGCTGATGCAATATGAGGACAATTTAAAAAAAATCCTGCTAACCAAATCAAAAAGGGATTTCGATTTGAATCACCGCAAGCCGCTTTACCACAAATAAACTAGTTATATTCCTTCCTGTCGTATTTTACTCTGGTGAAACCGCTTGGAACTTTCAATCGCTCTCCCTCGACCCCATTTATTTCAAAAGGGCGGTGATAATTTTCTAAGAAAAATATAGGGGAACCCGAAATAATAAACAATAGCGGTCACAAAGGTACCGATACAATGCAAAACGTTTTCTAAAAAGCCGAATAAAACTTTTGACTTACACAACTGAACGCCATAATCGCAGCACGCGACGGCTCTATGCAATTGTTATTTGTTACCACCCAAAAAAGCACTGATACTAACAGATTTCCATCAATATAATAATACATAAAAGTGTGTGCACAACTCAAATTATATTATCATTAAACTTGATTGACGCCGTTGTAAATAAATACAGATAAAACTATCGATAGGTCGTGTCAAATGTCAAAGTTTCTCAGTTTTAAAAATATACAGTGTATCGCCAAGTAAAATTTAAACTGAATTAAATTCGAGGTTTTTAAGTGTTCGATTGAAGAAAGATCCAACAATGAAGATGGCATAAAAAGAGTTATAACAGGGTTGCCCAACAGACCTAGTTTATACAATGAGCAATGCAATTTCGACTACAGGGGCTCGTTTTTCGGCAATTAATTGCTGGTATTCGGGCTGTCATTAAACGTTTACATTAAAACTTTTTTTCCCTATAATTCATATAATATGTAGGTAATCTTTTCCCGAATTGCAGCAATAAATTGCCGAAAAACTAGCCCGTATACGAGGCATACGAGCCCCATAAAAAAACTACCTAGTAGGGATACTATTATTAGACAGCTCCATTGATCTCATAAAATTTACTTAAACAAACTGAGTTTAAATAGGCCTTACGTGGAGTAGACAATGTGGACTTAACCGAGTTTATTAATTGAACGATGTCGTGGCCGTTATTATTTGCTTTATCTAACCTAGCTTTCGGACTATTATTTTGATAACCGTCAAAATAATAGTAGTGCACAAGAGCAAAGCCACGATAACTAACTTTTATTTAATACTAGCTGGTGCCCGCGACTTCGTCTGCGAAGAATAATAATTTAAGTAACCTATGTACTTTTAAACCTTCCCTAGACCTCCACGAACATTTCAAGACTAAGATAAGATAAATCCGTTCAGCCGTTCTCGAGTTTTAGTGAGACTAACGAACAGCAATTCATTTATATATATATAGATAACGATACATCATAAGCAGAATAAAAAGCTTCTATCGCTGAAGTTAGAAGTTTAAAGGAAGGAAGTTTGGAAGAATATACTACTTAATAAACCCTATGGTTTTTGGAGTCTTCGATCTCATTAACGAATTCAAGGTAAGCTAGAGTTAGGTATACATATATTTTTGTCAAATAGGTCTGTTTCTCCACTAGTAGAGGCATTGTCTTAGGACTACTTAGATTTGAGGATGTTGAATTAAGCCTCATATATTGATGATATCATTCATTTTCGATTATGATACGTGAGTGCATAGTAAGCTAAATATAGACTGTATCCTCAAATGATGCGTCAGGGAGATTGCACAATGCAACAACCAAAGAATTTATACATTACTAGTGGACCCGCCACAGCTTCGCCTGCAGTATTTTCCATACAAACTTTATCACCCCTTTTCACCCCTATAGGGATGGAATTTCAAAAAATCCCTCCTTTGTGCACTTTTAGGATACCCGAGAAATGTCTCCTCCAAATTTCAAACCTCTAGGACCACCCGTTTAGGCTGTGCGTTGTCTATAAGTGAGTCAAGGTACTGTTTTATATGTATTGATGACAATAAGTGAAACCAGTTTATCTCTCTGAGCATCTCTTTCGTCGGCTCTAGTGTGAGAGAGACGCACTTAGAGACAAGACAGTGTAACTTATCCTTGTGTTAATCCCTCCTAGGGCCGCTGAGGGCTTACCACAATAGCTTAATCGTGGACATAATTATAGCATAATGTATACGCGCAAGAGATGAATGCTTAATGTGCGCGATAAACTCACCTAAGAGGCATAATGCTATCCCGATTCCCAAATACATTGACAACCCAATGAGCTCCACATATCTACTGCATTGCACCCCGTATCATTTATCAAAAATTACGAGACTTATCCAGTGTTCGATTCCAAATAATTGGCATTGCATTCGACAGCACAATTCCGTAGATAAAATCTACGCCGCAGATAATCTCCACAGTAAAAACCATCCCAGGTAAGGCCGCGGGCGCAAACTTCGTTATCCCGATACCAGGAGGTGCGATTCTGTAAATCACCGGCGATGTACTCAACGTCGAGTTCCATACTGACACAATAGTACTTTAAGCAACGGTTGCATAATGATAGGCCTTAAAACACTAGTGCGGTTTTATGAAACGAGCTTTGCGAGTTCCATAATAAGATCGCACGTGTGTTTTAAGGCGAAATTATGCAGAGTTGCATACATAACTTTATCTACACCCATATTATAAACGGCGACACGGCGACGATGGGGCCCCGCCGACTGCGGCGATGGCGACGCGCCGGCCTGTAGCTCATATATGTATCGTTATGACCATTATGATACTAAAATCGATACTGTAATAACATTTCCGTACAGGTTGTCATTTCCTACGGTTTTTGATTACATCATGGAGGTTTGATATGGGTGTAGATAAACTACTTTTTACAGCTGCCAGCTAGTCATTAACGGGTGAAAGGTGGGTTCAGTGTTTTTTATATTATTTATTTCAACTAACGAAGGTACATGAATTAAATACAAATGACTTTGCCAAACTGTTATCAGTATGTTGTTTGCGAGTGGCGCGCTCGATAATACACGCAATCACCCATACACGTTTGTTATACCTAACTGCCTAAATCTTGTTTTTAAGAGGCGGTTGGCTTTAACTTGTGACTTAGGTTGGTCTCTCAGCGACCCTCCTTCATATGTATACTCGTAGTATATAGTAAGGGCACTACATATGTATTTAAACCTTTTCCCATAATAATTCCCTGCCCGTGACTGCACTAATTTTTCCTCCCTTACTCTCCTTGTGTTGCATCTTTTAATATCCTATTTCCTGCTGAAGCTCAACTTTTCAGGATTGTCATAAATCTAACCTAACCTTTTGGGGCATACTGTATCCTAAAAAGTGGACAACTTCAGTTAAAAATAAAAAGTTTCCGAAATTAAAATTTGTAACATACATACATACATATTATCACGCCCGAAATCCCTAATGGGGCGGGCAGAGCCACAAGACTACTTGTGGCCACGTTCGATTAATTAGTCCTAAGATGGTATGATGAACCGTATGGTGACAGGTGATCAGCCCATCGCCCATACAGATAGTCCACCATGTTGGAGAGGACCCGTCCCTTAGTCGACTTTTACGACATGCCAGGATGATAAGCATCTGCACGCATTCTATGCTATTTCTTCACTCCCAGTGCAGCAGAGGAGTGAAAATTTGTAAACTGATACATTTAGTTAAACGTAAACGTTTTACGGTGAAGCAACGGATATTGAAAAGCGAAATTTGCTTGCTATACCCTTTTCTACTGTTTTAACCGTTTGGCCGCCGTTGTCGACTATGCGTGGCAGGCTATACAGGGTAAAAAAGACCTTCACTACCTTGACTTAAAAGTTGAAATTCGTGTTACTTCTCAGACATGCTTGGCGGCCAAAAGGTTAAAACTGGAGACCAAGAGGTAATGCTTACGAGGTTTCGAATGTCGCTTTCAGAGATGTCCAGTTATTATACACAATAACACGTAATGTGCTATTGTTTTAACTTGACCGTCGGTGGAGGTTGAATCACGTTCGTAATATAATAGACATGGGTAATCTCGACTCCGCGGAGTGATTTGATTCACTGAGTCCGGATCCGCGATAGAACCGAGTCAGCTTAATGATTCCGACTCCTCTTGATGAGTCCGGTTCGTATTGCGTCCGGAGCGTTTTAAACATATATGATTCATCGGAATGGATCGGATTTTCGGATCGGTATTAATGTACCAACCGGACTGGAGTGATGAGTATTTTTAATGGTGTTTTTGTTGTTGATTGGATTAAACAATGGTTTAAAGATTTCCCTTCGTACACACACATGCTTAGGACTGTCAATCTTAACAATGTGTTAGATTGGTATATGTAAAAATCGATTTTATTTACAATTGAATACTTGATTTATATGCACAGTGATTGTTTTTTATTTCCTTTTTTGTGATATTCTTTTTTACTTTTATTTTATTTAGATGTTTAGTTGAAAAATATTAGCACAAATATTTACAGGGCCTATTCACAATTAACATGTTTGAAGTTTAACATATTTCATGTATTCAGATCAGGTATATAGTCACTTCCACCACCGATATCAAGTGACGCGGCATCGCGTCGGCCGGAGCGGTAGCGAGAGTAGGTTTCGTTCGGAGTCTGTCAGTCCAGTCGGAGTTAGTAAGTCCGCGGACTCAGTAAGGATCGCGCGGATTTAGTGAGTCAATCGAGTCCGCTCACGGAATCGGATCATTTGACTCATTGAATCCGGAGTTACCCACGTCTATAATATAACATAAGCTTTATTATCACCATGCATCGCCTGCTAGGTATACGTAAGAGGACGAGAGTTAAAGCGAATGGTTACACACACAACTATAAAGTACTAATGGCAAAAGTAGTCCCCGAGTCAGGTACTTTCATCAGTCATTTCCTCTCGGGCGATAACCCCTAAAATGCTTCAGAGAGTTTGTATTGTGAAGCGTCTTGCTTGAGCGTCGCGGTTCCGTGGGCGGGTTTGAGCAGTGGGTAACCTCCCAAGCATGGACAAAAGTACGTATCCTAATACATTTGGAAACAAAACATTTGGATATATTAAGCGAAAAATTAAGACAAAGAATACAGACATAGTATATAGTAAGGGCACTACATCTTTATATATAAAAATTACGTGTCACGTTGTTTGTCCGCGATGGACTCCTAAACTACTGAACCGATTTTAAATTTGATTTGGGACCGTGTGCAGTTTGATCGAACTTGAAAGATAGGATAGCTTACATCTCAATTTATAGTCGCAATATTATTTTATTGCAAATTATTTGTCTATTATTTGACAGTCACAATTATCTGTTGGTTCCAAACGATTCTAACAGATGGCAATATCTGTTGACTGGATTGAGTAAGTATTCAATAGATGACGCTATGTTAAATTAATCAATCATCAATCAATACATATATAAAACAGTACCGTGACACACTTATAGACAACGCACAGCATAAACAGGTGGTCCTAGAGGTTTGAAATTTGAAGGCGATATTCCTCGAGTACCCTAGAGGTGCACTAAGGAAGGAGGTTTTGAAATTCAATTCAATTGAAATTTGTATGGAAAATACAGCGGGCGAAGCTGTGGCGGGTCCACTAGTATGTATTTAAAAACCTTTTCCCATAATAATTCCCTGCCTGTGACTGCACTAATTTTCCCTCCCTTACCCCCCTTGTGTTGCATCTTTTAATATCTTATTTAATATCTACCATCACCAGATAGATTAGAAGAATCTTTTTAGTCCACGTCGATCAAGCGATAAAAGAACACTCATTTTAAAATTCTACTGTCAGCACGTGACAGGACGCGGTGCGTGTGATTTCAACCCTCGTCTCTTTAACCTATACTTATCTAAAGGAATGCCAACGCTGGAGTAACGGGTAAACAATATTTATCTACACCCATATCATAAAACCTCCATTGGTTAATCAAAAACCGTAGGAAATGACCACCATTTTGACAACCAATTAGGAAAAACCAGTGCTGCGATAAAGAAATAACATGACTTCTTTATCGTTTTTAGTAAAGAAATGAGATTAAATTTGGAACAGCAGTCAAAACTCAAGTGGGTCTCTATTCTAGTATCCATAGATATTAAAACAGTTATTGATACGAAACGTCAATGCAGTATATTTTTTTAATATAAACTGCACAATATTTGATCTCGAGTGACGTGAGAATAGAGACTTCATCCGTTTGTCTAAGATTTAAAAAAAAATGGTCTTGACGGAAGACCGTATTTGCCGCCATGTTGACGTTTTGCTGAACGAAAGTAGAATTGTTGTTGAATTGAATAGAAAAAGTTGTTTGTAATTTACAGTTTAGTTGAAAATATGAATAGTAAGTAGTCTTCTCGGAGTGTGTGTGATGTGAAAATGCGCCGGATATCGGAAATATGCAGCCACGATTGCAACAAATAACTTGTTGCCAGAAAATATTGTTTCTGAACCCATCATGGAGGATTTATAATATGTGTGTAGATAAAGTTATGTATGCAACTCTGCATAATTTGGCCTTAAAACACACGTGCGATCTTATTATGAAACTCGCCTGTCGGCTCGTTTCATGAAAACCGCACTAGTGTTTTAAGGCCTATCATTATGCAACCGTTGCATAAACTACTATTTTAGTCGACATCGATCAAGCGAAAAAAGAACACTCATTTTAAAATTCTACTGTAAGCACATGACAGGACGCGGTGCGCGTGATTTCAACACTCGTTCCTTTAACCTATACTTATCTTAAGGAATGCCAACGCTGGAGTAACGGGTAAACAATGTTTATGTCTTGTAATTTAGATTTTGGTTAGTAACAAAGGCTGAACGAATTTAATATTCACCGAGTAGATAATAAATTGCGATATGCCTTTATCATATTATTATTAAGCCAATTAATTAATTAATGGATCCAATTCGAAACGGTGTTCGCTAAATTTAAAATTGCCTAAATTTAAAATAAGAAACGTCAAACTCGACTTTGTATAGCTCCAAGGTTCAAAATCGAGTCCGACGGTTCCTATTTAAAATTTAGCGAGAACACGTTCGAATTGGCCCCATTAGGTTACTAATTTTTATTAGTTATAGTATGTGACCAGTAAAAGAGCCCACAGATGGCCAAATTGCTGAATAAATGATAAAATTTTGAATTGAAATGATAATTATCATCTGGCAAAACTAAAATCCTGAAAGACTCTCTCGCTTAGCGAGTTTAGAATGTGAAAACTTAGAGGAAACTTAAAAAAGCACTGAGCGAAGTTAATTAAATTGTGTTTTCGTACTACCAGATTGTTGATTAGTACACAGTCTAAATACATATAAAATTGGTAACCTTTGTGTTCTATACCTCGATAGCCACAATCGAATGATGCCACTTTTTTTTGATGTTCTAACACTATATGAGACGATTACGATGATTTTGGTATCGATTATACAAAGATCCGTTGTTCATTCAAGGTTCAACATTTTTAGCATAAATAAACGAAACGGCATAATGATGACGCTAAGTTATCGGTTACACTACAGTTAGCATGCTTAAATGTCCAAATTATCGCTCTTTCATTGGTAAATGCGAAATCCAAAATTTTGCACGCAAAACGGCTGGAAAAAACTTGGTCCTTCGATCCGCACACTACGTGGTCATTATTCGGACTTTGTACAAGTACAAGAAATAATTTACAGGATGGTTTCAAAGCGATAACAGCCGCTGCCGCCGCTTGTCGCTATACATATATCCGTTTGTTGTTTTTGTTTACCAAAAAAGGATTCTAAATCCCGGGTCTCATAAATTAACGCCGATACTTAAACAACGAATATGGCAGTATTAAGCCTGGCGTCCACTATACTCGCCGAGGCGAATCGAATCGAATCGCAATAATTCGCCTCCTATATTTTCTAATGCAACTGCGTCGATTGAATCGGCGCGCCGCGGCTCTTCGTCAATGGACGCAGTTGCATAGAAAATATAGGAGGCGAATTATTGCGCTTCGATTCGATTCGATTCGCCTCGGCGAGTCTAGTGGACGCCAGTCTTTAGACCACATAATCTACTACGCATAAATAGACATTCAACAAATGCAGTACAAGGGATTCACTTGTTTTCAGGCCTTTTTAGGTTTATCAAAATAATATCATCAATTCAGCCGAAAGATGCCTACTGTTGGACAGCCGTCCCCTAAAGATCGACACGACTGGTCCTGCGCTGCTCGCAATGAGTAGATTCTCGCAGATTTCACCAGTTCGTTGGTCACCACACCGGCCAGTTCTGTTCTAGCAGCAATGAGCCCCAGTAGGAACAGCATCGTAGCTAGGGGCTGGCCAGGCGGGCGGCTGCGAGGGGCGCACTCTGCAGACCCACAGTTTGGGGGCTGACGCTGCCCAACTAGGTATGTGTATCAAATTATAAACTATCATCATTAATTTAGCTGGGGTCTCCTCGGTGATGTGAGTGGGTGTTGGGCGCCATTCTATCCTATTCTCTTCGAGTGTTTTGTGATAGAAATAAGAGATGCTAAAATTAATTTTACCTCTAGCACCCTGCGGCATGACGACGGCGTTCCTCTGGTCCGGTCGCAGAAGGCTCTCGGCCTCTGCACCTCCTTGGTATGACATCTCCATGGCCTAGTGTTGCTCCAATATCATAACACGAACGAAAGCATCTGTGCCCTAGTGATCTTGATAATCGAAGTTATCTGCAATAAAAAGCTTTAGTTAATATAATTTATTAAAAATATATCTTTAATTTAATTTACAAGGATTTGGGCAATTTATAATATTTGAAAACGATTAACCAGCAAGCTTAAGAACATATAGATAGTACTCATAAGATATATGCACAATTGGTATAACTTTGTTTAATATAGCATTCAGATGGTATAATGAATATACTATACAATGATAATATGCATAATTTCATAAGATATAATGCACTAAACTTTTGTATACAGATCAAAAAATATAATATTGATATTACCTACCTAATTAAATAACCAAAACACATAACGTCCATTTTGTCTAATAACAGAAAACAAAAATTTAAAATAAATGTTATACTATACATAATGAAATTATAGTTTTTGTTGTTATATTTAATGTTGCTTATTTATACCTTGTAAAATGATATCAAACATTATTAGGCATATATTTTGAGACGCACTTATAATAGACATTCCTTTGCAATCAACTTTTGTGCCACAACAATGTACCTACTTACCTACAGTTTGTCTGAAACAATAGCACCAATGCGTAGGATCGCGTCGTGTTCTATAAACGTACTATAAGAATGGCGCAACTTATAAATATGAATCTGGGTGCCCTTACAAGTTATTAGTTATGTTAAGTATGTACCTAAATATTAATCACGCAATTCACGAATATGAAATATGCACTGAAAGCGATAAATACGGCGTCAACCCTTCCGTCACTAGGCTATTTGCAGGGTGCAGTGCCACCAGCACCAAACTTTTAACAGACGATTTAATTTATTTTGATTACAATTTTGTTATTGGAGAATATGGCACTAAAGGTACTTTTTACGCGCTCCTCTTTTTTCATGTGACCCTGGTGGAGAAAGGATTCAGTTGGTAAATTATTCAACTACCTTCTCTGTTTGTAATCGTTTACTGAATGCAGGTAGTCCAAACGAAAAAACGAATGGGGATTATTTAGCAGATGTTGTAATAAATAAGTGATAATAAATAGACCTAGCAATGCCACTATATGTTACTTTATCTTTAAAATGAAAACCTTGGAAGCTTATCAGCTTTGTTACAATTACATAATGCGTGAAGGAGGATGATAAATTACTCAAGATATTAACTACTTTATGTAGATAGAACATAATATGCAAAAATTCATAACACTAATTGAATTATGATTTTAGCGACATACCAACATATTTAACAGCCTTCTTAAGAAGACAAGAATGTGTACTGTAGGTAGGTACCTATTTTAGCAACACAAAACATGAGTTAGTGGAACAAAGAGCTATCAGCAGAATCAATTATATATTGTAAGCAATATTCATATTACAATAATATGATGTCCCTGCCGAAGATGGTTGCAGTTGTTATTAACAACAATGCAAAATCACTTATTTTACAATATCAATCAGCACTCAATTAATTTTGAAATTTTGTTTTAAAAAACTAACGGCCATTTTGCAGGGCTAGGTCAGCTCATCATTTCACGCATCATTTTTTTTTCCAATAATACATAGTAACTTTTATATTTTAAATGATAAACGCTCAGTATAATGATCAGTTATTAGTCCAAGAGTCCAAACATGCACAAACACAAAGAGCAATTTATTGATGACCATTGCTAGGTATGAATAATTGAAATAGGTAGGTATAAGCTGATTTTCAGTGTCTGGAGTGACAATTTGTTTTGACAAAGAAAGGTAAAAGAATGTATAGTGAGTTAGTGAGTCATCACCACACACTAACGAACTCAACAAAACAAAACTCAACAAAAGCCTGGAACTATTTCTAATACAACAATATTTAAAAATAAAAGAATACATAACGCTCATCATTTGAATATGCATAACTAAAGTTGAGTGGACAAACGGACCATGATTAAGTATTTGTCCAGCATTGTGCATTAATTACGTATTTGGTAATGAACAGGAACCAACACTAAAACTCTTATAAGTTGAGGATTATCTGTATAAAACATACCGTACATTATTAACAGTGAAATATACAAATAGATAAAAAATGTGAAATCTAGAACGATTTCTAATACAACAATGATGTAAATAAATAAAAAAGCCGAACTTTGTTACAACAAGCGGTTCAACGACCAACAGTTATCGAAAGAACGTCCCTTCACTCGGACAAGTTAATGATACGGGTCGGTGAGTACCTACCACATTCCGAAATCAACTCCTATTATGATAAGACGACGTGGGAAGTATGCACGGCTCAACGTCTTCTAAGTACCTAACCACATTTACATACTGGCCTAGCAACCACCCAATTTTCTAAAAAAAGAAGCGATATTCCATGTGTTATCTTACAAAAGCGTTCAACGATATATTTAAATACAAAACAAACAAATTAAAAAGCCTTCAATACCAATGGAGCAGAATAAACGTGCTCTAACGACACTTAACCCGCGTGGTCGTATCATCAGATATTGCACTGTATTGAGGACTCAAATATTCAAATTCAAGCACTTACCAGATCATAGTCAGAATACACGGACAGATTAACCTTTCTGCATTCATATTCTTTAAAAAGACTAACTAAAATTAACTGTCCATTTTAAAATTAAGTGTTAAGTGCGTAAAAAAGACACGTGCAGCACAGCACGACCACATCCACCCGCGTCGTTCATTGCACTTAAATTCCGGCTCGGGCTGCCAGTGTAAAGAAATGGTAACGATTTTTTTTTCTTATAAGTCTTTCGAAACATTTGATATTATTATTATAAGAATTGTTTTTTGTTGAATATGTCCTTCAATCGTTTTTTTACAGCTTAAAGTTAACAATAATAATGTTCAAATTGTATAATTGCAAAATGTAGTGCAACTATTCAATACTTTTATTTTTAACACTAGCAATCTTCTAAATTTTCCTTCAAGTCGTTTCCTAGAGTTTCTGTGTTCTATTTTTAAAATAAAACATCAGAGAAATTATTTTCTAATAATAAAAACTAAGAAGTACACTGTTTTAACTTGATAAAGATTTAAAAACTGCAGTAATATAAACAAAATAACATCGTTACACGATGGTTAATCCAAGTCTGGCATATGAAATTCTTTTGTACATTAATTCATTTTATTTCGGTCTGTTCGCCACCTGTGAACTAGGCACGCTTATTCTGAAATCTGTTCTGATTAGTTCGAGTTATCACATAGCAAATGGTTTGACGTTGATAGGGAAGGATTACGGTGTGCTCTTGGGACTGTTTGTCGTGGAAGCGGCTAGACTGATCCTTGGAAGAAAAGGAAGCCTTAGTGAAAAGGGTATGTATGATACTGTAGTTTTCTATTCTTATCAAAATTAAGTATAAAGTGCGAAATGCTTTTAGATTAAGCATTATTAGTGACCCGGAGACTATACATATCCCTTTTTAATTATTAGGTAATTTTAATTAATTTGTGCTCATTATGGTTGTCCCTTGCAGTTCTGTTTTAGTTATTCCTGTGTCATTGAAACTGAATCTTAAAGTTGAAAAGGACATTCTGATGAGTTTCTTTCAGTGTTTCTTTTTAGCAGATGTCACCTTTCGCAGTGCATGCATGTGGCCTACTAGCAAAATATTTTGAATGTTGAATTCAGTCAATAACAAGTGGCCAAGGAATTTATAAAAGTAAATAGTAACATACAGAGTTTCATTTTCTAGTTCTATAGTACTCTATTTAAGTCTTTTTGTTCACAGATGTGCCTGTTATGTTTTCGGTGGTCCTCACATTGCCTTCCATAGCTGGAGTGCTATTTCTACTGCATTGGCAAGAAGTCACTCTCCGTATAGAGTACATTTGGTGCACCCTGATGTTGTGCTTGCAGTTGGTAGAGTTTATATTTGCATCCATGTTTATCGTTACCATGTGTCGAGCACCGTCATACGACTGAATCAAAGGTGTTGATGTCCAATATAGATAAAATTATTTTATATATGTATTTATCAATATTTAACCTTAAATAAATAATAGTATTTAAAACTTGTACAAGCAAAATACACAGATCCTATGAACAATTTTATCAGTGTTCAACTAAAAAGCTCTGTTCTTCTGAAAGATCAGAAACTACAATCTTCACTCTATAGGTTGACCGCTTAAATGAGTCGTCGCCCGCGCGGCACAGGGGCGCGGGGGCAGGAGGATAAAGGGTCCTGAGAGATGTGCGGGCAGCGTGAAATGAATGAAAACAAAAATGCGCCTGCCGCTCTCACCTCTCTCGGTCCCCTTTGTCGCCTGCCCCCGCGCCCCTGTGCCGCGCGGGCGAAGACTCATTCAAGCGGTCAACCTATAACTAAAAATGGTACCACCCACCCACCTCCTTCATAATATGGATATTCCAAATATTTTTTCATGATAATTGCCTAACTTTTGTAGCTATATTACCTAATATTATTAAATATTGTAGAATGTATCTCTTTCTACAACCTATATATCTCATAACATGTATTGTTGTTAATTACCTTTTTTTTACTATTTTCTCTTTGTCACATTGTGTTTACATGTTGTAGGCAGTGGCAGGGCAAGACCAAAATTTGGTGTGGGCAAGGTACATTTTGCAAAGCCATCTTGTGATGCACAAATGTTTACCTGCATCCGAGTTATGCATAAACCATTGAGGCGCGAGGCCCCTCGGACCGTGAGGCCATAGCCGGTGGCCAGTGGTCCAAGTCGCCAACGCCTAACGCCTCCTCGGGTTGTACCTTTTAGTATAATGCATTTTGATAAAGTGTAAATTATGTCCGAGTAGATTTACTGCCTGAAAATGTTATAACTATGTAAAAAAAATAAGAATATTTAAGTATTCCCAATGTTTTGTAACAAAACTCAAAAGCGAAGCATTTTGTGCCACCTAGAGTTTTATCATCTACTATCTTATTTACTTAGGGTGGAGGGTTTATCCCACTGAATATATACTGGACTTTCCAAAGAATAACACTGATGCCAAATATTTTAAATATTACTAACTAGTTAGTGCCACTGACTGGCATGGCATTATGTGATGTTAAGGCCAAAAACTTATAACGGAAGTGATATTGTGGCCTTTTGGTAGTTGATTATATTCATGGAATAATATTTATCAAAAAACTTACATTGTGCAGTATTTTAATAATCCAAAGATTTTAACATTTCTACCCACTTATTTATATTTACTTATGTGTAATGTGTGTTTTATCTAGTCACTTTGCACTTTAAAAGCCTAAATCCATTTTTGAAAAAGAAGTATTTATCGGGTTGTGTTTAGATTACATTTAAAACACTGCCTATACAAGTCTCTAGTCATTGTATGTATAACAACATTTTAGCACAGTTATTACTTAGACAACTATTTAATATTACTTAATCACAAATATTAAATTATTTAACCATTATGAATAAATAAATAAAAATACATTAATGCAGTTTTATTTCAGTAATAAAAGCTACACACTTTAAGACTGATATAGTAGTTGAATGTAAATGTCATGTTAATAGATATGCCTTATTAGGCTTTCCATAAAAAGAACATTGCATGTCTGTCTACTGTGCCCCATGCAGCTCTGAAACAGCTTATTTCTACTTTTTGAAATTTTACCATCAAAGCTTTCAGGCAAGTTGCTAGAAACTTCTTCATGCCCGCAACCCATCCTCACATGCTCTTCTGTATTCACTCTGTAAGTACAATGGCACTCTGCCTTTAGCCATTTTATCTCGCTTGTGAACCCTCAACTCGTGTCTCATCAAAGCCTTCCTCGTACCATACTTGCTTCCGCACATCATGCAGCAAAAGTCTTTGATCCCAACATGATCAGACTTAAAATGTAAATCCATATCAGATTTAGTGTAAAAACCCCTGCCACATTCTGTACATTTGAATGGCCGTTCTTTTTTATGAGTGAGTAAGTGCCTGTTGAGATTGCTGCGAGTAAGGAAGCGAAGCTGACATTTGTCACAGGAGAAAGGTTTGTCTCCTGTATGGGTCCTCATATGGATCCTCAGAGATTCCATAAAGCGCCCTCTATAGGGGCATAATTGACACTGGAAAGGCAACTCAAAGTTGTGCAACTGCAAGTGCCGGACCAAATTATCTTTTCTATACAATTTACCACAAACCTCACATATTAAATGTGAAGCAGACTGGTGTCTTATTAAGTGTCTTTTATACAACTGTGCAGTTAACAAACGATTGCATATAGTGCATTGTATTCTTACATTCTTGTGTTCTCTGGAACTCCTATGTCGGGCATACTCTTCATTCGATTTGAAATTCTTTTTGCATAATTTACAGCAATAAGCTTTCTCAGATTGAATTTCAAATTCAATATCGTCATTTGGAACAGGTTCTTCAGCACTAGAAGTGTCATTGTTAAGTTCATTATAAGATTGTGGTTCAGCATTTAGTCTCAAGCTTTGTAGAAGTGACTTTTCTGTTTCTTTAGCAGACTTCCGAAACAAAATGGCTCCATTAAGCAAGCTGAAGCACACGTCACAGATGTGCTTAGAATATGAATCGTCTTTCGTTATTTCGATGTCGCCAAACCGGCGTATATCCTCAGATATATCTTCATGCTTGTCTTCACCGTAAATTGGTATCCTGGCTTCCTTTAGACAAATTCTGCATTGTTGTAAACCATTTGTTATAAAACTGGTATCTGTTTTAGTATTATTCATCATTTCTTCATTCGCAGAAAAGCGGAGTTTGCGACCAATGCGTTTCTTTCTAAGCTTCTTTAGCAGAAAGTAAGTCGAAGCCATTGTAAGACTCCCAATTATTCTGCAATTTTTATAAGCAACTATTAATAATGTAAAGTTGTAAATAAAATCACAGAACAAGCAAAACTCAACAAAGAATTCAAAAATCAATTATGACAGTTGATTTGATTGAACAGCACTGACAATCTCCACGTTCCAAGACGCGCTTATAACACATCGTTCGTTTGTACCTATATACTTACTTATACTCTTTGGTACCCTATACTTACTTTACTCTTTGCTCTTTGGTTTTGATTCGCCTCGGATACGGACTGCTACTTAGGCCCGCCACACACATTCGTATTCTGATTCGATTTCCGAATTCGTTTTCCGTATTCGGACACTCTAAGCAGGCATTTTTTTTTTTTTTTAGTAACTTAGATTAGGTAACAATATCTGTGCTGGTGCCTCTTTTTAAGTATACAGGATACTTGTGCTAAGAGAATATGAATAGTTCAACATGGCACACACGTTCGTATGAATTCCGTACGGAAAAATGTAATCAGGGAAATGAATGTAGCGAATCGTAATGACATGAATTACGTAAATTCAAGAGATAAATATTATGAATGATTCGATTTCTTTTACCATCCTCAATACAAACATGAAAGCCAATTGGCTTTCATGTTTGTATAATTTCCTTGGCATGACTGAATAATTCAAAACTCCATTGGCCACCCTGCCGCTAGTGTGAGTGACGTTGGCTTAAATATCTCTGAAACCAGGCCATAAAACTCAAAAAAAGAAAAAAATGAAGTGACGTTGACGTAAAGTTTCCATTTGATTGATTTATTTGATTGACAGATTTGTTGGGAAATATCACAAACTATATAGGGATTCTACGTTAAATTAGTAATATTATAAGTAATTTAATGAACTGAATTTTCATCCATCCAACCAAACGCCGGTTCAAGGCCTTTTAACCCGACTGCGCGACGCCAAGGAGGGTAATTAGTAAAAATGGTGACTGCCTATTATATTTCGACATTGTCGAAGAAACCTAAAAAATTCAATATTGATGACTACTATCGAGATTTACTAGAAAGCTTCGTTTATTTGAAAGCAGCGGATAGCGTTAGAGACTTTCGATGCAGAGTGTGCTTACAATCATGTAGTGTCTCCATATTTGACAGTGAAAACTCTTCGGATATTTTAAAAGCTTTGAAAACATTTGGCGACATCACGATCGACGAAAGCGATGATTTTCCTAAAAGTTTGTGCACGAATTGCCACATGTTTATTAAAACTGCAATTTTATTCAAAAAGAAAGCTAAGCAAACAGATGCAGCGTTAAAACAACACCAGTACATTCAAACCGAGACAAATAGCGAGGGTTTATTGCAAGGCCAGGATATGAATGAAAACAGTACTGATTGTGATGCTGACAATTGGCATGATGAAGAAGCTGCTGCTGTCAATATTGATTTGAAAGCAGAAAAACATGAACACGAAAAAGTTAAGTTATCTCCTAAAGTTACGTGTCGAATATGTGGG
Organism: Tortricodes alternella; assembly: GCA_947859335.1. NCBI lineage: Eukaryota > Metazoa > Arthropoda > Insecta > Lepidoptera > Tortricidae > Tortricodes > Tortricodes alternella. Next base: position 4,541,466 of record OX401988.1, on the reverse strand, counting down.
AAAATCGTCAACAGGTCTTATTATAGAGACCATCTGACGATGCATGATCCTAATCCACACCAATGGGTATGTGAGATTTGCGGGAAAACATTTAGATTGCGATGTGCTTATCATAACCACAGTTTACGTCACAGAAATGACTTTCCACACAAATGCCAGCTGTGTCCTTACAGAGGACGATATAAGGAGTTACTCAAAACACATATGCGTACACACTCAGGGGACTACAGATATATGTGTACAGAATGCCCTGCTAGATTCCTGTTTAAAAGTAATCTCAACACTCATATGCTTAAACACAAAGAACCACAATTCAAATGTGATTCTTGCAAGAGAGCTTTTCACTCGAAATTATTCCTGCAACGGCATGTTGAAGCTGATCATTTGGGCATCCGGAATCATGTGTGCAATATTTGTGGTAAGGCCTTTGGTTATAGAAATGCTATGATGAAACACCAGCGACATGTCCATAAGAGAGAAAAGTCTATGTTCGGAAGAATGCCTTCTTATTTAGCTGAGAATAAGCAGCATGAAAATAATGAACCTAGTTTAAATACATAAGCGGAGTTATCAATATAATTCTATTGTAAGACTTTTTATACACATATAAAGCTATTGCAATGTAAAATAATACTGCATGCTTGTAATATAACTAAACTTAGAAAAAAAGAGGGAGTTAAACTCGCATGGAGACGGTTCCGTTGCGTACATGATTATCTGAAATTTCCTATGTCACTTTAAATACCATAAACTTCTTATAGAGTTTCCTGTAATCTATAGGTAAAGAACTATCTTCAGTATATTTTTCAAAATTTTAGGCCCTGTAGTTTCGGAAATAAGATGGGGGAACTATCCTACTATATATTCCAAAAAATATATATTTTAGATTCTCACAATAAGCCCTTTCATTTGATATGTCACATGATAAAGTTTGCAAAACTTCTTTTTTAATTATCTAATTTACCCCCCAAAACTGGCTCCCATGTTTAAAATTCATTTATTTACGTTACGTGTCCGTGTTGCGGTCACCGATTTACATATATATACCAAATTTCAACTCAATCGGTCCTGTAGTTACGGGGCAAAATGGCTGTTACAGATGTACAGACAGAAGAGTGATCCTATAAGGGTTCCGTTTTTTCATTTTGAGGTACAGAACCCTAAAAATAAGTTTCATTATGTATACTAACATGAATTCCAGCTGTGCCTAATTGCTTTTTATAACTAAAAATAATTGCTTTAACAAGCAATCTGAAAATAGACCGAGTAGGTACCTATGTTATGTTCTTTGGCTAAAGAAAACAATGTTGGTATATTAGTGCGTCAGATTTATTATATATACGGAGACAGATTTTGAAAACAAACATGTTGTTTTATTACCAAGAAAGTTATGAAGGTGCGTAAACCATTCACTTGAAATGTAAATGTATAGAGCATTGGGATTGCGATACAGCGAGAAAACGCTGCCAGCATCTTTGGCACAATGCCGTGGGGACCTTTTTTAGACTTAATTTAGTTTTTATTTAGATTCAATTAAATTTACTTTTACAAAGAAAAAGATGGACCGACGATATCATAAAGATAGCGGGAACGAACTGGATCAATATTGCCACTAACAAATGCAAATGGAAACAGATGGAGGAGGCTTTTACCCACAAGGGATCACACATAATAAAATAAATAACCTGATCTAAATATAAATTTACATGTAGTTGTGTGAGAAATAAAGCTATAATAATAATAAAAATTTACTTAGTATTCTTATTCTTCTGTTATATAAGTTTTACATGTTCATAATAAATAAAGTGTATTTAACAATACTTTGGAAAATACATGGATAAATATATTTTTGTGAAATAAATGTCATGGTACGATACAAATCATAGCGGTTTCATAGGCAACTGAAACAGCCACAACCATCAATTTCAATGACATTTGATGATCATTTTGACACTTGTGAGTTCAGTCAGACCACAGACTAATGTTCAGACTGACATACGATAAATGTGTACTTAGATATGTACAATTACATCCATATAATATAGGCGATTGTATATCGGTGCAGCCAAAAAAATCAATGTAATTTTCATGAAGTTTTGAGTTACTATAAAACTTATGGAGTAACGAATTGCTACAACCGTCTAATTAAGTATTTAACGAGTTATTTACATCCGTGACCATGGTTTCAACATACTACTTGGTAAAACTATTTCAAAGAGCAACTTATGAAAGATTAAAGAGAAATCTTGATGGGTTTGGAGATAATTCGACCGCGAGCACTTCTAGCGCTACTGGCACACATCATTCGAAAACAATTAGTATCAAAACTTGCCGAGTATGCTTAAAAGAAGACGGTACGAAACCAATTTTCGGTGATGAGTCGAACTCTGATATGTCGGTGGCGATTCGTGTTTTTGGTGACATTGAAGTGAGGGAAGAGGATGATTACCCTAAATATTTATGTGACGCCTGCCATACCCTATTGGAAGCCGCTATTTTATTCAGAAAAACTGCTAAGCAGTCCTATCAGGTTCTAAGAAAACGTCTCGTAAAACAAGAGCATCAAACAGACACACAAGACTGGGATTATCACCAAGTTACAAAAGAACAGAAACCTAAACAAAACCATTCTACTATCCTAGAAAATTTCTTTTCACCTATTGAGATCCCTGAGGAAACTAAAGAATTACGAAAACGAAAAAAAACCAAAGTACAGTGTCGAATTTGCTGTAAAATAATCACTAAGTCATATTATAAGGAGCATTTTGCCTTGCATGATGCAACTATAGTTAAGTACATGTGTGATATCTGCGGTAAATCCTTCCGTCAGCGCTGTGCATATCGTAACCACTACTTTACACACAGTTCAGATTTTCCATACAAATGTACAATGTGCCCATACAGGGGCCGTAACTCGGGCTTACTCAACACGCACATGCGCACACACACTGGAGACTACAGGTATATGTGTTCAGAGTGCCCGGCCAGATTTTTGACTAAAAGTAATTTAAACAAACATACATTCAGACATAAAGAACCTACTTTCAAATGTGACACTTGTAAACGGGCTTTTCATTCTAAGTTAATACTGGAGAGGCATTTTGAAGCAGAACACTTGGGGATAAAGAATCACATTTGTAATTTGTGTGGGAAAGCGTTTGGCTATAGGAAAGCTATGATGCGACATCAGCTGGATGTGCATAAAAGAGAGAAGAAAGTGAATGGCCGCACACCATCATATTTGGAGGCAGAATTTAAAAAGCAACAAGAGCCAATGTGAAGAAAATGCTATTAATATGTATTAAGTAACCTGGGTTCTAATTTTAGTTTAGGAGATTTCTACAAGAGTTTGGCAGGTGAAACAAAACAAAAAGAATGACAAAAATGTAATAATATATGACTCATTCATATTAACCTTTTAACCTATACAAAGTCACACAAACCAATGTATAAGATATTTGTCTTAATTATAGAACTGCGTTGAAATGAGCTGGATATTTTGTCTTAACATTCAGACAATGGCAGTTAAAAGGTTAAGAGGTGCCAAGCGTCCAGTGGCGCCCACGTCAGTATTTTATTAAAATCAAAGCCAGATAAGTTGTTGCACAACTTAATACACAATTACAGTGGCGCCCCCTTCAATAAAATGTAACTATTATCATAATCATAACTGATCTCATGTAATATTTAAGAAATTATAACTTTATGATGATTGTCAAGGTATTGTAGGAGCAGATTGGATGTGATTTACTTGTGCAAATCCTCATCAGGAAAATAGCCTAAATATTTAGATTGTAGCCTGCCTAACTTCATTCTCTGTTGTAGATTGTCTGTAAAAGCTTTTACTGTTATAGATAGAGGTTAAAGAAAACGTGTAAATTAATTGTGCATATGAAATTGTTAAAGCTGCAAATAAAAGCAAAAAAGACCACTATTGTATTTCTACAGCAAACCCGTTTTGTTACCCCATTGAGAGGTAAGGTCTAAAATATGTTTTCCTCAATCGCAATACTATAGTACTAAGCTAGTATATTTATCAATTCAATTAACCTTTTGACCGCCAAGCATGTCTGAGAAGTAACACGAATTTCAACTTTAAGTCAAGGTCATTCTTTTTTTACTCCGTATCCGCTGACGGCTGCAGCCGATTGTGGTGGTCAAAAGGTTAAGAATGTCTTGCAATAGAAGTTGTTTTCTCCCTTTTAACCTTTAGTTAGGCTCGTCAACAGTGTTTGACCTCGACATTAATTTCTTTGTTCGTGAAATTTTGCAGTATGGTTAAGTATCATACATAGATCAGTTTTCAAATAATCCAAAATGTACTAATTGGATTATTGGAACATACTGTTTATACCCTAGCTTAGGGCCAGGCCACATGATCACGGTATCATGTGGCACCGTGCCGTGAAAAATTCCGTTGTCATTATTGCCCTTATTTCTATACCAATAAAGGTATTTTTCACAGCACGGCGCCGCACCATGGTCATGTGGCCAGGCCCTTGTGCAGTTGTGCATATGACGTGGTATAATAATTAGGAAAACATCTTTTCAATTCATAGTTTTATTTAAATTATTTTTTGCTGCTTCTAGATACAAAGGCAATCTCCCTTTCCCGTTAGTCAATTTGTCTCTCTTGTGAACTTTCAACTGGTGGCTCATCATAGCGTTTCGGTAACCAAAAGCTTTACCACACACATTGCAAACATGGTTCTTGACTCCGAGATGGTCTGCTTCGTAATGTCTATCCAATTCAAGTTTGGAATAGAATCCTCTTTTACAAGTCTCACATTTAAAGTCAACGGGTCCTTTATGCCTTTTCAAATGTTTATTCAGATTACTTTTAGTTAAGAAACGAGCAGGACATTCCATGCAACGGTGTTGGTAATCTTTTGTGTGTGTTTGCATATGTGTTTTCACTAAACCAGGATGGCGTCCTCGGTATGGACAAAGCGTGCATTTGAATGCTAATTCATTGCCATGAATTAAGCGGTGTCGTTTGAATGCACTTTGCTGAATAAAAGATTTGCCACATGTATCGCAAATATACTTTGACGAGTCATTATTGTGAATTGCCAAATGAAATTTATAATAATGTTTTTCATATGACTTGTTGCATACCGAGCATTGAACGCGCTCTGATTCTGCCTTTGTATTATCTTCACTATGTGTGTGAGTTAAGTGATAGTTGAAGTACGTTTTACTGAAGGACTTATTGCAAATAGGACATTGGAGTTTCTCCCCCCGGTTGTCACTTGCGTGCTGTTCCATATGTCGATCATGTAAAGTCTTGCTAACTTTTTTGGAACAAAGTTTACATTTAATTTTATTGGAATTTCGAATCTCTTTGTGTTTCTTTGACTTTTTGTGATGAGAATATTCGTCCAACGATTGAAAATTCAAGCTACATGTTTTGCAGTAATAATTATTCTTAATCGCAAGTAAATTGGGTGTGCCATCTTCACTTTCATTTGTTTTACTTTCTGTAGTAATATTTATTGCATTTCTTAGTGAAGTAGCCTCAATATAAAAATTATTATCATTTAAATAAAAAGGTTCAGCGATGGTTTCCTGTTTTATCTTAATGTCCTCATAGTCAGTCCCAAATTCTAATTTTGGTGAATGCATAATTTCATCCCTGTTGTCAAAATGTTCATCAATTTGTTGATTGCCCCTTAGATACTCATCCGAATGCTTTGCTGTTTTTCGAAATAGTATAGCAGCCTCTAACAACTTTGCACAAGTTTCGCAAATATATTTTGGAAAGATATCTTCAATGCTAACCTCGATGTCTCCAATAGCTTTTATGTCCGGGGATATGTCCAATAATGTTCCAGAACCGAAAATCGGAATGTTCCCATTCTTCAAGCATATTCTACATATATTAATAAATGCAAAATTATTGCTTCCATTGAGATTTGATAAATCGAGCTCGCAGGTAACATAATCGCTACTATGAATCTCTGGGATCCATTTTTGTATCGTTTTGTTGCGCTCCATATTAAATTAAAAATTCTCCACCTAGTTTTTAAAAGATCTTTTAATTAACTTGGGAATACCAAATAATCATTTTACATATAATCCGAATATCGGCACTTTTAGGCACCGGCAATGCAAAAATCGGCGAAAAATCTGTTGCATTGCATACCTGCCCTGCCCTGCACAGGGTTGCCAATTCTTAAGAGAGGTTTACCCCTAAAAGCACGTCGAAAATCTTAAAACTCCCGAATCACTAACCGCTATCATTTTATAGGCTCCCTTTACCGTAGACTATAGACATGGCTAATCTCGACTCCAAGCAGTGATTCGAATCACCAGATCCAGCCCGCTATCGGAACCGACTCTGCTTAATACTCTTTGACTCCTTTGAATTCTTAGACTCTTTTAAATCAACTCAATTCAGACCCCATTTCTCGGTGCATTCGAGATAATGTCACATGTGAAATTAAACGTCAGTTCATACCGTTATGCCAAAGAACTGTATGCACTAACGTTTAATCTCACATGTGACATTATCTCGAATGCACCGAGAATTAGGGTCCCAGATCCGATCGGATTCAATAGTGTTATACAGTACCGACTCCGCTTGTAACTCCTTTCAATAGGATTCAGTAGTTTTATACAGTAAACAACGTCAAAACTAATAAGTCACTAACTCCCCGGATTCTATAAGATTTGGAAGGAGCTGATAAGGGTTTCGTATCCTCTTGTGGATTCGAATCATTAAAATCTTCTGATGCAGATTTACCCATCTCTAATATACTAATAACCTATACCATACCATAGTCTTGTCAGTATTGTCAGTACAAAGCCAATTACGGACAAGTATTTATTTAAAAAAAGGAAGAAAGTGGAAACAAGTGCAGTCGTGTTTCAAGCTTTAAATCAATTTTCTATTACTTTTTAAATATCCCTATAAAAAAAGCCCCTGACAATATTCTACCCTAAAAAAACCCCAATCCACTTATTTTGCCCTAAATTTAGAGGTAAAACCCCTTACTTGGTAAGCCTGTGCCTACCTATGCGTGCAAAAATATTTGACAGACAGGAACAGTGACGCTGACTGACATCTGTGGTGACGCCTGGGACTGTTCGATCAACAGTTATAAATGCATGTAAAGTGGGTTTAATTTAGGAAAATACCTACCCGACCCGACCTGTTTTACCCGACTGTGCCAAGCAAAGGAGGGTTATTAACTTAGGCTGATGTGAAAGGGTAGGTAATATGTTTTACCAGTGTGATAAAAACTAGTCTCCAGTGGGCAGTTTGTACGTGATTCTACATGTAACAGATCCTGCCGCCACTATTTTTTATCGCTTACATAAAGCATATGTCCCTTTCACACCTGCCGATAAATTAACCTTTTGCACGCCACGGCTAACGGCGAAACATCGTGCCACGAGCGCTGGACGACGGCTGTAGCCGACGCAAATGTATGTAAAACTACATATCGTGGCGTCAGGGGCACGATAATCTACTGTCGGCTATAGCCGACTGGGACATTCAAAAGGTTAAAAAATTAGTTTCATTGCGCGATAAAAACTAGGCAGTGGTCGGCCCTCTGGACCCCTTCTTTCCCTATTTTATTACTGACTATACACAATATTTATTTGTATTAACCTTTTGACCGCCAAGCATGTCTGAGAAGTAACACGAATTTCAACTTTAAGTCAAGGTAATGAAGGACTTTTTTACCCTGTATCCGCTGACCGCTGCAGCTGACTATAGCGGTCAAAAGGTTTAAAGAGGGAAAATAAATAAAACATCAAAATAAGTCAAAGCAATATTATATTAATTATTTTGTCATGATAAATTATAATAAATAATACTATAATATAAATCAATTGTACATTAATCACAGGCAAATCTATTGTAGTCAAAGCAATACAATATAAATTATTTTATACAATTTATATATATCAAATTAATTAAACTAAAAAATATGACCTAGAAATCTTTAAAATTGAATTACCACATAGTAATACCTAATCCAAAGGTAATCTTAGTACATGGTGAACTCACACAAATAACATACATTTTGATTTTGAAATATTAAAATAAAAATATTAACCGAAAAAGATTCCTGGGGTCTGATTCTGTAACGTGCTCAGGCGGCTGATCAGCGGATAACCGAAACTATTAATTTCGACTGTAAGACTGTAGTCATTCGGTCCAAATTTGAACGTCTCCCTCGCTGATCAGCCACTGCGCACGATCGAGAGTTACCTGGTTGAAAACAAGCAAAAAAAACCCATCGTGCTTTGATTATAAGGGCGTTTTCCACAATTCTGATTCATTTACAGTTAATCTAAATTGCAAATGACAAAATTATCTAAGATTGCTCCGAATTAAGAGGGCGCCAAGCAGTCTCGAACAAATTATAACTAGTCTTGAAGGGGGGGACCTCATTCAGCTTTGCCGCCACGGGCCTCTGACGGGCTTAGTCCGCCACTGCCGCCGAGCGTCCAGTGGCGCCCTCATCACTTTAACTTTAACTTAATACACCATTTATATGCTATGTCATATAGCTTTTTATTCAGTACCTTTCTCCGTTTAAGGTTTTAAGTAAAAGCGGCCACTTTTTAACTTATACAGCTTCGATTTTAATAATATACTTTAGTTTAGGGAGCGTTCAAGTATTACGTAACGAATTTGGGGGAGGGGGGTCTTGTAAAACGTTACGATGCGTTACAGGGGCGGGAGGGGGGGTTTGAAGTACGCGTTACGTAACATTTTTTTTAACCCTTCAGAACGGTCGCGTATTCGTTCAAGCATTTTTTTAACCTTTTTTTTTCTCAAAATTTTAAATGGAATGCACACTTGAAATTTTTTTTAGGTAACAATGGTCACTTGGTGGTAACGTTACGTTTTACTAGGGGGGAGGAGGGGTACATAAGAACGTTACGGCGCGTTACATGTGGGGGTGGGGGGGTCAAAAATCTCCAAAAATTGCGTTACGTAATACTTGAACGCTCCCTTAAGAGAAAACACAATTACAGTGATGAGGGCGCCACTGGACGCTCGGCGCCGCCATAATATACCTACAGCGAAATTACTAAAATTTTAGTGTCTGAAGTTAAACTACGGAAACGTAGCAAACCATAAATTCACCACTATATCAATAAAATCTCAGTATGTATTTATTTTGTATACAAAATCATATATTTTTATCATTTTCGCAATCACTATGATCATCTGGAAGAGATGGACCACATCGGAGATTTTTTAGTGCGCAAGTAAAGCAACTGCCTCTATCGCACAACATAAGAGAGAAGGAGATGAACACTATCTCCACGCTGAACACTATGTAACCATAAAAAATGCGTCAAAGTTCTTAAGCCGTTAAAATAAAGGCTATTATTGTTGCTTTAATCATGTGACATAAAAGTGGTAGAACAGAACTATGTATATAGAAACCGCGTAACTAACAATGATCCTACAGTTCGTCCGCTCAAATAGCGTGCACGCTTTGATATACCGCCGCAAATAAGCCGCTGTTTCGAGCGTCGGCGTCGGCTACTTAAAAGGCTTGTACACCCGCAATGTACATTGGTACGTCGGGCTGAATGGTTACTTTTATTTCAGTAGGAATAAAAATTACATTCAGAATAAGAAAGTTTTTTTAAATAATCCATTATAGAAGAGCCTTAGAAATTTTACCTTGCACACCAAGATATTGATCTCAATAACAAAACTATGGTTATTAACACACGAAGTGATTTGGAGTATTCAGGTGTGATTCTATGTAATATAATAATGACACTCTGGAAAATGATTAAACACTGTATTTACTTATTTATTTTTAACACGTGTATTTTCCATAACAGCGTGTGGATGTACTGCGTTTTGTCTCATGCTTCCATGCTATTTGCGAACTTATGGTCATTATTATTTAAGCCCCTACGAAATCATTAACAATATATGGATATCTTAGTTTTTACAGCGCATCGTCCGCCTTATACAAAGCTAATACAAATTCTACGCGTTCTACTCAATAACTTAGCTATATACTTGGATAAGAACAATCTGACGCGATCCGTTAAACCCGCTGTAGATAATGCCAGTAGGTTGCGCCAGTACTAATAGCCAGCGCTAGCGTAAAACGTACACTATATGGATTTTTACTAAGCAACTAAGGGGTCGTCCGCAAATTACGTAACGCAAAATTCTCAAATTTTTGACCCCCCCCTCCCCCCATGTAACAGGACCATAACGCTTAGCCGGGACCCCCCTTCCCTCTCCATTCCGTTACGTAACAGGTGCTTTGTAAAAAGTTTTTGCCTAATATTCAGGTAATACGGCGCTCTTTTTACATTGGGCGAAGTATAATCATCTATGAACGTATATAGGTTACATTTCTTAATAATAATTATAATTTCTTGAGTTTACATTAATTGTGTAATATTATAAAATCGTGACGTAACACCAACCTTGAACCCCCCCCCCCCCCCCCCTTCCCAACTTAACAGGACCGTAATGCTTGGCTAGACGACCCCCCCCCCCCTCCAAATTGCATTACGTAATTTGTAGACAACCCCTAATATTAGTATCAGAAAAGATTTTTTTTTTTAAATGCCTCATTTCCCTTGATCTGTCAAACAAAACCCCAAATCGCGTCAGTTTGTGCAAACATTTCGCTATGACCCTCAATTCGCTATAGGGTACATTTGTAACATTACAGAACAAAATAGTTTCAACATTACTAAAATCGGTAATTGAATGAGCATACGGAAGCGAGTCTGGAAGAATATTTAAGTTTTAAACTTACCAGTTACCAGAAAAACGAAAAAAAAAACGAGTCTCTATACAAAACAGTAATTTAGCTGATTTCTAAAAAAAAGTGTTCACAGCGCCGAGCGCGCTATCGTGAGTGTTGCCAATTTAGCGACTTTGTCGCTAGAAATGGCGACTTTTGATTAAGTCAGGTTAGCCACTGACCTACAATATAACTGTGCAGTATCAGTAGTCGATATTGAGTGTCAATATCATCTACTGACGATCAATATAATTATGCAACCAGTGATATTGCACAGTTATATTGTAGAACAGTGGCCAGCCTTAGCGACAATAAAAAGGATTTGCCGGCAAAAATGGTTTAGCGACTTATCTGATGACGTTTGGAGTACAAATCAAAACAGTTTTAGGGCCCGTAATAGAGGCATTTTTTGTTAACTCGACTCGACTGAATTAAACAGTGCCAAGAGGTTTATATGGAAAACGAAAATGCTTGCACGTCAAATTCAAACATTATTTAATAATTAATGTTGCATTCCTACATTCTCTAGCTTTAGCTATTTCAAAATATATACTTATTGAACCTCCCATTTTTTTTAAAATTTATGTTTTACATTTAATGAAACATTGGGTCCAATTCGAAACGGTGCCGCCTAAATTTAAAACTCTCTAAATTTAAAATAAGAAACGTCAAATTAGATTTAATATGGCATCAAGCTGTCAAAATCGAGTTTGATGTTTCTTATTTCAAATTTAGCAAGTTTTAAATTTAGCGAACACACTTTCGAATTGGCCCCGTTGTTATTTTTATGTGTATTTAAATTATAATTAAATTACCGCCACTAGCTTCTTGTGACCCTCCGAGAATAAAATCGTCAGTCCGGTCCTGGCTCCCAATTCTCGCTGCATTCGAGATAATATCGATTGCGAGATTAAACGTCAGATTCATACAGTGTCAAACGACTGTAGGCACTGACGTTTAATCTCGAATGCACCGAGAATTGGGGGCCTGCTAGAATCACTTTCGGCGACTTTTAATACTGAGTCTAGGGTAATCGAATTTATAGGAGTTGGCAACACTGCTCCGTTCCGAATGGACCGCAATAGCGCTCTATCGGTGCTGTGAGTACGCTTTAAGCGCGTCTTGGAACGAGGAGTTGCAAATAAATTATTTATAAAAACAACTAACGTCAACATGGAATCTATTTTTACGTCAATTTAATAATCTAGATTATCTAAGTAGCACTAGTCAATTTTTGGTGCTTTTTTTATTGTCTAAACAAGATCGGTTGAAGTGACAAAATATGATGAAAGTAGAATTTAGTGACAGTGACACGTTGTTTACAGAAAAAAAATATCGCTTTGTAGTGGTTTTGTGATACTAATGACCCATCACGTCAACGTTCAAAAACAAATACATACGTTCAAAGCGTTCTCCTTACAGTAAACAATAATAATATGTTTCCATCGGTAAAACTCGGATCTCAATCGGAAGACGACGGGGCCCGAAGTGTCAATTCAATTAATTATTTTATTCAATGAGTGAAATGTTTATATTCATTAATATAAAACTTTATTATTTAGTGTCAAATGTCAATATGAAACATGACAGCATGGTATGATGGGTACTAGCCCCCAATTCTCAATGCATTTGAGATAAAATTGATTGCGAGATTAAACGTCAGATTCATACGGTTGTGTCAAATGACTGTATGCACTGACGTTTAATTTCGATTGTGAGATTATCGCGAATGCACCGAGAATTGGGGGCCTGCTGAAGCTAATTGAGAGAGCACGATAAATACGAACGTTTCCGATAAAACACGATGGAAACTAATTATGCACTACATCTGTAGCGTTATTTTGATAAAGCATTCATCCCTATCGCACCCGCATACTAGTTACAAATCGACAGATGATTATATGCGCGATAAAAGCTATACTCAATGATATTTTTGAATGGAAACAAATCGAGTATAGCGTTTAAGGTTTTTTATCTATGGTATGTCTTGATTGGCTGGTTAGCTAAGTCACGTGGGTTAGCTTATTTACATTTATTTCATTATATAAACGAATAGCGTATAGTGTGCTAGGCCCTCAGGGTATATAATTTATATTTCTTTAAATATACAAATTGGACATCAATAGGCATTTATTTGAATTGTCTTTTAATACGAGATCGATTCAATGACTTTTTGTTTTAATTTCTGCCTCTAATTTGTCTATGGTATTCTAGAGTTCTACCTATGGACAATATATAAGCCCTTTCATCTAATAATAGCCCCTTTCCGCTGCGTAAGACATTTCTGGTTTTCTTACCTTTATAATAGTACAAGCATTTACCCGCAACTTCGTCTGCGTGGAAGTATATCTTTAACCTTTTGAACGCCACAGTCAGCTGTGGCCGACAGCAGACTTCCGTGCCCTTGCGGCGACGGCATGCCGTTTTCCATACATTTTGTCGGCTACAGCCGTCACTCGGCGCGCGGGGCACGCATTGTCGCACTCAGCCGTGGCGTTCAAAAGGTTAAAAAAAGTATGGAATGTACATGTTATTGACATTTAGATTTTTTCTAGCCCTTTAGGGCCCTTTTTTCACTATTATTATTTATTTATTTTCCGATGACAAAGATCCATACTATATTGGGGATTGATTAACTAAAAAAGAAGAAGCTCTCCTTCCCCAGGGCGCAAACTATCTCCAAATTTCATCAAAATCGGTTCAGCGGTTTAGCCGTAAAAGCGTAACAGACAGACTGTACTATACAATGTACTTCTCACACATACATACGCATGTCGCGGGCCTCATGCTAAAGAGGCGTATCCACAATATTATTTCATGCTAAACTCTGCACTCCATGGTATAGCAGTTATGATCTTTTAGCATGAGGCTCGCGATATACTGCTAACGTAGCAATAGATTTGTGAAAAGTTTGTCATGAAGATGTTGTTTCGTTTGGAAATAAGCCTTCATTTTTATAATTTTCTAACACAGTTTTCGAAAGCTTTAGTAGTTTTTCGCAAATCAAAAAGGATTTCTTCCAACTTCGTATTTATCGCGGACGTACAGGAAAGTGACAGAGCTATAAGTCCAAGATAAATGCCTAAGCAATTTTGTTCTGGTATTCTGCATTAACGATTTCAAAGTATGTTCCCGCTTAGATCCTTTTTGATTTACCACATAAGTTAACATTTAAGTGACGTAATTAGACGCGATTCAGTTTCCTCTAAACTATAGCTATAAATACTGCATACTTTGTATGTATTTTATTTACGCAACGGGTATATCTCGCCACAAGTAAAAAGAGCGCTGACGACCATATAAAATGTATGGCCTTCAGCGCTCTTTTTACGTGTGGCGTGGTATAAGTACCTTTAATTTAGTTACATCCGTGGCGAATCTAACTTTAATATAACCAGTGCTTATATGTGTATATATTAACTACGCAAAACTCTTGTTCTTTCATACTTTATCTTAATAATTCTTAATTATAGGACAGTTCATTATTTCTAATTGAGTAATAGGTTGATCTATGTTAAACACTATCGCGGTCAGGATTGTATAGTTATTTTGTTTGTATGTCTCGCTATTTGGGGTAATCTCATAAAGTTTTTAAACTTACATTTATTTCGCTGACAGCTATCTGTAGCTTTCTAGCTTGGTAAAGCCGCCAGGAATGGGCTTAGGACTGTGAAATATTTTTCATCACACTTTTTCGTAATTATTAGTATGTGCTAGAAAAACGGATCGTACGGCTATAATACGATCTGCAGGCGTTATCGTTTTTGTATAGGATATTACGTTGCCCTATATGTGTACGCCGCCAGAAACTTTGCTATTAGAGTGGTAAACTTTACTTGAATTTTAGTATTTTTTCTCGCAAGTGCGATGGAAAATTGTGTGTCGGTACGGCAATTTGACGAAGTTAAACAAAAAGGATCAAAACTATAATAAATGCCATTAACAATCAAGTTCTATGCCATTGATTTAGTGTCTAAAATCGTAATCATTCTTATTGTGGATTGGATCCTTTTCCCTAAATTACGTCCAATTATGAACCGTTGCTGCTAGGGCTTCTATTTCTCTTCGTTTATAATGGCTTTCTGTGTGATCTCGGTCGGGTACGCCAGCTTGACGGTGCAAAATATTTTATCTACACCCATATCATAAAACCTCCATTGGTTAATCAAAAACCGTAGGAAATGACCACCATTTTGACAACCAATTAGGAAAAACCAGTGCTGCGATAAAGAAATAACATGACTTCTTTATCGTTTTTAGTAAAGAAATGAGATTAAATTTGGAACAGCTGTCAAAACTCAAGTGGGTCTCTATTCTAGTATCCATAGATAATAAAACAGTTATTGATACGAAACGTCAATTCAGTATGTTTTTTTAATATAAACTGCACAATATTTATCTTGAGTGACGTGAGAATAGAGACTTCATCCGTTTGTCTATGATTAAAAAAAAAATGGTCTTGACGGACAGCCGCCATTATGTTGACGTTTTGCTGAACAAAAGTAGAATTTTGTTGAATTGAATAGAAAAAGTTGTTTGTAATTTACATTTTAGTTGAAAATATGAATAAGTAAGTAGTCTTCTCGGAGTGTGTGTGATGTGAAAATGCGCCGGATATCGGAAATATGCAGCCACGATTGCAACAAATAACTTGTTGCCAGAAAATATTGTTTCTGAACCCATCATGGAGGATTTATAATATGTGTGTAGATAAAGTTATGTATGCAACTCTGCATAATTTGGCCTTAAAACACACGTGCGATCTTATTATGAAACTCGCCTATCGGCTCGTTTCATGAAAACCGCACTAGTGTTTTAAGGCCTATCATTATGCAACCGTTGCATAAACTACTATTACCCGTGTTTGGTATGAAATATCTCAGTTTCTATAAGAGCTACGAAGTTGAGACTTCGGGAGCCAGGGGTACTATTTGTGCACATTTTTTTGGGATGTAGAGCATATTTGGGAACAGCACCGTTCTCGAGATCCAAAACGGGTACGCCAGCTTGACGTCAAGTTAGCGTACCCGTTAAACAAGGCTCATATCTCCGAAATTACAAAGGTACTATTTTTTCTAACTCGGTACTAATTGGGTACTTTTTAGGCACTATTTTTTGGAATCTTCAGATCCTGGATATCTTCGAAGGGTACGCCAACTTGACGCTCACAAATTAAGTACGACGTCTGTCGCCATCACTATGCCGTCTTAGGAGATGCTTTTTGACGCTTCTTTTGAAAACATTTGGATTTTATATTTTTATACATAAATAGCTGTTTCCATTGATGATTCGTCAAGTTTTTGATAAACATATTTTAACTGCAATAGTGTTCAACAAAAATATAACTAATATTAGTTTTTACTGGAATATTTTTTGGACACATTAACTGGGATAACATTATTCTATACATTTAGATTATTTGGGAAATGAGTACAAATATAAAGGCAACCGTCCACCAGCTTAGCTTGATAGCAAGCGCGATTTTAAGCCAGTTCAAAACAACGTGTTCATAAGTATTTGATATACAATGAAGTCCGTATACTATGTAAGACTTGGGGAGAACGAAAATTGATGCATTTTTGCATATTTAGTCTATACACTGTAGCATGGTGCAGGTGACAGCTGTCATCTTACTATTATTTATAGGTTACCTAACCTGAAAACACACCAAGCGCACAGTTTTTTTTTAAATATTAGCATGAAGTGGACAACCACCAAAATTTTTCCTATTTTGAGATATTTAATACTGTCATAGAACTAGTGTAAATAAAAAATACAAACAATTTACTAGGAGGTTGTGACATAGATACAGGAATGTATTTAAAGTCTACGTCTATTCTAAATCTATTCTCTATGTGCAAAATAATTAACTAAATTAAAGGGCTAACCTTCAGTTTGTCATTTATTTATAAGAACTAAGGAACATGCCCAAATCAACACTAAGCCCACGTGGGGACTACTGCCCAGTTCCTCTCACTGTGGGCCTGTGCCCAGCAGTGGGCTGTGTATATGCTGATGATTATGAAGCAACATGAGCGTGGTGTCACTACAGTACCACGGACAGAACATTGTCGTTGTTACTTGGAACGTGACAACATCAATACGTTTCGCCGCCATAAGAAGCGCGATGCCCTGAGCGCCAGACTCTTAATACCATTGCGTGACCATTGGCTAGTGAGTTCAAATATGATTTTTAACCGACTTCAAAAAAACCGAAAAAGTTCTCAGTCGACGCGTAGGATATTGTTTTTTTTTATATGTATGTTCACCGATTACTTGGATATAGCTGGACCGATTTGGATGATTTTTTTTAGTCGATATGATATTTCTCCAAATTCCCGTTGTGATCAAAGTCGAGGTCTGATGAGAGGATCTATGAGGAATCGAAGGAACTCCTTAAATATTATAGGCACGCATATAGAAATTTTGATATTTTCTGTATTAACTCAAGTCGCGTTGCAAAAACATTATAGCTTAAATCATGTATCATGATCATGGCACGTTAAAGGCTATCCTGTCATAACTCTGGCGCGGTCTTAGATTATAGAATAGAGTAAAAGATACGCTGTATATTAATTGAACCTACGACTGTAATGCTACGCTGCTCCCGCAAACATCAGCGCCCTAATGAAAAAACAAGATGGCTGTATTTTATTAGTACGTCGATTTCAAATATGGTCCTTCGCCTTACGTCAGCCAGTGACAGTATGACCGAATTAATAGGATTGTAATAATGCTGTCACAGATAAACACTAAATTGCCTATATTATTTAGTATCATAACCTTACAGGCCAAACAAATGCGCATGGGTTTGTATGAATCCGTGTGGCCTGTAGTTGACGTTTTGGGCGGCATGGCTTGACGGTTTCAACGTTTACTCTATTATTATTCTATAATCTAAGGGCGCGGCTTCCATACGGCAACGTCTAATTGATATAAACAACGTGACGAACTTGACGTGACTGACAGACTTACAGAGCGATGAGGCGCGTGTTGCAGTCGCGCCATTTCTCCTGCAGCTTCCTGTGCTCTTCGTACTGCTGGTCTGAAATGTGTTTGACGGTTGCGCCCGCGCCCTGAAAAATTTCAGTGCCGCTTACATAATATACACGGTATAGCAATCTTTGTGGAAAAATTAACATACATTATTTTTTTGAACTATACAACTTACGGATCATCCATAAATCGTCACACGTTAAGGGGGTCTTTTCAAATGTTTGATTTGCTGTGGATTATAAAGGCTTTGTTATTCGCCTTTATGACAAAACGGGCGATTTAAGAAGATTTTAAACAGCTTTTTACCTCCTACTTACCTGTAAGCCGGTCTGACTTGTATCCACGCGAAATGTAACATGTTAAGAAACTAGTACGAAGTGCGTAACCACCAGGGTTCGAAATTATCAAGATAATTAAGTATCCTTCTTGATAATTATCGGATAATTATCGGGTAATTATCAGATAATTATCGGATAATTATCGGGTAACTATCGGATAATTATCAGATAATTATCGGATAATTATCAGATAATTACCGGATAATTATCACCAGTATAAGAAATTCGTTTGTTATATTGTTTCATAAGAAATTCCGATGTTATATTGTTTTATAACAAATTCTAACAAAAAATAAATAAAAACAAATACATTTTATAATTGTCACGTTGACACTTCGTGCGTTCGGATAGACGCAAGTGCGGAATTACACGTTCGAATACTTCGAATACAGTTTATCTTCACGAGCGAATTTTTTTGTTATTATCAATCAATAATTATATCACGATTATTATCATGATAATTATCGTGATAATTATCATTGATAATTATCCTTTCGAACCCTGGTAACCACCCATTGCTTCAGTAAAATGCTCGCGCCGAATTTTACGGCCGGATCACTGACATTCGGCCGAATGTTCGTATTCGGTGGAATTAATCTAAACACATTCGTTCAATATCTCACCTTAATTTTCCTCGGATCCAAATTCGCCCCCAAACTCTGCACGCCCTTCGCCAACTTAGAGAGCGGCGACATGACCATATCCTTAGTATTCGACACGGGACTCGCTATACTCTTCAACTGCTTCAGCGCCGACTCGCTATGCGACTGACCTATATTCAAAACGATCTCGTGCTGCGAATTCGAGCGATGATAATTGACCCCCTCAGTCTGCAAACTCTGGCTATCCTGCGTGATATCACTCGAACTGTGCGACAATTTCTGTGACAATATCAAAGAGTTAGGTTTTGAGTAAACCTCTCCGCTATCCACTTGAATTTCAGGAGTCCGCGATCTGTTGCTCATGTCATCCGAGTCCAAATCAAAGGGGTTCCTCTTGCTAATATT
Source organism: Tortricodes alternella (assembly GCA_947859335.1). Classification (NCBI taxonomy): domain Eukaryota; kingdom Metazoa; phylum Arthropoda; class Insecta; order Lepidoptera; family Tortricidae; genus Tortricodes; species Tortricodes alternella. The sequence continues at coordinate 4,522,371 of OX401988.1, read as the reverse complement.
ACTAGGAGTTTTGATCGTCTGTTTGTCTGTCGAGCTGGCTATCACCACGCTCGGATCAAACTGCGTGGATTTCTCGCTCGGTTCTATCTTGGAGGAGTATAAGGGATTCTCTATCAGCTCGCAATCATTCTCCCTTCCCTTTTGGGTGGTTTCACCTATATAATGCTGCGTATTCTCAAAGTTATCTAAAGTTGGTTCGAAGATATTAGTTCTGTTTTCATCATCCGAGGAATAATCTGAGGAAAGTCCGTCAGAAAGGCTGCCTTTCTTCCTGCTGTCGGTTTTTCCCCCGAGGGTGAAAATCTTCTTGGTACGCGAGGTCCCCTGGTCGAATTTGAGTTGGAGAGTCGGACGGGCGCGCGCGTTTAACGAGTGACTGAGCTTATTCAGTTTACTAAATTGCTCCGACATGTTCGTCAGGGCTTTCGATCCTGGAAAAATAATTAGAATAATTAGCAATGAGTGATGTGATTACTCCTCTGCTGCACTGGGAGTGAAGAAATAGCATAGAATGCGTGCAGATGCTTATCATCCTGGCATATCGTAAAAGTCGACTAAGGGACGGGTCCTCTCCAACATGGTGGACTATCTGTATGACCGATGGGCTGATCACCTGTCACCACACGGTTCATCATACCATCTTAGGACTAATTAATCGAACGTGGCCACAAGTAGTCTTGTGGCTCTGCCCACCCCATTAGGGAATTCGGGCGTATGTATGTATGTAGTAATGAGACCCGAAAATCAGTTTCAATTGTATACTCTATTCGTTGAGATAGTTCGCTGAATGTAAACAAACTAAACCACGTGACTCAGATAGCCAGCCAATTGACCTTTTGACCGCCAAGCATGTCTGAGAAGTAACACGAATTTCAACTTTAAGGCAAGGTATTGAAGGACTTTTTTACCCTGTATACGCTGACGGCTGCAGCCGACTGGGCCGGTCAAAAGGTTAAGACATACCATACGTAAAAAGAGTCACTGGATTGGCTAGTTAGCTGAGTCACATGGTTTAGTTTGTTTACATTTAGTTAACTTCCTAAACGAATAGGGTATAGATATAATTATAACCAGTCTAAATTAGACTATGGAAATTGAGACTGAGATATCAATTTACATCTTAATACTATGCGAATTATAGATGAAAGATAAACACCGTTAGAAAACAAATTTTCAAACTGAATCATCTCAATTTAGTTTTATATTACGGATGTTTGTTTGCGAACCAGAAGAATTTCGTACAATGATTAATAAGAGTAATAATATCTTTGACACTACACTCTATTCGTTTAGGCCAGGGTTTCTTGATTTGTGGTCCATGGAACCCGTATTATTATAAGTTTAGTGTTGTCATTTCATTAAAAAAGGGGTACGTGGGTGTTTTGAAATTTTGAAAGTAGTTCGCGGCTACAAAAAGTTTAAGAAACCCTGGTTTAGCTACCTAAACTGAACTACTTAACTGAAGGTAATAAAATTAACCCACGTGACTGAGGCAACCAGCCAATCAAGACATACCATAGATAAAAAAGATTGACTGGATTGGCTGGTTAGCTGAGTCACTGGGTAAGTTTGTTATCATTTAGTTAAGTACCTAAATGAATAGATAATACACATTGATCTAGTCCCAACTAGAATTTCCTGTACTAGACATTTTATTTATTTTATGTCAATTGCCTGACAAACCGGCAGACGGCCCACATGATGGAAAGTGGTCACCGCCGCGCATGGACATCTGCAACACCAGAGGTGCTGCCAATGCGTTGCCAGTCTAGGGAGGATGGGAAACGGGGATGGGATGAGGATGAGGGAATAGGCCTCCGGATCTCGTCACTCACCTTACGGAACGCAATAGCAAGCGATTACTTTACGCTGATATATTATGTAAGAGTGTGGTACTACCCCGGTCGAGCCGGCCCATTCGAACAGTAATCATCTAGTGAGGATTACTGTTTCGCTCTACCACTACAAAGACAACAATACGAATACTTATATTACTTAAATAAATACATACACATCGTATAGACTTCTATAAAATGACCTACAACCTACCTACCTACCTACTTAGGTTGAAATCGACTTTCTAGATTTGTTTACATACTTAGTTTATGAGTTACATACAAATGAAGCAAATATATAGTAGTAATTCTTTATCTTGTCTCGACCGTATTAGCTCCTTGTCTGGCTAACAAAGCCACTGTCTTTCATTGTGAAGTGTAACCGCAAATCGCTACTTTGAAATGGCAGGTAGTAACTGCAAACACTATTTCACACAAAGGGCTTCTTTATGTTTAAGGTCAGAAGGTTCACATTTAAACTCAGGGCCTGTCAGGTGTTGAACATTTTGTATTTAAAACAGCAGTAAAGTATACATGGAAGCGTTTTAAGTGCAAAATGTTGAACACCTGACATGCTCTGTGTTTTAATGTGAACCTTTTTACCTGAGACATAAAGACGCCCTTTGTGTGAAATAGTGTTTGCAGGTACTACCTGCTATTTCAAAGTAGAGATTAACAGTTACACTTCACAATGAAAGACAATGGCTTTGTTTCTCAGATAAGTAGCTAATGCGATCGGGGCAAGAAAAAGAATTACTACTATACACATCGTATAGACTTCTATAAAATGACCTACAACCTACCTAAGGTCTGTTCGGCGAGAATTGATAAACATTATGATATCGTTTCGAAATAGCGACTGTCGCTTAACTATCGCAAACTGTATGACGGGCGTCGCTTGTCGCCGCGCGCACTGAGTTTCGTGGTACGAGGGACGCAGACGTTGTCAATAGTACATTACTGAAGAGACCAGTAAGTAAGCTATACTGGACGAGTGCGATTTGAAATCCGAGCCGTAGGCGAGGATTTCTATGTACGAGTCCAGTATGGCACTTCATGGTCGAAGCTTGTATAGTGCTTTTCTCATAAATGTATTTTTTATTTTTTAAGTTGTTTATTTTATTCCCATTGTACACTGTGAATTACCATCAGGTGGGTAGAATAAACGCGCCCCGCCGCCTGCGGCACGCGTGCAGTGATGTTATGAGATGTGTATGGTACTTACTGGACAATTTTCATTCCGAATTCAAAACCTCTCTACTTACTGGACACTTTTGATCATCGTCCGGTATTATCAACTTACTGGAGACTTTTTAATGATGTTATGGCGACTTTACGTATCATTTTTGAGAAAAATATATTTGTTTTGTTCATATACACAATCGCCATATTGCAAATTAATGTCTTATATGTGCGCATCAAATATCACATAAATACAATAATCTGCACTGGCTTCGAAAAAACGAAAAAGAAAATAATTATCTATGACACATGTTTAAAACGCATTGAGTATGGATATGACGTATCTTGTGTCTTTCTACATATAATATTTCATTGGCTTCGAGTTTGTCGTTGGGGTGTTCTGTTCGCGTGTTGCTTTCTGTATATAAAGTTAGGCTATTCCATAATAATATTCTATGGAAAAAATATAATTTTTCCCTTTAATTTTTTATTATCATCGGTAAAAATAATTAGCGGGCCGCTAGTTGTAATGAGTTAAGAAGCCCTGACTTTTTACTTTTTTATCGACTCTCGCCGAACAGACCTTACCTACTTAGGTTGAAATCGACTTTCAAGATTTGTTTACATACTTAGTTTATGAGTTACATATAAATGAAGCAAATATACTCGTAACGTGTAAAACGTGGTAATAATACCAAGTGATATTCATCTGTCTCTTGCACACTGGGCAGGGGGGTGAGGGTCTGCGCGGAGGAGTCGAGGCGGGGCGCGGGGCCGGGGCCGGGAATGAACCGGTACAGCGCGCGCGGCCGGCTGCGGCTCGCCACGCGCGCCAGCTGACCCAGCACCGCGGCCGTCGGAGAGCGGACTGGAGGGCAAGGGATCGAGGGAATACTACTCTACAGGCCGCGGGTTCGAGCCCAGGCAGAGGACGCTCATCATACATATTATATTTTTTCTAAAAGGTATTATATTATTAGACGATCCATATATCCGTTAATTATTTACCAAAATTAATGATTTAAACGTCATTTTAAAGCTTATGTTCGTTCCTTTGTCACAAAAATACACAAATAGATTAAAATTAACGTTTTCGTAACAAAAAACACGCGATTTGCAAGCGCCATCTATTGACAGACTATTTAACTAATATGTGTGTTGGCTATTTGCACATGCAGACTAATGTGAACAGATGATGTTACTATCTCTGTCTCATTAATGTTAGGGCCGCTGGAGGGTACTGCGTTAATTATTATCTTTGTTAAAATTATCCGTCACTATATAGGTATTATAATAATACGTATTAATATTTTCAATTATACAACAGCGCGTGGCCCACAGCCGCGTACGTAAATAAAAATCACCCGCTTTGCGAGCGCCATCTATTGACGTATCATCTAGTCTGTTTAAGTAAAATGTGTCTAGGCTATTTGCAGACCTATATTATTATTTTCCGGTGTTAAATCACGATACTGTGCGAAAATTCGCACGGGCCAGCTAATACATATTATTTATCAAAGATGTTTTTTTGTGGCAACGCCATATCTCCCTTAATTCTTTGTCAAAAATAATAACGTAAACATCTTTTTAAAGCTTATGTTCTCCGCTATTGACGAAAAATAGACAAATACAGCAATAATAATGTTTATCTACACCCATATCATAAAACCTCCATAATGTATTCAAAAAACGTAGGAAATTACCAGCATTATTACAACCAATTCTACTATGAGCTGTGGTAGTAGGTAAAATCTGTACTGTAATGTTATTGCAGTATCAATTTTCGTAACGTTATGAGTTTAAATTTGGAACAGCTTTCAAAACTCAAGTGGGTCTCTATTCTAGTTTCCATACACATTAAAACAGTTATCGATACGAAACATCAATTCAGTATGTTTTTTTAATTTAATATAAACCGCACATTTCATCTCAAGTGACATGAGAATAGGGACTTCATTCGTTTATCTATGATTTAAAAAAAACATGTTCTTGACGGAGGATCGAGTTGCCGCCACTGTTGTCATTTGTTTTTTTTTGTTGGTTTTTTGCTGTTATGAAAGTAGAATTGTAAAAAGTTGTTTGTAATTTACATTTTAGTTGAAAATATGAATAGTAGTGACTCCGAGAACGATGTGAAAACTCCGCCGGATATCGTAAATGCAGCCATGATTGCATCGAATAACTTGTTGTCAGAAAATATTGTTTCTGAACACATCATGAAGGATTTATAATATGTGTGTAGATAAAATTATGTATGCAACTGCACATAATTTGGCCTTAAAACACTCGTGCGATCTTATAATAAAACTCGCCTATCGGCTCGTTTCATAAACCCACACTCCTATTTAAAGGACCATCATTATGCAACCGTTGCATAAATTGCTATTTCGTAACTAAATATAATTGTATTGTGAGCTGCGCCACACTCAATCTCATATGTAGCATTAGTATATAAGCATTCATTTAACCTAATTTTATCAGTTATTAATCATATATCCTTTGTTTTACTTGTGCTCCCGGTCACCTCCTTACATAATTTAGAAACACATGTATTGAAAGCGACATCTATTGTCAGTTTGTATAACTAACAGGTGTCTAAGCTATACGGACGGTTAGCGCCATCTATTGACAGTTATGATATCGCCCTTACTCACCGACGCTCCTAATGTCGGCGACCAGCTGCGTCTCGCTCACGTTCCTGGTGATGGTGGGCAGCCGCGACAGGTCCAGGTACAGCGACGAGCGCGCGCCCGACTGCGCCTGCGTCGGGTGCACCTGCGCACAACGGACTGCGTTTGAACAACGGCCATGTCTGCCACTTGACCCCTCTCCCCTCTACCCATCTCATTACCATATAGGAAATGTTTATTGCGGTGAAACAAACACATGCAGTTATATTTACATTATATACCTATACTAGTGGACCCGCCACAGCTTCGCCCGCGGTATTTTCCATACAATCTTTATCACCTCTGTTTACCCCTTTAGGGTCGGAATTTCAAAAATCCCTCCTTTGTGCACCTCTGAGGTACTCGAGGAATGTCTCCTCCAAATTTCAAACCTCTAGGATCATCCGTTTAGGTTGTGCGTTGTCTATAAGTGAGTCACGGAACTATTTTATATGTATTTATGACCGCTACATATATATACATGTACATAACATACCGAATTCCAAGCTAATCGGATGGCCGATAGGCACCACAAGTAGATCTAAATTAACTTAAAATTTGTCCCGGACGTACAAACCAACAACTCGGTTAAAATTACCTATGAAAAACTATTATAACATAAAGTTACATTAAATACCTTCGATTTCTTCCTCTCTAATTTAACCCCGCTATGAAATGGTATAGGCGGTAACTTTGCCACATCCCGTGCCACCAATATCGACTCGCAGATGTAATGCAACGATTCTGAAAACGAAAACAACAGTAACAAACGCTGATCTCAATAATAATGTCCCTGGAAAACTAACCTTAAGAGCTGGACATAAAGTTTAATAATAATAGTAATAATTAATTAATATCATTATATATGTTGTTAATTGAAACAAAAATCTACTCTAACTGCATATTTATAAGCAGAGCTCGAACAAATCATGTTTTGTATTTAAACTTCCGTGTGACATATCGCACCCATGAGGATGACATTCTATTGCATCTTTTTAAATATTAGTAAAAGTAAATCCAAGCTACATATAATTGTGAAGGTACAACAGTCATTCGAATGACGATGTAATTCAAAGACGTTATATACATAAAGTATTTGAATTACATTGTCATTACTCGACTCATTTCAAGTGACGATATCGTTTAGGTAATTAAAGAGGTTGATTAATGATACATGATAAGTGATAATTGTTTATGAAAATAATATTTCAAATCATCTTATGAGTGGTTTGACGTCATCCGCATGATTTGTTCGAGCCCTGTTTATAAGTCTCAAGATCATTGAAATCTCGCACGGCATTCTACCTACGCTCCTCTTGCTCCTCTGCTGCACTGGGAGTGAAGAAATAGCATAGAATGCGTGCAGATGCTTATCATCCTGGCATGTCGTAAAAGTCGACTAAGGGACGGGTCCTCTCCAACATGGTGGACTATCTGTATGGGCGATGGGCTGATCACCTGCCACCATACGGTTCAGCATACGATCTTAGGACTAATTAATCGAACGTGGCCACAAGTAGTCTTGTGGCTCTGCCCACCCCATTAGGGATTTCGGGCGTGATGCTATGTATGTATGAATGTATTCTACCTACGATGAATTTTCATCTTCACACCAACACAGAGCATGTCAGCTGTTGAACATTTTGTATTCAAAACAGAAGTAAAGTACACATGGAAGCGTTTTAAATGAAAAATGTTCAACACCTGACATGCTCTGTGTTTAAATGTGAACCTTTTTACCTTAAACATAAAGACGCCCTTTGTGTGAAATAGTGCTTGCAGTTACTACCTGCCATTTCAAAGTAAAGATTTACGGTTACACTTTACAATGAAAGACAATGGCTTTGTTTGCCAGACAAGTAGCTAATGGGATCGGGACTAGGAAAAGGATTACAACTATACATTTCCTTTTATAATACATCATTTAAACCTCATTTTGATTTTCATGGATCTTCCCCATTCGGCCATTAGTCGACTAAATTACTTGCTAAAGTAATCGACAAAGTTTTAATTGTTCAGACACGTTTAGTTACTAAACTACTCGCCAATCGACTAAAATACTAGCCTAGTCCGAACTATGTCAATTCTATGTCGATTTAAATTTAATTGAATCTAAATTATTGATAGAAAATATTTTTTTGTTTTTATGACTGACTTTATTTTTATTTTTATTATAAATCGCTTGTTATTAATATGTGATAATTGAATTAATGTTTGGATAGTGTTGTTTTATTTTTTGGTTTTAATTCAAATTGTTTATTATTAATTTGTGATGACGTTATATTCTATTTTATTATTTAATGTTTTGACGATCTCAACTTTGAATTCATATATTTTGACATGTACTGAATATAATATAATTTAATTTGAGAAATAAAATCAATCTAAATCTAGGCTTAACTGGCCAGTTACATTTTTAGCCACTACAAATTTCCAACGTTAGCGTTGAACTATTTTGGAATTTACAATGTTTGTAATAAGTATCAAAATCGCTTACCAATCATCTCATCTTTGGTGTTGATTACGACGGCCATATTGTTGAAAAACCTCAGCGTAGTCGATCGGAACATGTGGAAGTAACCAGTTTCGTTGTTGTACGTGTAGTTGATTCTTATGCAGCATAAGGGTTCCGTCGTGGTTTTGCGACCTACGCTGAATATCTGAAATGAACATTCTTATTATTACGAATAGTGGACCCGCCACAGTTTCGCCCGCGGTATTTTCCATACAAACTTTACCACCCCTTTTCATGGATGGAATTTCAAAAAATCCCTCCTTAGTGCACTTTTAGGTTACTCGAGGAATGTCTCCTCCAAATTTCAAACCTCTAGGAGCACCCGTTTAGGCTGTGCGTTGTCTATAAGTGAGTCACGGTACCGTTTTATATGTTTTGATAATATTGGTTTTAGTTTGATTCTAAATAGTTTATTAAGAGGCAACGTGAACCAACGGCAAAAATCACCCATTTCATACAAAAGGCAATGACGATTTCCACCCCTTAAATGTGAACCGATTTTGACTTATTTTTCATGGATTGTCAGTCAAAACATAATCTAGGTTTAATCTTTCGAAATGTAACGCTTTAACGGAGTTAACTTTTTTTAGTAACGGATTAGCAAGATCTCAAAAGAAGGATATGTCTATCAGTACAACTTCGTGTAACAAGTCTGGTAGTAGGTTATCAAACGCCAGCGCCATGGCTTACCCACACCCTATTGCTGATGTTGTAGTTCTTACGACATACTTACAAAAGTCTAATATTGCTTGATTCACACGCTATCATATCATTGTGGACGGTGGGGTCGGCGGTGCTGTCTCACAACGCATGATGGGTGCCATGACACCCGTGTAAGTGACACTGTTGTAATTAAAAAAATGCCCTCCCGCATCATGCGTTGTGAGACAGCACCGCCGGCCCCACTGGTGGTTGACATGCGACTGAACCGCATACGCGATGGTGTCAGATTCGCGTTCTGACACCTCAAAAGTAAGCATCGCGAAAATTGCTTTGAGCAGTTCCTTACTATATATTTAAATGCGGATTAGCGATTAACGGAGTTAATTATTTGATTAACGGTTCCCAGCTATGAGTATGAGCACAGTATAATGAACTAACATTATTTTTTCTTGGCAGTGTCCTCAAAATAATGTAAACAAGCAGTAGGGCTGCCCGCCGACTGTCTTTCTCAGGTTATGTATTTGATAATGCTATATTAAATTGTCGTAGTATCTTTTCACGCAATATTACTTCAAATCTTGTAATTTTTAATTTTAATTATTTTTATAGTCTGTTCGGCGAGAGTTGATAAAAAAAGTTAAAAGTCAGGGCTTCTTAACTCATCACAAATAGCGGCCCGCTAGTTATTTTTACTGATGATGATAAAAAATTAAAGGAAACAAATACATTGTAACAATAAAGGCTCGAGCAAACCAAACGCGTGTGCGGCGCTTCGCGTCTCGGACGCGGACCCGCGCGATCTGTAGAACGGAAAAGGGAATTGAACACGGCACAGCAGAAAGTAGCGCGGGTCCGCGTTAGAAATGCGATGCGCCGCACACGCGCTCGGTTTGCCCGAGCCTTCATCGAACAAACAACGATAACAACAACAATTTTAAACAATTATTTAACTGTATCAACAGAAAGCAACCAGCGAAAACCCTATAATATGTCATTGGTTTGGACACACTCGAAACCAATGACATATTATAGAAAGACACAAAGCACGTCGTACTCAACGCATTTTAAACACGTGCCATCACATCATAGATACTGTTTTTCTATTTCGTTTCTTTTCGGCCAGTGCAGATTTATGTGACGTTTGACGCGTACATATAAGACATTAATTTGCAATATGGCGATTGTGTATATGAACAATACAAATATATTTTTTTCGCCGCCGTCCGCCCGGTGATATACCGCGTTTTGTAACATCTGCATCCCTCATACCACGAAACTCAGTGCGCGCGGCGATAAGCGACGCCCGTCATACAGTTTGCGATAATTAAGGGACAGTCGCTATTTCATAACGATATCATAATATTTATCAACTCTCGCCGAACAGACTGTACTTGGTTCATATTTCTAGTTTCAAAAGTGACTGTAAGTCAGTATGGAGTACAAAAATTGCATTTAATGTATTTTGCTTTTAAAATTTCAAAAACATCAAAAATTCTCGTGCCATAATTTACGTGAATAAATTCGCGGGAGCGTCTCGCACTGTCCACGTCCGTACCCAATCACGGCGCGCTCGCGACTGTTGCGTACCGAAGTTTACCGAGATTTCGAAGCGCGTCGTTTCGGCCGTTTGTATGAAGATGGAACACTGGGTCCAATTCGAAATGGTTTCTTCTAAATTTAAAATTTCCCAAACTTAAAATAAGAAACGTCAAACCCGATTTTGTATGGCGCCAAGCTGTCAAAATTGAGTTTGAAGTTTCTTATTTCAAATTTAGCGAGTTTTAAATTTAGCGAATACACTTTCGGACTGGCCTCACTGTATACTTGATTATACTGTTGTACGAGTGTTACCGTGGCGCCGTTGTCCACCGCGCCCAGCTCGACGCCGGTGACGTCGCGCAGCGGCACGCGCTGCACGGCCAGCACGCGGTCCGACGTCTCGTCGTAGTCGGCCACGTGGTACGCGTCGCTGGTCAGCAGCAGCACGCTGTCCATTTCCGTCTCCGAGGGGTCGCCGGTGCTGAGGACAAAAGGGCCATAGTAATGGTCTTAGAGGTCTTCCACAAATTACGTAACGCAAAATTCTCATATTTTTGCCCCCCCCCTCCCCCTATGTAACAGGACCGTAGCGCTTAGCCGGGACCCCCCCCTCCCTCTCCATTCCATTACGTAACAGGTGCTTTGTAAAAAGATTTTGCCTAATATTCAGGTAATTCGGCGCTCTTTTTACATTGGGCGAGGTATAATCTCTATGAACGTATTTCGGTTCCATTTCTTAATAATATAATTATAATTTCTTGAATTTACATTAATTGTGCAATATTATAAAATCGTGACGTAACACCAAGCTTGAACCCCCTCCCCCAAAGTAATAGGACCGTAACGCCTCTCCCTTCAAATTGCGTTACGTAATTCCGAAATTTATCTACTTACGAGAGGGACGCCGCAATACGTTAGATACGTATGGAGATATCTCAGTCACTTGATTTTCCAATTTGACGTGTATGATTTTGGGGGGGGGTCATGTCCCCTGTGACCCCCCCCCCCTGAGAGCGCGCATGAGTGGACCCGCCACAGCTTCGCCCGCGGTATTTATCACCTTTGTTTACCCCTTTCCTAAACTAAAAAATCATTTCTAGGAAATTTTACACGTTTTTACAATAAAATACCTAAAAACATAATAGAACAAACAGACACAATGTTCAAATCTACTGTAAAGCGAATTCTTATTTCTAGGGCATATTACTCAGTAAAAGACTACGTCATGGACAGGGACGTTTGGCTTAAATCGTGACCTGCACCGGCGATCCCTGGGTCTCGATGAGCGTACCTGCTGTGCTGTGGTATATATATACTTAGATTTGTATAAAACTGTAGACATCATTGTTGACTTATATGTGTACTGATTTGAAAAAATGATACCTCACCGAGTTTCTTGCCGGCTCTTCTCAGTAGAGGATTTTTTCCGAACCGGTGGTAGATTCATTCCTTGACCTTCATAAGAGCTTGTAAAAGCCTAAATTGAATAAAGATAGTTTGACTTTGACTTTGACTTTGGCTTTAGAGTCGGAATTTCAAAAAATCCCTCCTTAGTGCATCTCTGAGGTACTCGAGGAATGTCTCCTCCAAATTGCAAACCTCTAGGACCACCCGTTTAGACTGTGCGTTGTCTATAAGTGAGTCACGGTACTGTTTTGTATGTATTGATCGTGTTAAATGTCATAGTGCAGGATGGTTGAGGTCTTCAGAAAGATGGCAATAGGTAAGAATATCTGTGTACCTTGGATCTGCATCAATGAGACCCCAGGCTCCTAGAATGGGTTCCGTGTCTACTATAAGCTTCTTGCAATCGTCGATCAGGGACTTTACGTGTTGCGCCATCGCCGTGGTATCCGGGAGGGTTTGCTCCTGGAAGAAAAAAATATAGTTAAAATCTATTTCATCTTTGAAAATTTATATATAGGTATCTCAAATTAACATGCATGACAGTATCTATGAGACTGATCGATTTGAAGTTAAAACGGAAAAAAAACAATGGAATCGTTCTCAACTTAATAGGATTTTGGTTTTGCCGGCTTTCCGTTCATTCCCCAACTAAGTCATACAAATTCAAGTCTAGTTGTAGTCAACTTGCAGTCATCTGACGCCGGGTGTAGTAGACAAGCAGTCTACTGACACCGGGTATAGAACACAGGCAGTCTACTGACACAGGATGTAGCCAACAGGCAGTCTGGTAACACAGAGTGTACCCAACAGGCAGTCTACTGACACAGGATGTAGTCGACAGGCAGTCTACTGATGCAAGATGTAGTGGACAGGCAGGCTACTGACACAGAATGTACCCAACAGGCAGTCTACTGACACAGAAAGTAGCCAACAGGCAGTCTACTGACGCAGGTTGTAGCCAAAAGGCAGTCTACTGACACAGGGTGTAAAGGACAGGCAGTCTACTGACACAGGGTGTCATCGACAGGCAGTCTACTGACACAGGGTGTAATCGACAGGCAGTCTACTGACACAGGTGTGATAAACAGGCAGTCTACTGACACAGGTGTGATAAACAGGCAGTCTATTAACACAGCGTGAAATCGCCTGATTACACCCTGTGTTATGCCGCCTGACAGTCTACTGACTCAGGGTTTATAATTAAGCGAGGCATGCACGCACGTTACACACGAGCACCTTGACCTGCTCGCGCACGATCAGCTGTTCGGGGATGCTGCGCGACTCCCCCGTCATCACGTCGATGGCGACCTGGCGGAGTGCATCCTTGAAAGTTGAAAGGTAGTATCTGGAACAATGGAGAGTGGTGTCAACGGGTTTAACATTAAGGCTTATTTTACTTCGACAGATTTCTACATTGTCTTTTCAGGCGACATAAGGAACGCATATTTATCGTTAGGTGAAGGCTGCTTGCTGTATACCAGAAAAGTGAAAGGTACGTTGCATTGAGCCAGAGTATGTTTTGGAGTTTACTCCTTAAGAATCGATTTTCATTTTAAGCCCGGGGTATGAAAAATTATGGGGAGTAAAATCAAACTACGATGTCACACTGTCACACGATACGAAGTCACACGATGTTAGCCGAAGATGCGTCGGTCGCTTTGCATTGCATACAGATATAGTGAATAATATGATTCCATCGGTAAAACTCGGATCTCAATCGGAAGACGACGGGACCCGAAGTGTCAATTAATTATTGTATTCAATGAGTGACATGTTTATATTCATTAATATGAAACTTTATTATTTACTATCAAATGTCAAAATGAAACATGACAGCATGGTATGATGGGTACTGGTTTATTTTATAATCGTTCGTAAGGAGTAAACCACTGTCGTGCGTCGGAGTTGACACACACACACTTTTTATATAGGTGCGGATACAGGGTTGGCAATGGCTGCAATTAAAGCTGCCTCATGACCAAAGTAAGAATTTTCTGGAAGATATGTAAAATCACACATAAATCCGCCCCCTCGAACTCCTGCTTCCGCGCCTGTTAGGATCATTAGCTATCAGGTATCGTTAGTGTACCGTTAAGAAACGATATGAATAGTAGTTTATGCAACGGTTGCATAATGATAGGCCTTAAAACACTAGTGCGGTTTTCATGAAACGAGCCGATAGGCGAGTTTCATCATAAGATCGCACGTGTGCTTTAAGGCCAAATTATGCAGAGTTGCATACATAACTTTATCTACACACATATTATAGCTAAATCCTCCATGATGTGTTCAGAAACAATACTTTCTGGCAACAAGTTATTTGTTGCAATCGTGGCTGCATATTTCCGATATCCGGCGCATTTTCACATCACACACACACTCCGAGAAGACTACTATTCATATTTTCAACTAAAACGTAAATTACAAACAACTTTTTCTATTCAATTCAACAACAATTCTACTTTCGTTCAGCAAAACACCAACATAATGGCGGCAATTCGATCCTCCGTCAAGACCATTTTTTTTTAAATCATAGACAAACGAATGAAGTCTCTATTCTCATGTCACTCGAGATCAAATGTTGTGCAGTTTATATTAAAAAAACATACTGAATTGACGTTTCGTATCAATAACTGTTTTAATATCTATGGATACTAGAATAGAGACCCACTTGAGTTTTGACAGCTGTTCCAAATTTAATCTCATTACGATACTAAAATCGATAATGTAATAACATTACAGTACTGGTTACCTAATTGGTTGTCATAATGCTGGTCATTTCCTACGGTTTTTGATTACATTATGGAGGTTTTATGATATGGGTGTAGATAAAAATGTTTACATAACGTTAAGAACACAGCAACACAGAAGGGAGGTCAAAACAAAGTTTTAATAAGCACACAAAGCCGGCCAAAACCAACTGACCTCCCTAATCCATACGCTATCTCCACTGACAAGAGCTCCTGCATCATCGGATGCCCGAAATAACTCGGCATCATTTCTAACTTCGGCCTCTCCGTGTCCAAATTCTCAAATAGCATTAAAGAGGCCGTTTTAATGTCTCGCCACACGCTGTCGTGCTCGTCTATCGTAGCATAGTCTATGGGCTGGCCGAGAGCGATGTCTATGGCGCATTGCGTCATGGCGTCGTTAAAATGGCGGATCACGAATCTGGCGGGAGAAAACACCGGCCTGTTACGCTGGTCAAATGAATTGTACTCAAATCTGATGTGCAAAATGTATCAACAATGTTTTTATAACCCGTTCAACGCCAGTCATGGTGCCGTGAGTGCCACAGTTACCTATATGCGACAAAGCTCGAAACAAACTAATACATTTATTTTACGTCTGAACACTAATAGGCTAGTTTCCTGAAAAAATCTACTTAGTGCGTCATTTACATTATCAAAAACGATTGAAAACGTATTTTTTCTTTTGTCAATTAAACAAAAAATGACGAAGATATAGTGCGTTGAAGTTCCTTCCGCGTGACGTCATGACATTGTACCTACACTTTTTACCATTAAGTGACGTCATTAGCCCCCACTCCCGAACTTTGATGCGCGTTATATTTGTCAATTTTGATTGATTTGATAAAGCAAAAAATGCGTGTTCAATATTTTTTGATAATCTAACTGACGGACTAATTAGAATTATTACTTTTTTACCATGGAAACATCCCTATTGATTAAAAAGAGGATCTCATTTTAAAGAGTCTGGCGCTGGGGCTACTGCTCTCTAGAAATAGCCTGACGAGAAAAAAGTAAAAATTAAAGCGCTGTTTTTTTAAGTTACCTGTTGGCAGATGCGACTCCATCTTTCATCATCCCAGTTAATTTCCTTTCACCCGTTCGCGTGTAGTCCCCCTGTTGAGAGAAAATACTCGATTCATAAATACATAATAATCCAACAAATACAGTTAAGAGGAGTGTGAACCTACGGCCTATGTTCACCAATTTTTGATAGGTTGTCAGTCAGAACAAAATCTAGGTCTATACGTTTTGATTTTTTCACTATAATCTATAAATTCAGTTTTATTGTTGTTTCAGTATTCTCATACAAAACAAATTTCGGCGATTGTTTGACTTTGTTGATCTTTTTTCAATATTCAAAAAACGTATAAGTAGATCTAGATTTTGTTCTGACTGGAAATCTATCAAAAATTGGTCAAAACCGATTAAGACGCTGACAAAACCCAATGTCTCTGTCTGTTTGCACCGGAGTGAACGAGAAGCACTGTGCGGTTATTTGTATGGATAAAATCAAAAACGGATGAATTAGGGAGCGTTCAAGTATTACGTAACGCATTTGGGGGTGGGGGGGTACATAAGAACGTTACGGCGCGTTACATGTGGAGGTGGGGGGGTCAAAAATCTCCAAAAATTGCGTTACGTAATACTTGAACGCTCCCTTATATAACTAAACACACTACACGCAAAATATAAATTAGTCAAGTTTTGAATATGGGCGAGATGTAATAGTGTTATTAATCATAACCCGTAAGTTAAAAAAATTAAGAGATAGAACTGTTTAAAAAGGATTTCAGACGTAACTTCACGATTTTTTTCTATCGTATCGATTTCATCAGATCCTGTTTTGGAATTAGTTAAGTTTTAAATAATATAATAGTAGTTTATGCAACGGTTGCATAATGATAGGCCTTAAAACACTAGTGCGGTTTTCATGAAACGAGCCGACAGGCGAGTTTCATAATTAGATCGCACGAGTGTTTTAAGGCCAAATTATGCAGAGTTGCATACATAACTTTATCTACACACATATTATAAATCCTCCATGATGGGTTCAGAAACAATATTATCTGGCAACAAGTTATTTGTTGCAATCGTGGCTGCATATTTCCGATATCCGGCGCATTTTCACATCACACACATTCTGAGAAGACTACTATTCATATTTTCAACTAAAATGTAAATAACAAACAACTTTTTCTATTCAATTCAACAACAATTCTACTTTCGTTCAGCAAAACACCAACATAATGGCGCCAATTCGATCCTCTGTCAAGACCATTTTTTTTTAAATCATAGACAAACGAATGAAGTCTCTATTCCCATGTCACTCGAGATCAAATGTTGCGCAGTTTATATTAAAAAAACATACTGAATTGACGTTTCGTATCAATAACTGTTTAATATCTATGGATACTAGAATAGAGACCCACTTGAGTTTTGACAGCTGTTCCAATTTTAATCTCATTTCTTTACTAAAAACGATAAAGAAATAACATTGCAGCACTGGTTTTTCCTAATTGGTTGTCAAAATGGTGGTCATTTCCTACGGTTTTTGATTAAACGATGGAGCTTTTATGATATGGGTGTAGATAAAGAATATTCACATATATTTTTTGCGCTTTGCCAAATCAAATAGGTTTTGTTAAAAAATTGTTTAAGTAAAGTCGATTTAGGTGTTGTCGCTTTTTGTATGAAAAGACTGATTTTTGCCTTCGTCTTAAGGTAAATCGAGTGGTGCTATAGTAGAGCTGTGAGTGTGGCAGAGGTGTCGCAGGTACCTTGAGCGCCTTGGTGCCGGCGTACTGCCTCGACAGTACGTCGCCGTTGTCGGCCCACTGCGTCAGGAAGGCGTGGCGCAGCGCGGGCGGCAGCCCGCTCCCCGGAGCGCCCAGCCCGAGCCGGCATAGCTGCAGCTCCAGCACGTACTTGGCTATCGCCGTCTATGACAATATCACAACTCAAGGCTTTCAGTAATAGGGGAGATGCATAATTTTTTTGCGTATAGCCTATCCTTTGGATAACCTACCTTATATATGCAAGCAACTAGCTACAGGTGAAGAATTTTAGATGGAAACAAAAAGTTTCCGTTATGAAAAGTAAAGGAGTGTTTATTTCAAGTATCAATAATGTCTCATGAAAGTTTTAATTTAACTAGAAGTAAACAAAGCTTGATTAAAAAAAAACACTAGAATACTTGTTATATAGTAGAAATTCTTTTTCTTGTCCCAATCGCATTAGCTACTTATCTGACAAACAAAGCCATTGCCTTTCATTGTGAAGTGTAACAGCAAATCTCTACTTTGAAATAGCAGGTAGTACCTGCAAACACTATTTCACACAAAGGGCGTCTTTATGTCTAAGGTAAAAAGGTTCACATTAAAACACAGCATGTCAGGTGTTAAACATTTTCATTTAAAACGCTTCCATGTGTACATTACTTTGTAATGTGTTTTAAATAAAATAAAATAAAACAACACCTGACAGGCCCTATGTTTTAATGTGAACCTTCTTAACTTAGACATAAAGACGCCGTTTGTGTGAAATTGTGTTTGTAGTTACGACTTTCTATTTCAAAGTAGCGATTTGCGGTTACACTTCACAATGAAAGACAATGGTTTTGTTTGCCAGATAAGTAGCTAATGCGATCGGGACAAGAAAAAGAATTACTACTATTATACACTGTGATATGTTTCGTACCTGAACCACGTTGGTCCGGTCGAGGCAGTCGATGCAGTTGACGCGGAACACGCCGGTCTGCGCGCAGATGAGCCCGTGCGCGTCTCGCCAGCAGAAACGCATCTCGTTGATCACGTCGACTAGTGCGTTGATCAGGATACTGACGTTCTCGTAGTGCATGCCGCGACTGGGAACAAGATCAGGCGGGTTTCACTTGGAACTCGAACTTCAGGCATGCTCGGCTGTCGGTCGACGCGGCGCTGTAAATCGCAGTAGGTTGCCGCTCGCTCGCCCGCCGCGGTTTCCTTAAGCCTACAATTAAGCAGTCGTTTTCGTTAACTTTAGGTCACAGGAGAGACAATTTCTGTTGCTTCAAGTGTGAGGAAAAAGGAGCAAAGTCGGGTTGAGTGATCATCAGTGATCGGCACGATGGGTGCCATACCGCGGGATTCAAAGAGGAAATAATAATATGGACATGACATGATTCGCAAAAATTAAGAGTTATGTTATATGTATTTGTAAATAGAAGTCAGAATATTTAATAATCTCATAAAATATATCATTTTTCATTAAAGAAAATATTGATAAACTTTGGTTTTATTTTATGCTACGTGCACTCATATAAAATATGTAAGTGTTAAAACATAATCATTTGAAGTGCAGAAAAACCCTTTTATCTACACCCATATCATAAAACCTCCATTGGTTAATCAAAAACCGTATGAAATGACCACCATTTTGACAACCAATTAGGAAAAACCAGTGCTGCGATGAAGAAATAACATGACTTCTTTATCGTTTTTAGTAAAGAAATGAGATTAAATTTGGAACAGCTGTCAAACTCAAGTGGGTCTCTATTCTAGTATCCATAGATAATAAAACAGTTATTGATACGAAACGTCAGTTCAGTATGTTTTTTTAATATAAACTGCACAATATTTGATCTCGAGTGACGTGAGAATAGAGACTTCATCCGTTTGTCTATGATTTAAAAAAAAATGGTCTTGACGGACGGCCGCCATAATTGACGTTTTGCTGAACGAAAGTAGAATTTTGTTGAATTGAATAGAAAAAGTTGTTTGTAATTTACATTTTAGTTGAAAATATGAATAGTAAGTAGTCTTCTCGGAGTGTGTGTGATGTGAAAATGCGGATATCGGAAATATGCAGCCACGATTGCAACAAATAACTTGTTGCCAGAAAATATTGTTTCTGAACCCATCATGGAGGATTTATAATATGTGTGTAGATAAAGTTATGTATGCAACTCTGCATAATTTGGCCTTAAAACACACGTGCGATTTTATTATGAAACTCGCTAAAAGCTCGTTTCATAAAACCGCACTAGTGTTTTAAGGCCTATCATTATGCAACCGTTGCATAAACTACTATTCCCTACTTAATGAAATGAGAATATATTATTTTCCTTTACCGATTCGAATGCTGGAATCCCGGGTAATATCCATATTAACATAATGATTGAGGTCATTGACACCATATGGCACCCGTCGAGCCGATCACTGGTGATCAGCTATGAAGTAAATCGGGAGACCACATCCTAAAATCGGAATATCGGTAGACAGATAATGTAATCAATAGATCTACCGTACCAACAAATCGGTAGCTATCTTCTGAGACATGAAAATGAAAAATAAAAATTTAAACGAAATATTCGCGTACGGTGCAACGACATCTGCCGGAGAATTGTCGCAACAGGTATCAGTCAAATTCAGAGGTGTCAAGCAAGACGCATCGAATGACGCCTTATTTGACACCATACGATAAGTTGTTTAAAGGCTATGAGGGAACATATGAACATACCCACATGATAACACTACTAAAATCATAAACCTCAAAATTGGACACGTATTTAACAAATTGTGATGAGCACGAATATTTAATACACTAATAAATTGACACTTCGGGTCCCGTCGTCTTCCGATTGAGATCCGAGTTTTAACGATGGAAACATATTATTCACTATATCTATAATTATTCGTATACTCACCAGTACTCATGGAAGTCAAACGTGGCGTATACGACTTCCGGACTGTTGTATTTGAGCACGTGATTCCCGTACGTCTCCCATATGACACGCTCCCGGCCCTGCTGTTCCACCAAATTGACTATGCAGACTTGTTTATACGTGTTCAGTTCTTCTTCGAAATGTTTCTTGAAAGCTTCGTGAGTTTCTTCTTCGCCTGAGAAACGTGAGAAAAAAATACTTAAGAGGAGGCAAAAATCACCCTTTTCATACAAAAGGCGATAACGATTTCCATCCTTTAAATGTTAACCGATTTTGACCAATTTTTGATAAGTTCTCAGTTAGAACAAAATCTAGGTGTATACGTTTTTTGAATTTTGATTAAGAATCAGGAAAGTCAAATAATGCCGAAATTAGTTTTGTATGAGAATACTGAACCACAATAAAACTGAATTTATTGATTACTTGCTGGTGCCCGCGACTTTGCATGCGTAGAATAATAATTTAAGTAACCTATGTGCTTCTCCAAAGTCCAATCGGTCTCTATACCAAAACACATCAAAATTGGCTCAGCGGTTTAGGCGCGAAAACGTAACAAACACATCTATCTCTATACCAAAACTCATCAAAATTGGTTCAGTGGTTTAGGCGTGAAAACGTAACAAACAGAGTTACTTTCGCTTTTATAAATCACAGTTAGTTAACTACCTAGAACCTACTAACTAACCTACCTAAACAAATAGATTAAGCTACCACTGCCAATTTATTATGCAGGAAATAAAGTTTAAATTTTAGCCACTTCACAGAGAAGTCTATGACAAAAATCATCAACTAAATACCTTTATCAAGTCGAGGCGGCGGTCTGAACTTGTAATCCGGCTGACTCCAGAATATCGGAACGGATCCTCGTACCTGTAGGGCAAATTTAAAATGTACATAAATATTGATGGAGACATCCTTATACGTATCTTCCCTTTTTTATAGTAATAGGGGGGCCAACTAGCAGGCGGGTTACCTGATGGGAAGCAATCACCGCCGCCCATGGACACGCGCAACACCAGGGGAATCACGGATGCGTTGCCGGCCCTTAGAGAGAGGAGTAGGCTGACAAACAGGCAGACGGCACACCTGATGGAAAGCGGTCACCGCCGCCTAAAGTCCAAGTCAAAATATCCTAATTCAATTTCAGCTTTTACAAGCTCTTATGAAGGTCAAGGAATGAATCCACCATCGGTTCGGAAAAAACCTCAACTGAGAAGAGCCGGCAACAAACTCGGTGAGGTATCAACTTAACCCGTAGAACGTCCTAAATATACCATAAGTCCGAAGGTCATTAAGAAATTACATATGTATCAAAGTTCACTAATAAATCAAAGGCATGTGACGCGTTAATGACGTCTCTGTACATACTACTTATCCTATCCTATTAAAATTATAAATTCGAAAATGTGTGTGTGTGTGTCTTTATGGTTGTTACCGCACAGCTACATTAGGTTATGGAATAGGACACCGGGAGTTTTGAATTTTCCGGAATAAAAATAATTTCAGGAGGACTGTGAAGCAACGGCAAAAATCACCCTTTTCATACAAAAGGTGTTAACGATTTGCACCCCTTAAATGTTAACCGATTTTGGTCAATTTTTGATAGGTTGTCCGTCAGAACCAAGTCAAGGTGTGTACGTTTTTTGAATTTTGATTAAAGATCAACAAAGTCAAATGATGGCTGAAATTAGTTTTGTATGAGAATACTGAAACAACAATAAAACTGAATTTAACGTATAAACCTACATTTTGTTCTGACTGACAACCTATCAAAAATTGGTCAACATCAGTTTAGCTTTATGGGGTGGAAATCGTTATCGCCTTTTGTATGAAAAGCCGTAGGTTCACACTCCTCTTAAGTAACTATAGAGCCGGATCCAGACGGGTGTAACGTGTAATGTAATCTAACGTGTAATGTAACACGAATTCTGCGTTTGGACGGCACTACGAGCGTTACTGTAACTGTGCTCGCTTAACGGAATTACACGCGGACGAATTCACGGGCAGAAATCAGTAAGCTGTAAGATCAACTCCAATAATTGAACTTTCACTATAACATATATGTATCTGCAATATTAGAACGTGGCATAGGCTGTTTTATGAAATAATGAAAGTGATGGGATGTTACCAGAGCGTGACGACGTTCAATTTTGGCTTTATTTAATCGAGTAGGTACCCATTTGCTGCCACTTTCTCTTGCCAACTGTTACGTTTATATCATAAACTTACGCTTATCTTTAAAAATGCGAAGTGCGTTCGTTTATTTGTTCCTCGCTAACGTTAAAACAGGACAATGCATTGACATGATTTTTTGCACAGCGATAGTTCGGCCAGGGAATGTCATAGACTACTTTTTAGCCCGAAAAATTCAACTTTGACGAACACGTTATTGTTAATACGAAAGTGCGTTTGTTTGTTCCTCCCTCACGTCAAAACCGAGCAATAGATTTACTTGATTTCTTATATAGCGATAGTTACAAGGCCCGAAAAGGACATGGGCTATTTTTTATCGCGAAAAAATTAACAGTTCTTTAGGGAATAGCGATAAACGAACTCCACGGGGACGAAGTCGCGGGCAAAAGCTTATAAATCCATTGACTTTATAATATTATTTACATCAATAGGGAAGTATCTGGAAAAATTCTAATTACTCCGTCATTTACATTATAAACAAATATTGAAACATATTTTTACCTTTGTCAATTAAACAATAATTTATAAAATAAAAAAACCGACTTTGAAGAGCCTTCGAAAAGTAAGTTTTTTTTTCACATGTTATTTATTATCCTGTGATTTAACGACACACATTTACTACATCAAGTAACAATAGCATAATGCCAATTGCTCATCACCATTTACAATCAGTTGCTATCCACGGTGCAAGGATGTCAATCGTTGAGGAGTTCTCCTCGTTATCCAATTTTACTACATGAATTTTTATGGACATAAGATGCTTCAGAACTTTATACAGCAATTTAATCGCCAACCGTGAAATACTCAACATTTAGGAGTTCCGGTGATCATCTATGGTCTTCATCAACAGTTCCACTTCACCAAATAATGTTTTTGGAACGTAACTGCTTGAGTTATTACAGAAAATACTAAAATTGCTCTATGCTTGCCTATAATATTTGAAGAGTTCCATCGATTCCTCATAGATCCTCTGATCATAACTCGACTTTGACTACAACGGGACCAAACTGGAGGTATACCCTACCGATTAAAAAAAGAATTTTCAAAATCGTTTTATAAATGACGGAGTTATGAGAGTAACAAACATAAAAAAAAATACAACCGAATTGAGAACCTCCTTCTTTTTTTCGAAGTCGGTTAAAAAATTACATAGATATAGTGCGTTGAAGTTCCGCGGGACGTCACGACTTTGTACCAATAAGTGAAGTCATGAGTCCCCACTCCCGAACTTTGATGCGCGTTATCTTTGTCAATTTCGATTGAATTGATAAAGCAAAAAATTCGTGTTCAATATTTTTTGATAATCTAACTGACGGATTAATTAGAATTGTTTTTTTACCCAGGAAACTTCCCTATTGGCGCAATTCCCACAAATTACGAGCAATGATAATTTGAAAGTCTATATTATAAAATAAATAAATAAATCAGGGGACAATCTTTACACAAATCCATCCAGTCCCAAAGTAAGCTCTAAAGGCTTGTGTTATGGGTACTGGACGACGATATACATACTTATATAGAGAAATAAATACTTAAATACATAGGAAACATCCAAGACTCAGGAACAAACATTCGTGTTCATCACACAAATATTTGCCCTTACCGGGGATATTATATAAGGATATGTCCTTATACATTTGCGGTGATTATTCTTGTCATAATATGTTCATGTTAATAATACTGCATCATATAACTATAAAATTTTTTTCGTCTGGTTTCTTGTATAGTTGAGTTCAAAAAAAATCTACGCGGGCAGTGTTCAAAAATATGTGATTATTGTTAAAGGCGTAATAGCGCGCAGGGCCATAAGTTTTTGCAAATAGCAACACAGATCTTTTTCTAAACTATTAATTGTGCGGTATACCTCGTCTACAGTAAAAAGAGCGCTAACAGCCATACATTTTATATGGCTGTCAGCGCTCTTTTTACTGTAGACGAAGTATACAAAGGATGACGGGAAATTAAACGCCATTTTGTACAAATTTGACTACGATGGACCGTTTCAAAGGAAAGGAACGTAGTTATCGTGTTAAACACTTTAAAAAAATAACAGTCTTAGATAATTTACTATGCGATGTCTTTTTAGGATTGAATTCGGATTGCGCCGTTTAAGTGAGTGTCCCAGCGTCATTTTAATCAAACATGGGTCGAAAAGTTTATAGAAACTGGTTCAACAACGAATATTAAGCAAACAGGGCGGTAACGTAACAGAACATTGTCAGAATCTTTTCATACAATTGCGTAGTCGGTTGCAGGTGAATGACCTTTCGTATCACTGCTATTTGGCCTTACTTTGTAGTAGTAAACTTCCTCCAGCAGCCTATGTTGTATCCTGGATGGAAATGAAGATGAACGGTTACAGTTACTGACCTGAACGAAGGTGGCTCTATGGATGCTGTCGGAACACATGATGGACACAATCTGTTCGGTTTCGACGTAGTTCGCGACGTGGCCGCCGGGTTCAATGCCTCTTCGATTGTACCTTTGTACAAACATTTTTTATTATTTACTACATACGTGGGCTTGGGATAAAAAGTTGTTACTCCAGGGTATAAGCTATCTCTATTCCAAATTTCATCCAAATCCGTCCAGCTGTTCAAGTGTGAAGGAGTAACAAACATACTAACACACACACTCATAAACTTTCACGTTTATAATATTAGCGTGATTAGTGTGACGGAATTCCACGCGGACTCGCTGACAAAAACTGATAAAGCTAACCCTTTAACCACCGTTGTCTGAAATATAAGACAAAAAATATTTAGCTGATTTCGCCGCAGTCTTATAATTAAGACAAATGACTTATGTAATTTGAATGTGTCACTTCGTATATAGGTGGCGACACAGACACGTCCGATGAAAATTTTTGCGGCGGTTAAAAGGTAAACGAACGAAGGGATTTGGATTTGGATTCTTTAATTCTTCTGTTACATTATTTTGAATTTAATAATTCCTTGCGAAATAACCATTAAGCGCGACGTACCAATGCACACGGCGGGTGTACATGTCTTTGAAGTCGCCGACGTCGCTTTCGAATTGAGACGGCGGCTTCTTTGTGGCGGCATATCAAAGCGACCACGCTATTTCTGGACCAACTGTATTTATAGTATAAACTCACCTCGTCCCAGCCTGATATCTCGACCGCCTCGATATAATGCCCAGTGTAAAGGTCTCATCACTCGAACTACCGCTGGCCAGCGATTCAGTACTCAGTGGATTCGATTCCGCTGGCTCCACGGCGATTTGCGACAGGTGGACAAACCCCTGGATTATGGGTAAAACCCACTGGTCGCAATGTGGACTCTGCAAAGAAACCATAAAGTTGAAAACTGCTCGTTTCTTTTTCTAATTTCGAAGCCAGCACGACTTTCTTTTTAAGGATTTTTGCAACGCGGCGACTGTGAGCGCCATGCTGCCAGCACGTCTAGCACGACCTGCCCGCGAGTCGTTTGTCGCTCAGTACGTCCCTTACGTAGGTATTTGACTAGTTTGACAGGGACGCACTGAACGACAAACGACTCGCGGGCGTGTCGTGCTAGCCCCCCAGTATTAAAATATTACAATATTTTGAAGGTGTATTATATATAGTCCATGAGCCAGGCACAAATATTTCGTCAATCATTCCCTCCCGAGCGATAACTCGTAAAATGCTTCAACGAGTTGTATCATGAAGCCTCGTGAACGTCAGCTGCGGTTCCGTAGGTGGATTGAGCAGTGAAAACCTCAAAAGCACGTAATTTTTCTTTTTAGGGCTCCGTACCCAAAGGGTAAAACCCTAAGGGACCCTATTACTAAGACTTCGCTATCCGTCTGTCTGTCACCAGGCTGTATCTCACGAACCGTGATAGTTAGACAGTTGAAATTTTCACAGACGATCTATTTCTGTTGCCGCTATAACAACAAATACTAAAAACAGAATAAAATAAATATTTGAGGGGCCTCCCATACAACAGACGTGATTTATTGCCGTTTTTTGTTTTTAAATAATTCCCTCACGATCTAAAATTTATCAGATTATAGCTAATCTTGAAGAAAAAAGTCGGCTGAATATAAAGAGGTGGATTATTTATACGTCAGCTGGCAGTGGCGAAGTGTCAAATATTTCCTAAGGGAAGCCGGAAGAATTAGAACTCACTATGGACTTCACTGACAGCTAGCCGTAGCTTTCTAACTCGGTAAAGCCGTCAGGAATTGGCTTGTACCTAGTCAGGATGCGCAACTGTACGCTGGTCACCAGAACATGAAAGCTGACGTATAATCCACCACTTTTTAGTCAGCTTACTTTTTTCCTTAAAGATATTGGGTTAGCTATAATCTGATAAATTTTCAATCGGGAGGGAAAGATAAGAATAAAATTGATTTCTACGTGCTTTTGAGGTTATATACCCAACCCATTTTACGAGTTATCGCCCGAGAGGGAATTGGTCATGAAAATCTGTTTGCTGGCTCGCGGATCATTACGGCGTAATCATTTCATGCAGGTTCTATCTTTATACGTGCAAAATTTACCTACCTACAAACTTGAAATGCTACGCTAATATAGTTAATTAAGAGGGTTCAAAGATTTCCTACTGTATTAATTCATCACACAGACCAATGCCCGAATTTAGAAACGCCACTTGAGCATTTGACTAGATATTAAGTAGTTAAATGTCCCTCAACTAGTTGTGAACCTATACAGAAATGTCGCTGAAACGTCAGTTTAATTAAAGCTCAATTTGAGTGGCCTTTCTGAATTCGGCCATATGTATCCTATAGACACCGCTGAGCCTAACTTTTACTAGCAAATAAAGCTGCCAAACATGCGGGGCACTCGGGGATCTTGGAGCGCTGTGATTGGTGCGTTCCAGGGTTTGCGCTCCTCGCGCCTGCGTCTACAGGCGCACTGCTTATGGCTTTTGCCTCTAATGATGACAGCGGGGTTACCCGGCTATGGCGAGTCTATTGGATTTTTAGCCGAAAGAGTCCACGGCTGGACGTAGACATCCCCAATGATCTCCACATTGAACGATCTATATTAATTACATTATATTGTAATAACATTGTTTCAAATGGGAACTATAGCAAAATGTGTTCGTAACTCCTTATAAATCCAATATAATTATCTTATCAGCGAACCGACAGCGCATACTATAGTAGATTAGTTAAATATATAAAACCTATTGTATTCCTGATCACTATGCGATAAAAAAGAAATAATGTCACACTCGACGGCCGAAACTAGGATAAACTGTACATATATTAAGTCCGTGAACACAAAGTCATATAGTTTTGATTTTTACCTGACTGTAAATTAAAAAAAATCAAATAATGTTATATAACAAAGTCACAGTATAATTAAGTAAGCATTATTACATCTTCATACAAACGAAATCTCGGTAAACTTCGGTACACAACAGTCGCGAGTGCGCCGGGGTTACGACACGTATGGGCGCAGACAATGTGAGAAGCTCCCGCGCATCTATTTACGTAAATTATAGCACGAGATTTTTTGATGTTTTTAATAAATTAAAAGCAAAATAAATAAAATGCATTTTTTTACTCCATACTGACTTACAGTCAGTTTTGAAACTAGAAATAGTAACTAAATAGAAATAATTAAAATTAAAACTTACAACATTTGCAGTAATATTTCATGAAAAGATGCTACGACAATTTAATATAGCATTATCAAATACGTAACCCAAGAAAGACGGCGAGCAGCCCTACTGCGTGTTTACATACCGAGTCGCCGTAGGTAATTATTTCGAGGACACTGCCGAGACAAAATACCTACTGCTTACTTGATTATACTGTGACAAAGTTAAAAGGAAACTATCACGACTAAGTAGTCTTCATTGGCTATTGACGACTGACATGTTTTTGCCTGCTATTCTGTACTGTCCACAGCATAGTTTGTGGCATACACTTGTTAAAAAAAATAGCTTTGGGCAGTGGGTATTACGGAACCCTACATTGTACATGGTCGCACATGTACTTGGTCGAATTTTTAAATAGATACAACACAAGGTATATACAAACACACACACTACACATTGAGTGTGTTAAAACGGTTTCACTTATTGCCCTTGGCACGCCGCTCCCGACGATTTCCGACTTGAGCTGACCACAGAGTATCTTCACTCATATCATACACACATATCCATTTATTTACATTCATAGCTCGAAATTAACAGTTTGTTTGCACCCAAATACTGCTGTTATAAGTAAGAAGGGCGTATGTCGACGTTCATCACGAAATAATTGGGCTGTAAACTAGTCACGTTAGTGCTCAATTTCCTCCTTATACTTTTATTCCCATATCTGCAATATTCATTCATGGTCAAATCCTAACTACAATAGTTTGTAGGCTATGCATTTTTTTATAATGGTTAAGTAATATATACATTAAATAAAAAATTGTGCAGTCGAGGTCAAAAATATCTAAGCAGATTAAGTTGTTGAAAATAGTAATATGTGAACATGACTTGTCAAGGGTGCGAGACTGATCAGATATGTTAACCCCTTTATAACGTATACGACGGTCCCTAACCTAACTAGTCTAATTTAAGCGACTTTTTTGTAATAGTCAAATTAAAACTTTCATGAGACATTATGAATACTTGAAATACTTTTTGAGTGCGGGGGTTGCTTTGACCGCGACCGCTCTCAACCCCTGAAGAAGGACTGACTATTTCGGACGATAAATCGTGAGTAAAGCCGTGTGTATTTCAAGGATTTTTTGTACTTAATTTTAATTGTCACTATTTGAGCGTTTCTTAAGGAGCACTAAGCAGAATTGAAAATTTTGTTTTCACAAAAATAATATTGATATTAAGCATACTGTGTCGCAACAATGAAAATATAATTGTCGACCTTGCTTAAGGAACTATCATGATAATCAGCATATCAATACAGCTCTGAATACCAAGCTAGAACAATGTCTCTTTCGGGAGAACAAAATAAAATTACAATGTGTTAACTTACCCCTAAAGCAATAATATCTCTCAGCATATGTTTGTTCCAGAAAAATCTATCATCCACATGCTTCCACCATCTTGTTATGTCCGACACAGGTTTCCCCGTACCTTCTTCCATTTCCAGTACTTTCTCAATTTCGTACTGGCGCTGCAGACTATTTGTCAAATCTAGGGTCCGGGAGTAGTAAAAACTATCAGAGTCATCAAAGATTCTGATCAATTCATCTGTAAGGCGTTTTTCAAATCGCTCCGCAATTTTTGGGTCACGTTGCTTTTTGACTGTTTGTTTCACCTGCGGATTGATATCATAATGTAAATGATCTTGTGTGCTACGCCTTGTACTGCTAATGCGTTTGTGTAGACGGTATTTAAATTTATTAACATTCAGTGCTGAGTCTACATCTTCAGGTCGTAATTTATACACAAATTAATGTGAACTAAGCTGTTGTTATATTTCACATTCTTTTGTAATTATTATATATACATATATATTAAGGCAATAATGGGTTTTACTTAATTATATTATAGTAGCTTTCTTCCCACGACTTTGTTCACATAGAATTTCCCTATTTTTTTTGTTATTTATAAACCACCCCTATATCAAAGAGAACCAAATAAAAATACATTATTCAAACCAGTCAAGTCATTTTTGAGTTTTAGCAAGACTAATGCACGGCATTCTGTTTTTATATATAAGAAGATATACCCCTAATAAATATGTACCACCTAGATCTTGAAGCATAGCTTTACCTGGGTAGCTGCATGCTGCGTCGTAGTTTTTATAGTATTACTGACATTCTTCACTGCCCCCACAGTTTTGTTGAGAAATGCCGAGTTCTCAAAGAGTCGTGCCCCAATTTTTCTATTTGACATCTTGTTCATGATAGAACTTGAAGAGCCGTGTTTCGTGCACGGACATAGCTCTACTTCTTGGTTTATCGCACCCATGTTTAAGAAACAGATGGATTTGATTTTGTAAATAGTGTGGTGGAAATATATTTGGCCGACAGGTACACTCTCTCTTATGATCATGAGCCGCGGTTCGTAGATATTGGTATGCTCTACCACGCCTAAAATTCCTTCTGTTATGCCTAAACATTCTATATCTTCGATATCTGACAGGTCCCATGCTAAAATTAAAAGGTATAATTAAATCTATAGAAAATTACATAAAACTACATTGGAATGGCTAAGCTCAATTATAAATGAATATTTAAAGCTTAACAATTAATTAATAATACCCACTTTAGGCTTAAAACAAGGACTAGATTTATTTTCATGTAATTAAAATACGTACCTGATCTGACTGAAAATGCTCCAGTTAATCGATGCCACCAAAGACTTGACTCGTTTCTAACAAATATATAATACGATTCCGACCTAAACAATTCCATTTTAGTACAATTTAATTCACGTCGACGTCGTTTCTATTAAATTTCATTGTGTTTATTATTATTGTAATTTGTAACAAATTGACGTTTCTGAAAAGGGGAGGGGGCATGCCATTGCCAGTTGCCATTGGGAAAGATTTGTTGGCAGCATTGATTAAGGTTTGTTCGGATTCTCACCGGAAGTTATATTAAATACCGTTCCGTTTCAGGTGTCAGTAGTTTTAGCGATATTTAATTTGACATGGGTGTGAAATGCGCAATCATAGATTTTAACAACATTACATTATTTAATAAATTTAAGCGAGAGTTATCAGGTGTGACAAAATAATGTTCCTTTCTTTCTTCGGGCATTTATTTGGCTTCATTTGTTTCTGCATGAATTTTATCGTCCATTTATAGAACAAACGTAAATGAATACACCTTACAATTTTGGTGAACTGACTGCAGAACAGACACCAAAGTGCATTTTAAGCGTTATGTGGGTAGTGTGGTTTACTTATACTACTTATCATCGGAATAAAGTTGCGTAAATCGGAATGAATAAATCGACGCTGGCTTTATGCCGCCATTCTGGCATTGTAACTTCCGGTTGACAAATTATGCAGGTTTAGTAATATTTTAGCGTGGATCTAGCGGTTTTCTTCGTTTTAAATCTGAAATGGATTGGCAATTAACTTGTCGAGTATGTCTAGAGAGTGGTGATATGGTATCCCTCTTCGATTGGGATGAAAATAATGAACAACTCGGTGACAAGTACACTTACTGCTGCGGCGTGGAGGTACGTAAAAATTACCGCACAAAATGGTTGCGATGGCCACCCCATATATTTTTTCAAGCAATAATGTTGCTATTATTGTTTTATTTGTAGATATATTTGATGATTTCGCTGACATCCCCAAATTGTAAAGCTTCAAAACCTTCAAAATTTGGTTTTATTGCAGCAGATGATGATGGATTTCATGATTACAGGTGGCAAAAAATGATTCTTTGCCGACGCTCATCTGCTTGAATTGCGTGGATCGCTTAACATTCGCGTTTCAGTTTAAACAACAATGTCTGACTTCAAACGACACTCTAAAAGAATGTCTCGAAGAATTCGAGAGGAGTTCCGCCGCGGTGACAGCCTCCTCTTCAAAGAAAGGCAAGTATTTTCAGTTACTTCTTAAAAAGGTGTCTAAAATCACTAGTGTCAAAACTATTCTTACATCTGTAAGAACTTGGAAGAAGTAGGTACCTGGAGTGAAATCAGATGTCAAATAGTTCTTATAAAAACTGCAAAGCTTTACAACTCGTTTCATTTTTTCTTATCAGTAACCGAAACGGAGACTATCAGCATAAAGCAAGAGAATGGCCTCCTACTCCAATATGAACTGCCCGTGGAACATGACCCCCACATCCAGTGGACAAGAACTGTGACTAAAACCCAGGGTAATTCTGTGGTGACAAAAGCTCCTAAGCCTCGAGCTAGAGGACGCCCCAGAAAGTATCCTAATAAACAGGGCCAGATTGGTAAGTTTGAATCATACTTACTGTTTAATATGAGTGAGGGACTGAGTTTTTGGTGGTTTATTCATATAACATATTGTCAAACTTTTTTTTCCATTTTTTTATTATTCCTGAATTATGTTGAAGTTTTCAATGAGTGACTACTATGCTTATTGTTGTTTTTTCAACAAACCAAACGCAACACTATATATCTGTTTCATGTATACCACAGATGTGTCACCATACCAGCGTAAGAAACAGAAGTCCCCGCAGAAAGAGCAAGAATCTCTCACATCCCTGCTGGCTTCAGGCTCCCTGGATCTGAAGCAGGAACCAGCTGATGACGATGACCCGTTTGACCATGAAGGTATGTTTAATCCCATTGGTAGGCTGATAAACCATAAATGTGTATCTCATGATCATTCTGACTGGTGATTAGGTGCTAAGTAATTTAGTAGTAATTATGCTGAACACGTTATCACAATATTAAGTATATACCTATGTATGACCCATCCATATAAGTAGTTATTAGCATGTAGTGTATTTGTATAGCGCTCCGTGAGTCACAGATGGTGCTGGCTGTAAATCAGCGCTGCAGGTGTCACACACCTCAGCAACATGCTGAGCCGGTGTCCCATTCACTGCCACGAGGACACACACACCACCATTTTGTTTTGTATTGTTTTAATTTATATTTATGTTACTCTGTGTGTCTTCTGTGTTAGTGAATAAATGTTTCTTTCTTTCTAAGTAGTTTATAATGAAAAGGCAGCTTCATTTCACTCTCTTTCCGCTCAA
The DNA here is from genome assembly GCA_947859335.1 of Tortricodes alternella. Lineage (NCBI taxonomy): Eukaryota > Metazoa > Arthropoda > Insecta > Lepidoptera > Tortricidae > Tortricodes > Tortricodes alternella. Next base: position 4,489,281 of record OX401988.1, on the reverse strand, counting down.
ACCCTATAACGTCACTGGGCTACTGACCACTTCCAAAACCTGAATAGAAATATGCTTTAAAGAAGAATTACGATGAAGATGGTATTAATTTAAAATCTAAATTTTTAGATTGTGTTGGCGGCGACGATCCTGACTTTGAGCCAGAAGAGGATCCAGAATCTGATAGTGCTCTTAAGAAAGAAGTAAGTACAAGCTCTTTAACTAATTTCTTTGTCCACATTGCATTCATATTGCATTATTTTCTTGGATTGGTTTTCAGAATATTTGGTGTCATGTAAAAGAAAAATAAGTAGATGAAAATATTATTGGATTGTGAAAGTTCTGTTTAAATAGCAGATATTTGTTATATAACCAAATCTTATTAAAATCTGATGAAGATTTGATCGCTTTACTACTTTCTATGCTTATCAGCCCAACTGTTTGGTTTATTTGTTTAAACTTTGTTACATGTTGATAAAGTTGAAATGGTGGACTTAGTACCTTAGGGGTCATCCATAAAGTACGTCACACGTTAATGGGGGGGAGGGGGTCTACGAAGTGTGACATTGTGTGACAAGGGGTGGGAAGGGTCCTGAGTTTTGTGACGTCACATTTCAAAATCGAATACATCTAATTGTTAAAATGCCAAATTTGAACTATTAACGAATAACTTTAAAATATTTCCAACTCTATCTGTGTATGCATAAGGAATAAGTTGTTTTGTTGGCTAGTTATTAAATTAAAAAATAATTTGATTATATACAAACATAATTTAAATGGAAATAAAATTAATTTCGGAACTGCTGTTTTAATTTATTAATTTCTAGTTGTAAAATTGCAAAATATGTGACGTCACACTAGGGAGAGGGGGTCTCACAAATGTGACTAACTGTGACAAGGACGGGGGAGGGGTCAAAAAATCACGAAATTTGTGTGACGTACTTTATGGATGACCCCTTATGCCTAATCTTTTATATTCGTAAAGTGATGAATAATGATTAATTGATCATTTCAATCCAGCCCTCAACACCGAGAAAGCGCGGGAGGCCTCGTAAAATAGCCAAGAAGCATGAAGAAACGGAGGATGGTGAAGATATGCTCCTCAAGGAAACGATCATGGCATTCTCGGAGCCCATTCCGGATCATATCCTCAACCCCAAGCCAAGGCAGAAGTACTGTAATAAGAAGCGATATGTCTACGAAAAGACGTGAGTCCTCAATATAGCTAAGCCTAACACAGACTGATTCTGCAAAAAGATGTTATTAAAATGAATTTTTCTCATGTGCAGAATGTAGATATGTAGAGAGTAGGAAATGTCAGTTTTAGATTTACAATATAGTGTTTTAAGGGGTTCGTAAATGGGCTAGTTTTTCGGCAATTTATTGCTGCAATATGGGCTATCCCCAAAAAGATAACATAGTATAAAACGAACGGAAACGGTTGCTCATAATATGGCTGTATGAAGTCACTTAGCGGGTCTTAAATCAATTCTATGGTAGCTGTGATACTATTCCATTGAATGTCTGGCAATGACAGTATTAAATGGTACAGGGTTAAAAAAAAAACTTTGATTCGTCATAGTATTTTTTGTCCGAATTTGGGCTTTATGTGTGTTGATTATAGAGATGCAACGGATGCAGAAATGTAATGTTTGGGCGGACACCGGACATCTGAAAGAAAGATAAGAAATATCTAGGATAATAGGTACTTATGTATGGGCCACGGTATGAAAATAAATGATTTAATATTATAATTATTATTATAAATTAAATTAAATTTCAATTTGATAGCTGACATCGATTTCGTTTATTGCTGACAGCTATTCATTGGTTTTATCCTATTTCTGATTCAAGCTTTTACTATCTGGTATCCGGCCAGATACCGAGTCTCTATCCAGTGTCTGGCCAGATACCGAGTCACTATCTGGTATAGGCCGGATACTGGATAGTAGCCAAGTATCCGTTGCATCTCTAGTGTTGAACTGAAGCCGTTTATTGCAGGCACACGTGCGAGACATGCGGCGCCTCGTTCACGTCTAACGCATCATTGCAAGCTCACATCCGTCGACACTTGGGCATCAAACCATTTGTTTGCAGGTAAGCACTTTAGGAAACATCTATAAAAGAAAATAACAGGATAATCGATTCAAGCATTGAATTTCTCTATATCATTGATAAAATAAATGAACCAATGGTAGGGAGTTAAATTTTACATAAAAGTGGGCATTTTAACTCAAAACTAATTTGTATTTTATGCACGAAGATACACATTTTTCTATATATACTTACCAAGTTAATTATTACTGAATATCGCATTATTTTTAGCTGAAAAAAATATCTCATTATTCTTATCGCTTAAAAAATCATATTTTTATAAATAAATCTTGCTAAAATATTTGTTTGAGTTAAAAATCCACTTTGATGTCAAATGATTATTATTAAGGCATTAAGCCTAATATTGATTCATTTATGCACCTAACTGTATCTAATTTTTTTTTGTAATTTAAAACGCAATTATTATTATTATTTGATATTATCCTTGTTGCAATTTGTATGGTTTTGATAATACCGGGAAGCTGAACATTATTACAATTGTAAGATAGTTTTGCGATTTAGTAGTGTACTAAATTATTAAAAAAAAACCGGACAAGTGCGAGTTAAACTCGCGTGGAGAGGGTTCCGTTCCGTACATGATTATCTGAAATTTACTAGGTTACCTTAAATACCATAGACTTCTTATAGGTTTTCCTGTAATCTATAGGCAAATATCTATTTTCTGTATTTTTTTTCAAAATTTTAGCCCCAGTAGTTTTGGAAATAAGGGGGGGGGAATGGTCATTTTTCGCCTATTTTCCTGAATAACTTCTGAACTATTTTACTTAAAATTCGAAGGAAAATATGTTTAAGATCTTCACAATAAGCCCTTTCATTTGATATGTCACATGATATAGGTGGCATAACTTTTTTTTTTAATTTTCTAGTTTACCCCCAAAAAGTGGCCCCTATGTTTAAAATTCATATATTTACGTCACGCGTCCGTGTTGCGGTCACCAACTTACATATGAATACCAAATTTCAACTCAATCGGTCCAGTAGTTTCGGAGCAAATTGGCTGTGACAGACGGACAGACAGACAGACAGACAGACAGACAGACACACGAGTGATCCTATAAGGGTTCCTTTTTTCCTTTTGAGGTACGGAACCCTAAAAACGACTATGTTTAATTAAATGTAATATCATTTAGAATCTGTTGCTTAAAATAATGTTTACTCTATTACTTTAGGTAGTTTACTAAATGTAAACCAATTTACCCAAGTCACTCAGCTATCCAGCCAATCAAGACATACCATAGATAAAAAAGATTGGTCGGATTGGCCGGATTAGATGAGTCACGTGGGTTAGTTTGTTTATATTTAGTTAATTACCTTAACTAATGGAGTATACGACATTAATAATACTTAAACTCGTACTAATTTAGTTTTAGTGAAGTGAATAAAAAATAACTAAACGCTTTCACTTGAAATTTTCATATATTTTAAATATAAAAAAAAAATTACGTGTAAGCAAATCCTTATTTTTTATTCACTTATTTTCACCAAGAATCTGGGTGCGGGTGGGATCGCAAACATTGCCACGTTTAAAAACATTTTTCCTTGGAAACTTTGGATTTACACCCGCGCCCGCAAGTGTTTCCCACACACGTCGATATTTCGAGAAAGCATGTTGAGAACGCACTCGCACCCAAATAAAAAAAGAAAACGAAAATAAACCTTACATTAAAAAACCGGCCAAGTGCGAGTTAAACTCGCGTGGAGAGGGTTCCGTTCCGTACATGATTATCTGCAATTTACTAGGTTACTTTAAATACCATAGACTTCTTATAGGTTTTCCTGTAATCTATAGGTAAAGAACTATTTTCTGTATTTTTTTCAAAATTTTAGCCCCAGTAGTTTCGGAAATAAGGGGGGGAATGGTCAATTTTCGCCTATTTTCCTAAATAACATCCAAACTATTTTACTTAAAATTCAGAAAAAAATATATTTAAAGTCCTCACAATAAGCCCTTTCATTTGATATGTCACACAATATAGATTACATAACTTTTTTTTTTAATTTTCTGTTTTACCCCCCAAAAGTGGCCCCCGTGTTTAAATTTCATATATTTACGTCACGCGTCCGTGTTGCGGTCACCGACTTACATATGTATACCAAATTTCAGCTCAATCGGTCCAGTAGTTTCGGAGCAAATTGGCTGTGACAGACGGACAGACAGACAGACAGACAGACAGACAGACGCACGAGTGATCCTATAAGGGTTTCGTTTTTTCCTTTTGAGGTACGGAACCCTAAAAAACATCAATTTCTCTATTTTTGCGTTGTTTATTATGAATTTAGAGTTTCCTCCATTTTATTGTGACGTAAGCGTTAACCTGCGATTTTGCGTATTAACTGTATGCCAAACGAGCTGTTTACCAAAATCTTGCAAAAGAGAAGTTAAAACAAAACAGACGAACTCGCTTTTGCATTTATATTAGTAAGGATAAGGTTATTCTGTCGCCAAAATATCCTTTATTCTGACTTTTCCTAGTCTGTAATATCCCATTGTTGGGTTAAGGTCTGTCCATCGAATCACCGAAATCCCATCTCTTAATTTGTGATTGTGGAATTGCGACTGCGGATGCCCAGAGCAAATCATCAACCACATCGTGTTTGAATCTCCCCTGACTAAATTCACAGTGCAAAAGGAGGATTTCGTAAACCTCACAGAAAAATCGGCTGCATACCTGAAAGGCGCGAAATTTTAATTATAATAGGCTAGTTTCCTGAAAAATACTAATTAGTCCGTTAATTACATTATAAAAAAATATGGAACACATTTTTTCTTTTGTCAATTAAACAAAAAATTACGAAGATATAGTGCGTTGAAGTTCCGCGTGACGTCACGACTTTGTTCACTTTTTACCATTAAGTGGCGTCATTAGCCCCCCACTCCCGAACTTTGATGCGCGTTATCTTTGTCAATTTGGATTGATTTGATAAAGCAAAAAATAGGTGTTCAATATTTTTTGATAATCTAACTGACGGACCTATTTTAATATGTTTAATTCAAATGATAACACATACAGTGACATGTAAATCGCCATACGATAAATAAATAAATTTGTTAGCGTGTGCGGGTACGCGTGCGTTCTCAACATGGAGCTTCGGAGGCACATGATGCGCCACACGGGCCAGAGGCCGTACAAGTGCCGCGTCTGCGACAGGCGGTTTGGGGACTTCGGCTCCCGGCAGAAGCACGAGAGGCTAGTTCAATGTCAATATTGACGGTTCTGTGATAGTGTTACCATATCATAGTACCGTGAATCTTTCAGCGTGTGTGGGAAAGCAGCTCGCGCCTTAGAAGGTTAGTCAGGTGGTGTATGGGAAGTAGTGGTGAAATTTGAGGTGAGCTTTAAGCCAGGCTTATTCTGTAGTATTGTTGCGTAATATGGTAAAGGCTCCCTCTCCGATTAACCTTGACTTCAGTTGGTTATATAAAGATAAATATCAAACTTTAAAAAAAATGCTTTATCTTCAGAATAAACGGCGCTATAATCGAATATTTTTAACATATCATGACGACTAATCCATTTATTTATTTTTTCTTAATGATGGATGTGGGACCATTTGTTTTTTTTTTGTTTTGCCATGGACCACTTGATGTATACGCCACTTATGTAAATACGATAAATGAAAATGAATAAAGGATTGTACTATCGATTGTTCACTCGTAGCGCAACTCGCGCCACGCGTCGTTGTGTCGACTCGTTATCACGTATTTAATATTTTTCCCTTGGCTTCGACAACCAATTCAGGTGCTTCCAGGGACCACCGGTTAAAAACCACCGATATAGATAAATGACTATCAATTTTATACCTTTGTTACGCACTAAAAAAAAAAGAAAAATTATATCAAAATTCTACCTCATACCAATGTGATGAAATATTGAGGAATCAGATTTTTTTTTGGTGATATTTTGTTTTGGAGGGAGCCTCTTATAATACCTACCTAGTTTAGTCGAGAATTTTAATACAACCGCTTTTTAAAAAAGCGCTCAAATCTCGCCATTACGCTCCCCTTCATTGGCAAGCACCCTGCACCACGCGGGTCGTTGTCGGCACAAGCGTTAACTCGATCCCCGGCAGCGTGTGCGGGTACTCGTGCGTGATGAAGGAGGCGCTGAAGCGCCACATGCTGCGCCACACGGGCGAGCGGCCCTACAAGTGCCGCATCTGCGACCGCCGCTTCGGGGACTTCGGCACCAGGCAGAAGCACGAGAGGTACGCGCTCTGTACCTTATTATGCTGTAAGGGACACAGGTTGTAGCACGTCTTGATATGCCTGCTATGCGTCTACATTTAGGAAACTAGGTAAGTAATGTATCTAGAGATATTTGAAGGTTTTATGAAGCTGTCCGAAGAGCAAAACGCTAAGTACTTACATCAATGGAGGTAAGTTATGTTACGTTTTTCAAGACACGATGTTGCTTCCATTTTTTCACGGACCATATATTCTATAGATTTCGCATAGCCGGGGCCGCTACCAACATTAGAGACAAATAAAAACCTCGATCACACCAATTAATTAGCTTTATTTGCTAGTAAAAGTTGGGCTAAGCCGTGTCTTCATGGTCTGTGCAACTTTTATAGATAATTAAAAAAAAAATAGTTAAAACACTCATATTAAATTATTGAGGCATTGGAAGTTATAATGACATTGAATAAGAATATCTTTCTGAGATCTTGCAAATATTCAAAGATAGTTTCGAAACAAACAGAATTTGAAATACTTAATAAGAGTGTGAACCTACGGCTTTTCATACAAAAGGCGATAACGATTTCCACCCCTTTAAAGTTAACAGATTGTGGGAAATTTTTGATAGGATTTTGCTCTGACTGACCAGTCAGAGCAAAATCTAGGTCTATTCATTGTTTGAATATTGATTAAAGATCAATAAAGTCAAATAATGGCCGAAATTAGTTTTGTATGAGAATACTGAAATAACTTGTTGTTATTTCTTAATCTTAATTTATTGATTATAGTGAAAAAACCAAAACATATAGACCTACATTTTGTTCTGACTGACAACCTTGCAAATATCGGTCAAATCGATTAAAATTTAAGGGGAGGAAATCGTTATCGCCTTTTGTATGAAATGCCGCGAGGTAAATACATCCATACTTGTCTTATTTGGTAAACAAGTTTCTAACCTCAAAATGCACCTCAAAATGCACCCACAGCTGTTTCCCTGCAAATAAAGGAACCGGAGACAATATTTTAGACGTCACTTTGCCAAATTTTAACCTAGGTTTTCTTTATTTAGGATAAAACAGCTGATTCACCCAAAAATTGCACATTCTGAGGTTAGAAACTTGTTTACCAAATAAGACAAGTATGGATGAATTCGCTGTAGGTTCACAGTCTTATATATTTTTATATCAATTGACTGACAAACGAGCTGACGGCCCACCTGATGGAAAGTGGTCACCGCCGCCCATGGACATCTGCAACACCAGAGGTGCTGCCAATGCGTTGCCAGTCTAGGGAGGATGGGGAATGGGGATGGGATAGGGATGTGGGAATAGGCCTCCGGATCTCGTCACTCCTCTTAATAAATTGAAATCTGTACACAACAAAGCACTTTTCTAAGAATTAACATCTGTTTGCAGGTTGCATATGGGCGTGCGTCCGTACCAGTGTTCGCTATGCGGCAAAGCGTTTACGTATTCGTACGTGCTCGCGAACCACATGCTCACACACACGGGGGAGAAAAAATATTCGTGAGTATCATTAACCTTAACTGTATACCAGTGTTGCCAACTCGTATAAATTCGAGTCCTTAGACTCAATATCAAAAATCGCTAAAACTGATTTAACTAAAGCTAAATTTATTCACCGGGAGTTGATAAAAAAAATCAGGGCTTCTTAACTCATTACAAATAGCGGCCCGCTAATTATTTTTATGATGATAATAATAAATTAAAGGGAAAAACTATATTTTTTTCATAGAATATTATTATTGAATAGCCTGTATATGTCCCATTGCTGGCATATCATCGGACGACGACCATGACTAAGTCTCAGAGTCGGAGGAAGAATCAGATTAGAGTCAGTGACGTTTAATATGAAACGTTCAATTGCTTCGTCTTAAACAACACACGAAAACCCAAACGGAATGGCGGCGCCGCGCTTGTCAACAACTGCGTCCCTCGTACCACGAACCTCGCGACGCCTGTCATACAGTTTGCGATAGTTAAGCGACAGTCCATATTTCGAGACGATATCAACTCTCGGCGGCTTCGGGGTTTTTATAAAAACGTAAAACGTAAAGTTGAAAAAAAATTGCATTAGGTATACGTAGTGGTAATACGGTAGTTTTGAATATTTTTTGAAATAGCTAAAGCTAGAGCATGTATGAATGCAACTTTACATAAATGAAGTTGGATTTAGCACGCAAGCGCGTTTGCATTTTCCATATCTCTCGACAGTATAATTCTGTGTCGAATTAATAAAAAATGTATCTATTACTGGCCCTTAAACTGTTTTAATTTGTACGCCAAAAGTCGCCAGATAAGTCGCTAAACCATTTTTGTCGTCAAATGTTTTTTAGGGTTCCGTATCCAAAGGGTAAAACGGGACACTAAAAGTCCGCTGTCTGTCCGTCTGTCACCAGGATGTATCTCATGAACCGTGATAGTTAGACAGTTGAAATTTTCACAGATGATGTATTTGTGTTGCCGCTATAACAAAAAATACTAAAAAACAGAATAAAATACATATTTAAGGGGGCAACGGCAACAGTTAGGCGCTTTTAATATGCACAGAATATTTAGTTATATATTCACTTTAAAAATAAATAAGTTTTTATAGATAATGGTACGGAACCCTTCGTGCGCGAGTCCCACTCGCACTTGATCGGTTTTTATTGTCTCTATGATTTAATCAAAAGTCGCCATTTCTAGCGACAAAGCCGCTGAATTGGCAACACTGCTGTATACTTCGTGGTCTAGGTAGTTAATAATAACGCCTTACTTTTTCTCTGTTAGCTGTGAACCGTGCAACAAGAAGTTCACGAAAGCCCACCACCTCAAGTACCACAACAAGGTCCACCACCAGGAGCTGTACATCCAGCAGCAGCTGGAGCTCGAGGCGAAGAAGATCCGGCAGCAGATCAACGTGTCGGGGCTGAGCGGCGTGCTGTCCGGGCAGATCGTGGACGGGACGCTGCAGCTCATACAGGCGCCCTCCGAGGGTACGCACATAAAAAGTGCAACAAATAAATCTAACGGGCACAAATTAATTATAGGAAACAAGTAATAGTAAAAAATGTAAATCCGTAATTGGCAGTAAGTTTTATAAGCAAGATAACCTGTTTAAAATTTTAAAGTGCTGTGGATTTTTGTTCAATAAATAAATAAATAAATAAATAGGAGATGTATAGTCTCCAGGTCTGGACAAGTTAATTTTAGTGACTTAGAGATGTATAAAGTCTCTAAGGGTCATAATAAAAATAATAATTAAATAAAGAAAACATCTAAATTGATTAATCTAGGCTATGTGAAGATGTAAGGGTTATCCAAATATCAAAAACAATTTCAAATATAACATTTCATTTCCTAATAATACAAATAATATTAGCTATTAAGCCAAAAAGAAACAGTCAAAACGAAAGGAGCTGGCAGGGCGGCTCAAGAGCTACTATTAAGTAATGTCGCCCTTAATAAAAATATCATAGTTTTCGAGATAATGGCACTTTTATAAAACTCGTTCTAGACACACGAAAGACTTTGTTTACGTGTGTGTGTATTTGCAGACGGAGAGCAAGAGCTGCAGTTGCACGTGGTGGAGGAGGGCGAGGCGGAGGACAGCGAGGCCAAGGAGACCGACCGCGCCGTCGCCGACATGCAGGCGGTAAACACACTCAATAAAATTACCAGAATTAGAGATACCGAAATAGTAAATTGTACAACAGGAGCATAAAACGAGCCATTTTACCCTCTGCATATACCCACCCGAGCCGGTACGGCGAGTGTGGATAGTCACGTCGAGGGTAAAATGGGTCTTTATGCTCGAGTTTTACACTCTGCTTTTCTCTTCGATTGCAAGGAAATAAAGCAAGGATTAAGCATATACAAGAAAATTTAATAATGATTTCGCCTGAGACTTTAATGGAAAGAAGTGCGAGAAAATCATTATTTGAGCGTCACTATCACTACTCGAAGACATTATTTAATTACTTACGAATAACTTCCGCAACACAACAAATTAAGCTAGTTTCTAGTTTAGTTTGACGAATAATTAGCTTCCCGCCACACAATTTTTCTTATTTTTTTTAATTTTCGCGAAAAAAAAACATTTGATCGTCACTATCACTACTCGAAGACATTGTTTAATTACTTACGAATAACTTCCGCAACACAACCAATTTTTAGCTTAATTTTAAGCTAGTTTCTAGTTTTGTTTGACGAATAATTAGCTTCCCGCCACACAATTTTTCAATTTTATTTTAATTTTCAACTATGTGACTTTCAACTGTGGTCTGAGCTTTAATGCCAAGTTATTATAAATATTTGCGTTATATATTTTTTACGTAAGTGTACGCCCGTATTAATCGTAAATTTGTGTTTAGATAGTAATACATGGGCGAATCAACTATTTAGTGCGACACGTTGCTATGGTAACACATTTTTTTTCCCTTGGACAACCTAAGCACTTTCTATGAAACAGTATATAAGTGTCACTTGGACAACCAGGGACAAAGTAAACAACACAAAAAAGTTGATTCACCCATATATGTCCTAATCTAATTAAGATAATAACCTAAATCTCATAAAAATATATCAATTAAATGAAGGTGTATTGTGTATGTGGCTGTAAGGCCTAATTGCCTTAGTTTTTAAAGAAGAAATTACTTTATGCACAAGAGTATAATAACCCATTTTATGCAGCCTTCTCTCGACATAAAGAACAACATTACGAGCATGAGAAGTTAAAAAACTTATTTTAGCGTGAGCGTGAGCTTGTGCTGCTCGAATGACACCAGCCGCTTCACCAGTGTGACCATTGGAAAAATAGGCAATCTGCCATACACTTACCGCAAAAACCTGCCGAACATCCTTAAGAAAAACGCCATAAATATGCCACATAATTTTAATGCCCTCTATGAATTGAATCAACCGGGGCCTTTTGCATAACTACTTGTCTGAAGCGCTGGTAGATTCAACGCATATTAATTTATTCCTGTGACAAGTAAAAGAGCCCACAGGCGGCCAATTTGCTGAAAAAACGATTTGAATTTGATGATGATTAAAATGGGATGATGAACGAGCCTGAGATGAGAATGATTAAGATGGGATGATGAACGAGCCTGAGATGAGAACTGCGTATAATAGATCCATTTTTTGTTTACAGGTCGTGCTAGACAGCGAGTTTTCTATGGAAGATGATGACAAGACAGTAAATTAATCATTACGTTCTAGAGGTTTACTGTCATTAGGTACAAATGGAAAATCGTCCTCGTACAATAAACATTCTGAATTTGGGTCTAAAGTAATAGTATCCAAAGGGAATTTAGTGACAATGTAATTATGCTGAAAAGTATTTATCACCAAATTTATTTTCGTTGTAAATTAATTCACGAATAATGGACGTAGACGTTGAAGTGGATGATTTTCCATTATGTACCAAATGACAGTAAACCGTTATAGATATAACCCTTTTAAATGTAAAATGAATGAACTGTAAATATTCCAATGAATAGTCTTATTTTATTTGTAATGCTGACCTCCAAGTGTCATTTTTAATACCTACAGGTATGTTATATATTGATTTTCGTATAATTGTTCGTAAATTAATGTTATTTTTATTGTAATTTTAGGTTGTTATTGTTAGGAACACGCATGTAACTCTTAATTAATACAATCATGGAAGTACGCACTGTGTTTTTTTAAACACTTCACCCTGATAATTTAAATCAATAACAGTAAAGGCCCGGGCACACCAAACGCGGTTCCGACGCGTTTGCGGCGCGAACGCGGGTCCGCGCCGTTGTCGAACAGCGCGAGCGAATTTACCATGCCACACCAAAGTAGCCGGCGGTCCCGCGCCGCCGCGGTGTGGCATGGTATATTCGCCCGCGCCGTTCGACAACGGCGCGGACCTGCGTTCGCGCCGCAAACGCGCCGCAACCGCGTTTGGTTTGTCCCGGCCTTAATACATATAGGCTCTTATACATATACATATAATCTGTGTTATTAAAAGTAAAGGTTCGAATTGCTTGCAATTTACATGAATATTTAGCACATCTCTAAAAATGCTCGCTGCTGCTGCTGATTTACTTTTCTACCATGTTGTACCATTTTGAAAGTACACTAAATTTCTGTATTTTTTTTTACGTTACGTGCCAGGTTATTTTATTATGCCGATATCAAATTATTCTCCAATACTCGCCAATTTTTAACCGACTTCAAAAAAACGGAAGGAGGTTCTCAATTCGACGCGTATATATATTTTTTTTTATATGTATGTTCACCGATTACTCGAAGATGGCTGTTCCGATTAGGATAATTCTTTTTTTTTTTGTCGATAGGGTATTTCTCCAAGTTGGTCCCGTTGTGATCAAATTCGCGGTCTGATGAGAGGATCCGATCCATGAGGAATCGAAGGAACTCCTTAAATATAATTTATTCTGAATTCATATTTTGGTTTCCTTTTGTAGTAAATTAGCCTCATCTCTAAAACTGCTACGTAAATTGGTACATGTTGTACCATTTTCGAAACAACACTAAATTTATGTTTTTTTACGTTATGTGCCAGGTTAGAGTACTACATTTTGTTTTTATAAAACTCGATGTAACTAACGGGCAGTATTTTGAAAAATCTAAAAATAGTTTGATTCCTTTTTTTATCGCTACTGCATCATGATTATAAAAAAATGTCTCTTTACATTCGATAGCATAGTTTTTCAGAAATATAATGAAAATCACAGATTTACAAAATATCAAAATTTGCAGTTGTAGCACTCAAAATAACGAATCAGGGTATCAAAAACCACGAGTTTTATAAAAAGTGCCATTATCTCGAAAACTATGATATTTTTATTAAGGTCGAAACTACTTAATCTAGTAGCTCTTGAGCCGCCCTGCCAGCTCTTTTCGTTTCATCGTTGTTTTAAGGGGGGTTTTTATATGTATATTCACGGATATATCTATTAATATTAATAGATATATCCGTGATTTTTTGTCAATCAAACTTTTAAACCAACCTTGCAATTTTATTCGACCCCTACCGTACACACGTTTGGCGAATTTAAAAATAGTCAGCAGTTGAAACATGTTCAGAACAAAACGGCCGTAAGAGTAAAACTCTCCCCTGAGCTTTCAGTTCTTAAATTCGCTAAGTGTCACATACTATATACATTGCTTGTATTAAAAATGCACAAACTTACAATGCTCTCGCCAAATACACTTGCCACCCAAGAACATGCTTTATTACAAAGAGATACAGAGCATGGAAGAGGGTTTGGAGTACATCAAGGTATGTTTAGATGATATTAAAACTTTGAGCCACCCTAAGTAGGCTCTCCTTTTTCTTTTTGTTCTTAATGCAAAAAGAAAACGCGGAAAGTTTTCGGGCGGCGAGTTTAAATTTTTCCAGCCTTAATGCGCTTATTACGAGTGGGGGGAAAAATTGGGCTTCTCAAACTTTTTAAATGAAATTGGGGACGAATGTACCCTTGAGTGTTGTTTATGATTTGAATAAGGAAATACAAAGCATTGACTTTGGGATTCCACGTAGCTCTATAGTTTTGTTTGTTAGTAATTTTCAAGTTTGGTAATTAACAGTTAGGAAACAGGTGTATCTAGCCAGCCCGCCACTTACTACCTATGTCTCTCTAGAGACAAGTCCTAGTTTTACAATACATGATTAGTATGATTACAGAAGAACAGACTAAAATAATTGGCTACTTGACTATAGTAACAAATAATAATATATTTCTGTGGAACGGTATCTTAACTCTTAATAGTACATTATAGAACAAGATTTATGTGAAAATAAATCAAGATTATTTAGAATATAATAACTTATAAACTTCAATTTTTACTGCTAAGGCTAGCCACTGACCTACAATAATAACTGTGCAATGTCACTGGTTGCACAGTTATATTGATCGTCAGTAGATGATATTGACCGTCAATATCGACTACTGGCGATCAATATAATTGTGCAAGCAGGCTGCCCACCTTAATCGTGGTGATTTGTGATCACTGTAAGTGTTATTCGGACCACCGCACCCTCATACAGACTATGCTTTTTTGACGTTTACGATTGGTTTCAGTATGTTGACGTCACACGGGACGGCTGACAGTAAGATAGCGTTTTAGCGGCAAATTTAAAAATGGAAAATACCTATATATTAGTGCTCTCTCCTTGAAAATATGAAAAATTCATTACGAAAATATTGTTACATAATCTAAAATGAGTTAACAAGCAGCCAAAAATATTGTTTAAAGAATGGTAAAGATTCGAATTACAGATTTATAAACATCGACATCGTTTGTTTCACGAAAGGCCGCCCGCTGTATTTTGTAACCGTAAAAAAAAGAAAAGCAGAAGTGAGCATAAAGTGAGCGCTGAAGGGCGTTATTCAAAATCATTGTACGAATTAAGGAGTAGTTAAGAAAAAGTTTTAAAAGTTCCTATACGCTACTAAATTAACCATACAATTGTATGGCTAATTTTCGTAACTCAGTGGAACTTTTTGAAATTTTTCTTTACTTCGCCTTAATAACGTAATTTTTTTTTTAAATTCACCCACGTGCGTCTCTCTCACTCACTGTGTTGCGAAAATTAGCCATACAATTGTATGGTTAATTTAGTAGCGTATAGGAACATTTAAACTTTTTCTTAACTACTCCTTAATTCGTACAATGTTTTTGAAAAACGCCCTGAAACGATTTAGGCCGAGGCTACACTGGTAAGGCGACTGGCGACGCGACAGAAACAAACGTAATGTAATAATACCATATAAAATTACTGCTTAGATTAGCTGAATAAACCTGACAAAAATTGCCCTAAACCCTGAAGAATACTTAAAAACATTGTCATCATCATCAGCATATTTATCTACATCCCACGGGTACTTTGGGTACAGGCTTCCTCACATCCCCCGACGCCGGCCCAGTGCGGATTGGGGACTTCAAACACATCTTTTGAATTACTTCGCTGACATTTCACTCAATTTGACGTTCATTTACGCAATCATGCAACGCAATATTAATTAGTGGGGCGTGTGCTCGTGAATTGATCTGAGTATCTATAAAGAGAATCGCCCACAATAACTGGCTTTATCAAACCCTCGCGCCATCCGAACGTTCACATCGTGGTTCAGCATTTTTTTTTCAAAAGACTAATCTAATATACTCTGCGCTTCGTTCTTCTATTCCAGCATTTTTTGAAGCTGTATTTTTTCTCCCGAAACACCGCAATATTTGGTACATTTTCCCGTTTCCCGACTCGACATCTGTCCGTCATGTAATATTTAGCGCGTCAAATGTTTGGGATCCGGTGCCGCGCGGGACCGATTTACATTTTTATTTTATTTACATTTCACGTCTAGTGGACTTATCTAGGAGATTGCATTGCGTTTAATGTGATTTTTATGATAACAGAGCCCTTAGTGTAAGTTAGAGATACCTACAGTAAACGTCTCGAACGCGTTAGCGTAAAAGTCTCTATTTCCTTATTGCGAAATGATCAACGTGTTTTAGACGTCTTTAAAACGACTTCAAAAAATCCGAAGGAGGTTCTCAATGCGACGCGTGTATTTGTTTTTTAGGGTTCCGTACCTCAAAACGAAAAACGGAACCCTTATAAGATCACTCGTGTGTCTGTCTGTTTGTTCGTCTGTCACAGCCAATTTGCTCCGAAACTACTGGTTTGTATGGACGTTCACCGATTAGTCTTTGACACTATAATAGGAAGAAATCATTTGTAAGAGAAGTACAGAAGTGTGATATTTGATTGATATTCTTGCTTCGTATTACGTTGCTTCGTGTATGCTATGTAAGTAAAGCGCGGTCGCCGAGCAGGAAGAATTTCGTACATTGACCTTTGAGCCTATTGCCAGTGATCAACAACATTTTTATAAAGTTCTAATTAATTAAATATTTTTTGTACCTAAAACATAGCTAATAAAATAATGTAATGTCCGGTATTAATTTTGGTATATTCTCCCTTTTGTGCTACGATGGAACAGCATTTCATGACATATTTGAATAATTAATGAACATTGTTTGGTTTATATTTGAAATTAATAAAATAAAATAAGTAATATAACTTTTATGAAACTTATTAATTATTATTAATTGTATACAGCCGTACTTCTATTAAAAAACGGCCAAGTGCGAGTCGGACTTGCGCACGAAGGGTTCCGTACCATTATCTTTAAAAACGGCAAAAAAAATCGCGAGCGACAGAGACAGGAAATTCTTCCTGCTCGGTGACCGCGCTTTCATCACACTGCTGAGTACAGCCCTCCTCCCATAATGCGAGAGATTTTTTAACCTTTTGAACGCCACGGCCGAGTGCGAGACAGCGTGCCCCGGACGCCGCGTGACGGCTGTAGCCGACAAAATGTATGGAAAACGACATGCCAACGCATTAGGGGCACCGATATCTGCTGTGGGCTATGGCCGACTGTGGCGTTCAAAAGGTTAAATAGATATTTAGATACGACCAAATTCTTCTTCCACCGTAAAATGACAACGAAATTAAAACTAAAACACATATATTTTTCTGTTCTATGTTATTTCCCTACAATAATCCTTTCATTTAAAAACATGTACAAACCATCTTCACAAAACGTAAAAATGGAGGAATAGCGCAAAAAAAACCTCCCCGTCCGGAGTGGCGTGTCGTTTTCATTACGGGGGTAGGTGGCAACTTTTTACGCCCCCGCTCTGCATTTTATTTATCTGTAAAAACTTTTCTTATATTTTTTACTTGTTTTTGCAAAGGGTCTTTTAGGATAAGTGCATTGTTGTATGCTCGTAAGGAACGCAGTCGCGTTCTTTCCTAAATCACGGCCGAATTCGCGGAAGCCATTTAAACAATTGGGTAGGTAAAGTTTTTTGAAGATGGGCATATTATAATTTTTTTTGTTAGTTGTCATCTCAGGGACCAATTAAGTATCTAACTAAAGCTAATTAATTTTTATTTCATATTGTTTATTCAGGGGATTTTTTTAAATGACTGCGTTGACATTTCCCCCGTTACAGCCGTTTGCTCGGCTGTTAGATTAAATCTTTGGCCTAAGTAAAATAAAGAAATAGAAAGTGACAGCTCAGTAAAGAAGAACTGTCATTTTATTTTTATTATAAAATTTGTTATCTTTAGATTCTTAGTCGCTGAGACGTACAGTATCAAAAAAAGGTATAATATGCCTGTCTTCAAAAAACTTTACATAACCTTGAAATAAATAAATTGATTGAAAATAAATTGATCTGGGGTGCAATTCATTTAAATAACATTTCGTCTCCGAACTCACCAGAATGCCCAACTTGATCCCCCAATGCGGATTAACTACATGTTCGTGTGTGTCTTCGACTTCGGTTGTATTTCGATTAGCCGGCCACGGTCGTAGGTACCTAACTACGCACAATGCCTCATATCAATCTTCCTAAAACCACTAACTTTTACGGAAGACGGACGAATGAATACCTAATACCTTCCTTAATCAATACCTTGCCCAAAGATACAAAAGATAAAATTTATTACAGAAACATTAAACGCATTATTAAAGAATATTATCTTGACACATGAATGAAATAAAAATTAAATACTATTGGAACATCCTGTGCATGCGACAAGAATGCGTGCAGTGCATTCCGTCCGAGCATGCCCGTCACCACGAGAGCGATAGCGATTCCTTCTCAACTTTTATTATACGCAAATGAGGGTATATAGTTTTTAATTTTTATTTTGTTTTGTTTTTAAGAATATCGTCGCCTACCGACGATCCAGGTGTGTAGAAAAACTAGTTATAGTTTATAGTACATCTGTGTAATATATAATGTAACCTTTCATAACAAATAAATAAATAAATGAAAATACGAAAGCGTGGCGCAATATATGATCGTCGGACGTAAATAAGAGACGCAATGAGCGACGAGATTTGTTACAGAATAACATAGATGCCATGTGATTCTGTAACGTGTGCAGCGGCTGATAAGCGACGAGGGACAAATTCAAATGAGGACCTAATGTCTTTAGTCTTACAGTTTATTAATAGTTTCGTTTATCCGCCGATCAGCCGCTGCGCGTTAGAGAATCATACCATTGAGTCTGCTCGTGACTACAGCCGAAATGAAAAAGTAATTCAATTAAACCTTTTTATAGGCGATCAATAGAGTATATTCGCACAATCAACTTTAACCTTTTGAACGCCACAGTCGGCTGGAATCGACAGCAGATTTCCGTGCCACTGACGCCACGGTTTGCCGTTTTCCATACATTTTGTCGGCTACAGCCATCACTCGGCGTCCGCGGCCGGTTTTCTCGCATTCAGCCGGCGTTCAAAAGGTTAAACGATTCGTAGATAATATTTCTGAATGACAATGTGAAATGTTATTCTAGAACTTTGTGGACATAAGGTAGGGTAGCTACTTCTTGTACCCCGGAAAATTCAAATGATCCCTAGGGAACAAATAACTGAATTCCACGCGGATGAAGTCGTGGGCAGAAGCTAGTTTTTAATAAACGCTTAATTTAATAACTTTCCGTTTTTACGTTAACATAATTAATATTTAAGTCGTTACAATAATAGGCGATTTAAATTGCAAACAAGGCTTACCTCGGCCGTGAAGAGGTTTTCAATTAGGCTCGTTTTATCGGAGCGCCTGAATTTTTATGGCTTGTTGACTTTCACCCCTTGACTTTAAATGCAGAAGGATTATTTTATTACCACGTTTTTTATGGTTAAAAGGATATTAATTAATACTTACAGATTTACTTTTAGACTGCTAATATAACGGTTATATTCCTAATTCGACACTTTCCTAACTGGTCATATTCCTAACTCGTCATATACCTGATTCGTCATATTCCTAACTCGTCATATTCCTAACTTGTCATTGGGTCCAATTCGAAACGATGTTCGCTGAATTTAAAATAAGAAACGTCAACCTCGATTTTGTATAGCTCCAAGGTTCAAAATCGAGCCTGATGGTTCTTATTTCAAATTTAGCGACTTCTACACGCTACATATTCCTAATTCGACATTAGGAATATGTAGCAAAACTTGATAAAGGATAGCCCTACGGTATTGTCCGTTTACCCCACAACTAAGTTTCACCAATGTCATCACGTCAATTCAATTAAAACGGAAAGGTGTCCAATTTTAAGGAAATAAATTAGGATAATTGTAAAATCAATAAAAAGTGGAGTTCACGATTCTAGCACTGAAAGAAAGTGCAGGCGTTGTGACCCTAGGTGAGATGTTTCTAAAACAATGGTGTCGCAATGCGTGAAGCGTGAATGAAATAGATCCTTTCTTTTAGAGAACACTTTCCAACCAAATTCTTGGTAGGTAGTACAATTTTATAATAATATTCGTTTTCGTTAATAACTTCTTCCAAACGCGACATAAAAAAGGTGGTTAAGTGCGAGTCGGACTCACGCCAAACGGATCAGTGGGTCGCAGACATCGTATTTTTATACTTTTCTATCCATGCTATTAAAATCATTGAACAGCCTCATGTTACAGATAATGATTTATGAATACGTTACAAATATTATTATATTTATATTCGGTTGTTCTTGACCACTGCTAGCGCCATCTATGATGTTATTTTTAACTACTTAATAGATTGCGTTTTAGCAACCGCAAATACGAACTGATTTATGATTGATTGACTTTTTTACTTATCTGTGATTTTTTTGTTCTTTTAATAAATAAAAATATTATGTGCAGTCCTTTTTGATACTATAACTTTCCCAGAGCTTGATATCGTTAACGATAACGATGACGATATCAATTCAGTGAGGTGCCCTAAAAAATTGGTCCCAACTAGCTATCGATGACGTAGGGTTGACGTTTAGCTCTCCCAGGGATACATACATACATGTGTGTTGCCGTTAGGATGATAGGGTGGCAAGTGGACCGGGAAATGAGGCGCGTGACAAAGAGATGCTGATACTAAGACGCCGGGAGACGGATGGGGAACCATTCATAAAATTGATGGCTACATTTGTTGGGTGATCAATGGATAAATAATAATGTAACAGATTATATAATGATAATGAACGACAGGATTTTTGTCATAAACATAAAGTTCGCTCTATGTGAGCTACTTCTTAGAGATAAAAAGTTGCGACACTTGGCTAATTTTCAAACTAGCCTGAAAATATAGACTTACTTAAATATTGTACAGCACCTTTATTCGGGAACGTCCAAGCGATATTGTAGCGACGCGCTAGCGAGATTCTCATCTCACTCTTCCGCGCGATGCGTAATGCGTTAGAGTGGGCTGCGAGTCTCGCTCGCTCGCAACTATGTTTAATATGGTTCGTTAAAGTAGATATTTATAGAAAATATTTTTATTTTTTGGGTCATAAACCTTCCCGGGTGCGTAAAACACCTCACCAAAGTTTCATCGGATGAATTTTATAGGACCGCATAAGAGACGAACAAACAAACAGCAACAGAAACATTTAAATAATAGAAGGTAAAGGGTGTAAATGCATAATTTCAAGGATCGTCAACCCCCTCTTTTACCCCCAGAAGTTTATCTATATGTCCTGCCTGAAGTGCCCTTAATAATGTCGAAAACCGCATTGAAATCCGGCCAGCGGCCTTAACATGCATGCCACAAAGATAAATTAAACCCGTTTATCTCTATCTCTTTCGTCGGCACTAGTGTGAGAGAGACGGACTTAGAGATAAGACGGTCT
The DNA here is from genome assembly GCA_947859335.1 of Tortricodes alternella. NCBI lineage: Eukaryota > Metazoa > Arthropoda > Insecta > Lepidoptera > Tortricidae > Tortricodes > Tortricodes alternella. Next base: position 4,468,310 of record OX401988.1, on the reverse strand, counting down.
ATGTTATCTTTGTGTCATGCATGTTACGGCCGCAGGAGTTTAAAAGTTGAATGAAATAAATAAAAAATCATAGCATTTTAAATTGTAATCTTCAATGTACAGACTTTTTAAACAAGACGATTTTAATTGATATTCACATATAATTAAACTTAAACACAAGCTAACGTCGATCAAAACGCTGATCACCGTGGTTCATCTTTGTTTTGGACCCCCAACACTATTGTCCTCTCCACTGGAGTGTTTGTATGGCCGCGGGCAACAAATAAAAAAAACCGGACAAGTGCGAGTTAAACTCGCGTGGAGAGGGTTCCGTTCCGTACATGATTATCTGCAATTTACTAGATTACTTTAAATACCATAGACTTCTTATAGGTTTTCCTGTAATCTATAGGTAAAGAACTATTTTTTGTACTTTTTTCAAAATTTTTGCCCCAGTAGTTTCGGAAATAAGGGGGGGGAATGGTCAATTTTCGCCTATTTTCCTAAATAACTTCCAAACTATTTTACTTAAAATTCAAAAAAATATATATTTAAAGTCCTCACAATAAGCCCTTTCATTTAATATGTCACACAATATAGATTGCATAACTTTTTTTTTTAATTTTCTGATTTACCCCCCAAAAGTTGCCTCCATGTTTAAAATTCATATATTTACGTCACGCGTCCGTGTTGCGGTCACCGACTTACATATGTATACCAAATTTCAGCTCAATCGATCTAGTAGTTTCTGAGCAAATTGGCTGTGACAGACGGACAGACAGACGCACGAGTGATCCTATAAGGGTTTCGTTTTTTCCCTTTGAGGTACGGAACCCTAAAAACAAATAGACAGACGCGAGCACAGATGCGGTGACGCTAATTAAAAACATTTAGGCAAATAGCTCGGATTGTATTACGTATGACCTCACTTGGACGTAATTTAGGGAAAAGGATCCAATCCACAATAAAACCTATTAGGATTTTAGACATTATATCGATGACATAGAACTTAATTATTAATGGCAATTATTGTATTTTGGTTTCGATCCTTCTTGCTAAACTACGTCCACTTATGGGCCGTAAACACTGAGTTAAATAATTGACGAGGTACCTTCTGCTTAGTTATTGACTCATTTGGCGGTGGCACTGTTTCGGCCTGTTGCATCAAGGGTCAATTTGGTAACCTTATTACAATCCCTTTTATTGATGAAAGGGAAGGAACGGCATCTAAATCAAAAGATACCGATAGTCGTCGAGAAAATAGACGGGCAATTGAATCGTTGGGAGAGTGTCAGATTTAATTCCGTGGATCAATAAATGAAACATAATTCTTGAAGAAGATACTTGTAAGCTCACTCTTATTTCTCTTAATGGTAGGTAGATACTAATACCATTAAAACGAACGCCACATTCCATCTATCTTAATGACTTATTTGAAAGATATTAAAAATGCGTTTTCACAAACTACTTCAGAGTCGTAAAGCGTCGTGAGTAGACTTTTTTATGCAACTTTTAAGCTCAGATAAGGTCATTAAGTTTTATGCTGGTAAAATTTTACTCTCTTTGATGCAAAGTAAATATTAGCAAACTTTATTATGAAGTCGTTTTCTCAGTTTTCTATTTACATATATTACTTACTGGTACCCCAGAAATCACTTCATTCGATTGCGCAACTTCGTTACCCAAACGCAAACAATTATGAAATTATAAAATTATCCAAATCCGACTCAAACGGGAGCAGATTGCCGCGAAATTATTCACAAAGCGCCCCGGACGGACTTGATGATATTGTATTAGGTGATCACATACGAATGCGATTTTAATGGATACGCGGGACGCACCCCTCATAAAACGCCTCGCGACCCAAACGCGTACGATAAAAGACCCAATTCTCGCGCCATTTTGGCTGACGCTTACGCCATTTTGCGCGCGAGATGTTGCCAGCCCCAATCTAAATTAAAATCTAAAACCTTGTAAACAAGGCAAGTGCTCACTTTTTCGGGGATTTTAACCCTCGGAATTAACGAGAGTTGTAAAGGGGGGAGCGGCAGCGGTTTTGTCTCCGTCGCTGTGGATACGCAACGTGTGCTCGTTGACTTTGCGCTATTATATCGACTTTTATTGTTACTAAAAAAAAATACAAGTTTGTTTTAAATGTTGTATAATAAAAAGACCAATAAATACGAAAGCTTTCGTAGTCAAAAACGATAAAAAATATTATGACATAATTTAAGTGGGCTATTGCAAGGTTGTCTCAGTTGGGACGGTGGATGATTCTGGTGGCGTGTGTTTAATGACGAACGAGCCGAGTGGGGAGGCTCTAGGCAGCTGGGGCTCCTTGCGGTGACGCAGGGCGCTGACGGAGTGGTCGTGGGTCTTCTCTAGGACCTTGAAGTCAGCCCGCCCTCGCTGCAAGTCCGCCAGGTTGGCGGCCAGCTCTGCCGCCGCTTCTCCGTAAAGCCTGTGGCCTTTACGTACCTAGTCCAAAAATGACGGTCATCAGTAAGAAACCTAGAGAGCTGTGCGTCTTAGAACTGTTGGGGCTCTTCATGGCGGATGTAGGTCACAGGGCATATAAAGGTTTAGCAGAAGACACAACTGCTAAACCTTTATATGCCTTAGAAAAGGGCCAATGGATAATACCCAAGCGATTAGGGGCTAGCATGCAGTATAAAATGGTTTGATATCATTAGTTTATTTAAATAAATTAGTAGTCAATCCGGACTGGCAAAGTTTAAATCCACTTAAATTTCGTATAATCTATGTGCCGGCGCTCATTCTGTTAACTAGCATTGCATTTGTAGTAGATTTGAAAATAACAGGGTCAGCACTATCCTCGCTGCCCTGCAATACCTCTGCAGCATACAGGTTAAGATGAATAAGTTCTGAAGGAAACCATTGTACGTTTGAGATGTTTCTGTTGAATGAAATCAAACAACCTTTTTTGCCCATTGCACTTTTGTTATTGCAATAAATTGCGTTGAAGAGTTTCTTTATCTGGAGCTAACCCTGGATGTCGATTCAGGTCTGCTTACCATAAAAATGCATTGTCTTCGGAACTGAACCAATATGTCAAAATTCAGCTCTGTAGAATAAGAGGAAGTGGTTCTAATTCAGGTTGCAAGATTTGAATTTGACCCGAACATATGTAACTACATATATACTAACGTAGCAAGTTAATAAAAAGGGAAATGGTCGTGTTAGAAGTTTTTTCTTGTGTACGTCCAGATGACGATCATATTTTATCACACAACAACAACTCAAGGTCGGGATTAGTCCTCCACGAAATGGGCTGACAATCGCGTTTAAAGTCCTCGAAGTCGATGGGCAGAATGCGTGCGGCCTTTCGTTATAAAGTCTTTGGGAAAGACTTTTTTGTCCAACGTCTTCGGCTTAACTAATAGTGCCAACTCACCTCTTCCTTCAGCTCAGCACGCCTCTGCGACACCCACTCGATCTGTTCCTGTAATTTCTTGCACTCCTTTTCATTGCTGAGCAGGTCGGTTCGCAGAGAGTCCATGATCTCGCGATACTTCACCCTCACACCCTGGTCGATCGCGTGGAGGTTCTCAATCTCGTTCTGAGTCTCTCGAATTTTGGACTTGGACAGGCGGAGACGGCCTTCCTATTGAAGTATAAATTGTTAAATGATGAAGTCGTTATAAAGACTGATAGAGTGAGACTAAAGATGGCGTAGAACCAACCTGAGGAGTACCTAAGTACTTAGCGCCGTAGCAAGGGACATTTGGAACTTTGCAAATTTATCATATGGCCGACAACACAACGAAAACGAATACCGTAGTTTGTTTCATATTAAGATAATGTAATGAATAATGATGGCGTGGTAGTAGTGCAATAGTAGAGCAGCGTTCGATTTCATCTACAGGCAAACTTTGTGTGATGTGTGAGCACAAGGTTGATATCCTAGTCCAGGGATGTTTAGTATCTACAGATGCATGCATTTATCTATATAAGGAATTAGATCAATGTGTGGTTGGTAATCAAGATATTAATGATGAGAGCAAACATGATAACGACCGCGGAAGATTTTTAAAATTACCCACCGTTATCCATCAGAAATAAATTGAGAAAAAGAGACATTCTACTGAGAATAGGAGCGGAATGGAAAGCAAAGGTGTGAAAAATGTTGGGTATTTCTACTAAGGCGATGACAAACCATCCAACAGTTCAATTTTAGTAGAAACCTGCCCTAGAACTGGGAATCATAAATCGTTTTCTTTTCATTCTTTCTATTCTATCTTGAATGTATCATCAGTTAGTACGAGCAACACACCTCGGGAACCCGAGTTCGCTTCTGGAAGTCGTCGGCAACATCAAGGGTTTGCTAGGCTTCCTGCAGGAGCTGGGTTGGCATGAATAGTGATGCCAACCCATACCACGCAAAATAGGCGCGATTAACAGCCCGCGTGAACTATAACTATCATCAGTTAGTACGGTGCGGTGATCAGTCACCTTCTCAGCAAGCTTCCTGGTGAGCAGGTCGAGGTGATCATCGAGGCTGTCCTTCTGCTCGAGGCCGATAGCTTGCACCACGTTATTGTGCGGGCACAGGCGGTGCACCAGATGGACAGTAGGCGTGGATGGACTCTTTTCTTCCAACTGGAAGTAGACATAATTAAATGAATAAATTAGGGCAATTTGTGCTGTGATATACAGTGGAATATTGTACTTGTTGTTGTTGTAATTCAAGATAATGAATCAGGATCTAATATTCAGCTGGAGTACATTAATTAAGCTCCGCACAAAAACCAATGACGGCCTGTATCCAGCGGCCCTAACCAGATTGTCAAGTAAGTAAAAATAGGCGTCCTGCACCGTTTTTGAGTTACTAAATCGTGTGATGACGTTTTAATCATTGTATAGAGGAATTTCCGCTCGTTACCTGAACTTAAAAATACCATATAGCTGGTTTACCAGATTCCTGAAATACCAGATTCCTAATACACCTGATTGAATACATAAAAAATATCCCAGATTCTTTAACAGATCTGGTACTTTGGGAGTGTGGTCCATCAGGAACCAGATGTATTGGAAATCTGGTATTTCAGATAGCTGGTAAATCAAGCTCTATCGAGTACTATTTTGGGAACGAGCGGAATTTTCAACTAAAGAACCTGGCAAGTACCTACTTTCTGTGGGCGCCTGTGCCAGCCAGCCGTATGTCGTCTCATTAGTCTGACCTAGAACCAATGATACTTTGAAGAAGAACAAGAATAATATTGATTCACTGCCGTATACAGAATATACACAGGTCAAACAAAATGAAATCAACAACACAAAAGAAGGAAGTGTGTCCTCGCGGCAGTGAATTGGATACTGGCTCAGCATAATGCTGAGGTGTCACATTTGCTGCGTTGATTGAGATGGGTTTTCAATGGATATTTATGTTTTTTTTTATTTATTAGGGCCGGCATCAGGCCCATTTAAACTTTATTCCCCTGAATCGCCTAGATTTTTGGCTCGCCTATAGTTAATACTGTACTATCAGACCAAACTGAAAGAGGCAAGTTAAGAGAGAAAAAGGGCAGTGCTTACGGGGCTCTATTATACAGCTTCAAATAGTGTTTATCCATGTTTTTATACGTTCGACCAATTGTTATGTAATGTAATGTTTAACGTTTGTGACTGCACCAGCTCAATACCGAAAGCGCTGTACGGTCAATGTCAATCTGAGTCAAGGATGCCGCTTCTTCACGAAAAAATTATAACGTACCCGTCTCACAACCTGAACGGTGTCTTTTACCTTTCCTGAAGTCCTCCATTTCCACCTAAAGATTAAGGCCAGCAGGATCAGAAGAATCCCAAGCCCGGCGACAGCAGTTGTGTTCATGACCAAGGCGCAAACACATCATGCAAGGGACCAAAGGCACGAACACTTTTGCAAATACATTTCGTTAATTTTAAGAGTTGACAAGAGAAATGTCATGGTTTGGATTTGGAATTATTTATTTTTTTCGTGTGATGAGGTTTGACGGGGGAATGTTTAGATTATCAACCTATTTTGAACTCTGAACTAATACCTATCTTTATTGTTATTTTTGGTTAATTTTTTCCTTTAATTTACGAATCAACGAGAAACGATATAAGCGAGATATTATTAGACGAGTAATACTAGTAGGTATGCATAGCTGTCAAATCAAATAGTTAACTTCGTTAATCGCTAATCCGTTATTTAAAAAGTTAACTTAGTTAAACGTCAAAGCGTTACATTTCGGAAGATTTAACGGAAGTAAACGTTAATCGTTAACTTGTGATAGAAATTGCATTTGTCGGTGCGTTAGTGATTTACTTATAAAAACATGTCGGTATGGGCTATGGAAGTTTAGGCAGGACATGAAAAAAATATAAAAGAAGGGTGTAACGTTATAGTTTGTAATAATACCTAATTATTTAGAGATCAAATTCAAATAAAAAGCCATCTGACATAAGGTGCATATTCCCCTTTCTAAACATCAATATATAAAAGTTAATAAAGAAATAGTCAGTACTTAATTAACGATGAACGGTTTTTAATTGCTTTAACGGAGTCCGTTAACAATGTAACTCCTCTGCTGCACTGGGAGTGAAGAAATAGCATAGAATGCGTGCAGATGCTTATCGTCCTGGCATGTCGTAAAAGTCGACTAAGGGACGGGTCCTCTCCACCATGGTGGACTATCTATATGGACGATGGGCTGATCACCTGTCACCATACAGTTCATCATACCATCTTAGGACTAATTAATCGAACGTGGCCACAAGTAGTCTTGTGGCTCTGCCCACCCCATTAGGGATTTTGGGCGTAACAATGTTTGCAGTTAACTTAAAAGTGAATCCGTTACTAGAAATGTTAACTTCGTTAATTAACGATTAACAGATTAACAGTATTGTGCCCAGCTATGCTAGTATGCTTTGAGAAACGGGCCCCAGACCTTAAAATGTGACGGTAGAGGTCGAAGTAGCAACGTAGGAGTAGCAAATAAAGCAAAATACTCATTTAACTCAGCTCACAAAAGGCCCTTGTGAGCTGATTAACTGGAAAATCTCATGCTCGTTTCATTCCCTATATTATTCGACGCATACGTATAAAATCTATAAGTGGCGACCTTACTCGTATATATTCAAAAACCAAAATGTGTGTATAATCTGAATATAATGAGTGTAGGGCTCGGGCTCAGGTGAGTTACCACGATTCATGTCAATTTCGAAACTTGCCTACCTCTATCCTTCTGTAGCTGTATCGAGTAGATATTAAGAGAAAGAGACAAAAAGAAGAAGACAGTTAAGTCGTCATCATCATCATTATAAGCTATTATTTCCCACTGCTGGGCACAGTCCTTTCACAATGAGGGACTGGGGAAGGTAAAAAAACCTTTCTACAAAAAATCAACTCGTTTTTAGAAAACTTGTTATGGCCTTCTATTTTATTGACAAGGACTTATATTGATCATCAGTAAGTAGATGATAATGACCATCAATATTATTTTCTGACGAACAATACAATTATGCAGCTATTGATATTGCACAGTTATATTTGTAGGTCTGTCTATACAGTGCATTCATCCATACTTGTATTATTTGGTAAACAAGTTTCTAACATCAAAATGCGCAATTTTTGGGTGAAACAGCTGTGTTATCCTAAATAAAGCAAACGTAGGCTAAAATTGGCAAAGTAGCGTATAAAATATTGTCTCCGGTTCCTTTAATTACAAGGATAAACAGCAGTTTTAGCCAAGGTGCATTTTGAGGTTAGAAACTTGTTTACCAAATGAGACAAGTATGGGTGAATCCACTGTAAACCACAACAATGATTAACGAGCTTATGACCGGTGATGACGTACCTGCCATAATTACCGTGCCTCCAACAATACCTGCCACCATCCATCAGCCGCACGAACAATACCTGCATCTTCAATCACTGAATCCTGTTGGTGACATGGGACCGCCCTGGGGTTTGATTCTAAGAGCTTCGCATATCGACGAGCTGGCAGCTTACTGTCAGCCGTCGCGTGTGACGTCAACTTACTTACCGGTCGTAAGCATCAACAAAAAGCATAGTATGTATGAGGGTGCGATCCGAATAACACTTACGGTCGATCGCAACGATTAAGGTGGGCAGCGTGAAAAGCAATACCATATTATTGATAGAGGCAAACAGTAATCCCCATTCCCCATCCTCCCTAGATTGGCGACGCATTGGCAGCACCTCTGGTGTTGCAGATGTCCATGGGCGGCGGTGACCACTTTCCATCAGGTGGGCCGTCAGTTCGTTTGTCAGTCAATTGACATAAAAAATATATATATAGAAAACCGGTCAAGTGCGAATCGGACTCGCGCCCCGAGTTCTGTATCGTTTTGTGTTAAGTACCTACCTATTTATAAAAAATAGGGTTTTCTTTCATTCAGCTCGGGATCCCTAGCGCGAGCACGATTTACTTTAGAGTTTGAACTGTAATCACACCAAGTTTTACGCTCGTATGTATTACTTAGCGTTTTTAAGAAGGAAAAGATTTTTATCTACACCCATATCATAAAACCTCCATTGGTTAATCAAAAACCATAGGAAATGACCACCATTTTGACAACCAATTAGGAAAAACCAATGCTGCGATGAAGAAATAACATGACTTCTTTATCGTTTTTAGTAAAGAAATGAGATTAAATTTGGAACAGCTGTCAAACTCAAGTGGGTCTCTATTCTAGTATCCATAGATATTAAAACAGTTATTGATACGAAACGTCAATTCAGTATGTTTTTTTTTTAATATAAACTGCACAATATTTGATCTCGAGTGACGTGAGAATAGGGACTTCATCCGTTTGTCTATGATTTAAAAAAAAAATATGGTCTTGATGGACGGCCGCCATTATTGACGCGCCGCGCCGCGTTGATGTTTTGCTGAACGAAAGTAGAATTTTGTTGAATTGAATAGAAAAAGTTGTTTGTAATTTACATTTTAGTTGAAAATATGAATAGTAAGTAGTCTTCTCGGAGTGTGTGTGACGTGAAAATGCGCTGGATATCGGAAATATGCAGCCACGATTGCAACAAATAACTTGTTGCCAGAAAATATTGTTTCTGAACCCATCATGGAGGATTTATAATATGTGTGTAGATAAAGTTAAGTATGCAACTCTGCATAATTTGGCCTTAAAACACACGTGCGATCTTATTATGAAACTCGCTAAAAGCTCGTTTCATAAAACCGCACTAGTGTTTTAAGGCCTATCATTATGCAACCGTTGCATAAACTACTATTGAAAACAAAATTGTTTCCTCTATTGGCAGGCGAATTCTGTGAAAAATTTCAACCTTCATTACGGTTCAAAAGATAGGTACAGTATTTTAAAGAACCATAGCTAGGCACCGTTAATCAAATAGTTTACTTCGTTAAACGTTAAAGCGTTACACTTCGGAAAATTTAACGTAAGTTAGTAGTTAATCGTTAAGTCGTTATAGAAATTAGATTTTATATGTCATTGGGTTAGTGATTTAATTATAAAAAAATGTTGGTATGAGCTATGAAAGTTTAGGCAGGACATGAAAATTTTATTAAAGAAGCGTGTAACATTATGTAATTACTTATGATACCTAATTATTTAGAGATAAATTTCAGATCAAAAGTTATGGCATAAGGTGCATATTCCCCTTTATAAACATCAATATATGAAAGTTGAATTAACGATTGACGAGTCTAATTGTTTTAACGGAAGTTAATGAGTCCATTAACAATTTTTAAGTTAACTTAAAACTTAATCCGTTACTCGAAATGTTAACTTCGTTGGTTAACAGATTAACGGTCTTGTGCCCAGCTATGGGTAGAACGGATGGACAAACTATAACATTAGTAATAAGATCCGGTGTACTTTGGGTACCTACGGAACCCTAATATAGAAAACTGACGTGGGATTCTCTAACTTTGCGACAAACGACCGGTTGTCCCAGTAGTTCCATTGGCCTATGAACGTTGAAGATACGAGTGCCGATTCATCCGGTTTTTAAATCATACAAACCGTCCTCATCGAAATCTATCGCTCGGTCCCTTTTACTTGTATCGGCAACAAGCAGTTTTCCCGGTAGATTTCGATAATAAACGGTTTGCGTAAACTCATGGTAATGGTACTGAGAATTCGACGTCGAACGGTTCGCCGGTGAGTTGAAAATGACACCCCAGAAAGCGATTAGGGCCGATCGCGGGTAATTGAAAGGGGAACAGTCTAATTGATTGCTTCCGGGGCGGTATCACGGAGAAATGATACGACTATTATCGAATACGTGGTGCGAAATCCTGTTCTACAATTTGATTATGTAATTATATTAAGGTCCTACCCGGCGAATTTCGCTGTTTTCAAATCCTATAAAGTATACTTAGCGTTGTGCAAGAATCTTGAAAAAAATATGTATGGTAGTATGGAACCTATTCTTTATTTTCGTCCACTGGAATCATGAAAAAAGTGATAAATCAAAAGCAAAAAAAACCGTAAACCCTTTTTTCAAACTAAAATACGAAAAGGCTCCCTTATTATGCGACGCTTATAGGTACATGAGACTTTTACTAATCAGAAGACAATAATGTACACTATAATTTCATTCGCCGGTTTATCAATTTATTTTGTAGTTTTTGAGTAAGTTATACTATTCACTGCGGCGCGTGAACTAAGGCAAGTGGGGAAGGACCGAGTTATAACGCTCAAGGTCATCGGCGTGGGGTACGCCCTTAAGATAAGAGGACTGTGAACCAACCGCAAAAATCACCCTTTTCATACAAAAGGCGATAACGATTTCCACCCCTTAAATGTTAACCGATTTTGACCAATTTTTGATAGGTTGTCAGTCAGAACAAAATCTAGGTATATACGTTTTTTTAATTTTGATTAAAGATCAAGAAAGCCAAATAATGCCGAAATTAGTTTTGTAGGTATGAGAATACTGAAACAACAATAAAACTGAATTTATTGATTTATAGTGAAAAAAAACAAAACGTATAGGCCTACATTTTGTTTTGACTGACAACCTATCAAAACTTGGTCAAAATCGGTTAACATTTAAGGGGTGGAAATCGTTATCGCCTTTTGTATGAAAAGCCGTAGGTTCACACTCTTCTTAAGTAGGTACTAGCTTCTGCCGGCAACTAGGTTCGTATAGAATTAAATTTTTCCGCGATAAAAGTAGTCTATATGTTAATCCAGGGTGTAAGCGATCTCTATTTCTAATTTATTCCTCAAATTGCGGGCTCCAAAGATCTCAAAAGAAGGATATGCCTATCAGTACAATTTCGTGTAACAAGTCTAGTCTTACCCACACCCTATTACTTTTGTTTTAGTTCTTACGACATACTTACAAAAGTCTAATATTGCTTGATTCACACGCTATCATATCATTGTGCGCGGTGTTGGCGGCGGTGCTGTCTCACACCGAACGATACGGGAGGGCATTTTTACAATTATAGTAGTGTCACTTATAAGGGTGTCATGGATGGTGGTTGCCATGCGACTGAACCTGCGATGGTGTCACATTCGCGTTCTGACACCTCTAAAGTAAGCATTGCGAGAATTGCTTTAAGCAGTTCCTTACTATATATTTCAATGATTTATAGGTATTCCTTAGAGAAATACTATTGGAGACTGCAACTATTATATCAGATTTTAATCGCCACTGTCGCGGTCGATAGAAAAATTTCATGAATGGAGCATGATTTTTTGATTTTAGTGAACGTAGAACTAAACCGCAATCAATCAAACATAATAATGATTCTAACCCTTAATAAAAACATCGGAATTCCCGCCACATTTGACTTTAATCGTTGCGTTCAGAAACCATTCGCTCATTCACGCGTTCCGTTTCACTCGCCGCGTGATCAAAGCGGCGGCGACATAAAATAACCAAGTTAATAAAGCGCTTGAATTAAGCGAAAATATATGTTATGTTAATGTCATAAAGGCTTTGAAACGAGCTTCATTTTCGTGTTGTTGCCATAATTCGTGTGAGATTTACAGCTTACGGAAGCTAATTAGGAGTGGGAGTGAGTGTGCGTGCAACGGACTGTGGTAAAGGCTGGGTAAAAGGTGCGAAGTTCCCTTTTAATAGTTGACACGTTTCAGCATTTTTGGTGGGACAATACATTTTGGCTTGAATTTAATTACAATTACAATACGAAGCGAACGGTCTCCTAAATTGCTGTACAAAAAAGGTTCCGATATCAACTGAAGTAGAGGAACGTAATTAATTCTGGCAAATTCGTGTTGAATAATCGACATATTAAAAATACAAATGTCTTTATTTTGCCTAAAATGTGGTACAGAAGATGGTTAAAATACATTAAAAAGAGATGCACACATACCAGCAACTGGCATGCAAAAATAGTAAAGATAGGATAAAACAAATAAACTGCTTAATTACAATGTCGGACAAAATAAGATAGGTACTATCAAATGAATTCTAATACATTGAATGATGATTTTGAATTTTTCAGTAGGTATATCACCTACAAAATCGTATGCCTGATTCGGGAGTATTGTTAAGTAAAGTTATGTAAATATGTAGGTACTTACGGCATAATCATCGTCTTTAACTCGATTTAATCATAAATTTATATTCCGAATATTGTAAACGTTTTTGTTCTAAAATCAAGTCTGACTGAAGTCGCAAACACTTACAAAAAGTGTCATTCAAAACATATGAATGCCGGTTTGAATTTAAACCAGACACTTCATATAAATAATGATCCCGAAATATCTTAAATTAAAGCTTAACACATTTTCAAATTGCCCCAGCGAGCACCGCGCGCCTCGCATACGTTCCGCGACACTTGGCGTGACAACTTCACCGACTAAAACCGCTACCGTTCAGAAATCCCAAGCTAACGTCTCGATATCCCTTTCATAACGGAACATTTAAACAAGGATGAAAGATATTGTTTTTACAAACGAGCGGCGTCTGTGAACGCGTTTTTGTGACATAATTTGTAACTAATTAGGGCATAAAAAGTAACGGCGCCTTTGATCGGTCGCTTAATGAGGGAGGAGCGATAAGTTCTGGTGCTTTATTATGAAGTTATTGGTGTGGTATGGATTGAAACATTATGAAAATTACGAAGGTATACGTTATAGGTAGGACACAAGGGTACACTGAAGACCAATTTCGGCGTTTTCGTAATTGGGTTAACAATAATGAAGTAGTAAATTATAAATAAAATTTTACAAAGATAAACAATTAATGTAAACAAACAATCATCTTGTCATCTTACATTATTAACGCTAAGCACCTATATACACATGGAGACCAAATTCAAAATGGCGTCTCTCGGGAGCATCGATGCGGTTTCTTCCGAGTATTACCAACATTACCATACTTCAGGCGGCGAAGCTTATTTAAATGCTCCACCGACTCCATTTAGAGCTTGGAAAAATAAAACCGTGGAACGGATCCCGCGATTTCTCGCTGAGCCGCTTTTGTGGTAAATATGTATAAACCAGCACACTTACACTTACCGCTAACAAACCCAACGTCCTAAAGATTCTCAACCTTAAACTCTACGTCTTAAATAACCATGCAGTGTTGTCCGTACGCAAATAGAGTTTGTCGATCTATGCTTTGTCGCCAACGTCTTTTTATTTTACCGCGTTTTATTTGGAAGCCTCAGCTGCCAGTTGCGTTGTTTGCGACTGCAAAGTATCTTTTTTATGTTAAGTTATCTTAGATGCTTACCTACTTATGCCTAGGTGTGACTATATTTGTCAAGGAAATAAAGAACGCTCTGCTTTAATAGGTACTAAATCAAATATATTTTACGATTTACGACAGTTACTATTTTAAAGTAATGGTAGTAAAAGATTTACTTACTCTGAAAACAAGGCCTCAAGTTAAACGATTAGAAAAGAGTCCCGTGAGCATTAATGTTTGAACAATGTTTCCATTATCTCCGTCTACATAGCCATGAAAGATAAAACTGACGGCAATTTTCCTCCATAATTCTCGAGCGGCGGAAAATACATACCAGTAAAACGGAACGCAAACAAAGTGAGCGTCGTTCTCCCGCCAACGATAACTTAATTTCAGTCCGCCATAAGTACGTAATTAGCGGGCCGCTACCTTATCGGCCGGCGGGTAATTAACCTCTCCGGGCCCGCTCCCTGCGGCCCCGTCCTCCCAGTGCACCTTGAATACCTCCCCGGCTCGTAATATTTCCGCCATATTATCCGAAGCCCGCCTACCTCCTCCGCCAATGGCGGCGCTTCCCGCGCTTTTGTTTTGCGCCCTTCCCGGTGCGTTCCGAAACGTTGTAACTTGGTCTGTTTTCTTTGGAAAAATTGGCCGTATTCGTGAACGGTGCGGTTTGTTTTCGTTGGCGCGTGTTTATTACGGTGTATGTTTCTTGGTTAGGGAAACGTCTCAAGTATTTGCTTGTACCAGTTTGTTTTCGTCTCTATTTTAAAGGGTAGTAAGGTTTATAATGGGGTGTCGTTGTTAGTTTTAGACAAGGGGGTGTACGGGTTCATATTTCATGTGTTATCATCTTTTATTGAGTGCGAGCGCGGCATTGTTGTCGGTTTACTGCGGCTATCTCGGCCGGTGTTTAGCGCCACGCTGATGAATGGGGAACTGGCGTCGCAAACACCCACCGCGATGACAGCTTTTATAATAGTTGCCGCTACTTTATGAGCATGTCCCAATTTATTAAAGAGCTTGGTATTGAATTTTTAACTTAGTCTTCAAGAAATTTAGTGATAAGCCTGGCATACCAAACCTTTCATACATATATGCAATTCGGCCGCGCAGAACTCGTTTATATTGTGTTCCCTTGCGACCTACGCAGTAAAAAGTTGTAAGTATTTCACACACACTTTGAAATTTTGTGAGCAAAATATCACATTGACCCGGGGCTCCGTTTTGACGTGAAAGAATAACAAACAAACGAAAACAGTTTTGCATATATAATATAAGTAAGGACAGAACAATTTCAAACAGAATAATAACTGGTCAATTATTAAAATCACAATCGACAAAAACCGACCACAGCCAAGCGCTGGAAATATCAATTTTCAACGAAAACACCCTAATCGATCGTTCGGATTTCGAACGGTCATTTGTCAAAATTACGCGAAGCCGTTAAGCCGCATAATTTTTGGTGCGAACGCGCTTTAATTGGTGCCGGCGAATAAAGCCGGGTTTACATTTACACAGTGTTTTAATTAATAGGTCGTCGCGGTGGTGGAATTTCGTGTATAATGGCTTTATATTGGGCGTGATAAAGTCAGTCTTATCATGCAAACAAAATTCTTGTGTTTTACGTTTGATATATGACATCTTGGTAACTTAAATTACATTTACCTTTTACTCATCCGTCTGCCTTTGACGCTTGCAACATAGTTCTTAGTAGCACTAAGCCATAGTACAAAAAGAAGGGAAGTAGGTTATCTTCATACAACCGCACCGCGCGCGGCGCATGCACACTTATCCGTTGTTTTAGAGCAGCAATACGAAAAAAGTATGTAGAACCCAGAGCCTGCAATTATTAAAGAAAGAAGAAAGAAAGAAGCAAGTTTTCAAAAACAAATTGAAGTCGTGGTTGATACTCGTAGATACCTTTAACGAAATGAGTACGTAATTAATAAATTATAAATTGTTAAATATGTGTACATGTGCATGTGTATGTGTATGTATGTGTATATATGTGCATGTATGTATGTATATGTATATATATATATATATATGTATATGTATGTATATGTATACTAACATTGTATGACATCTGGCGTATATCGCTGTATAGAGACATGCGCGGTCCCAGGGGGGGGGGGGGGGGGGGTCACAGGGGACATGACCCCCCCCAAAATCGTACACGTCAAATAGAAAAATCAAGTCTAAAAATAAAGTTTAATTTACTCGACATATTTTATTATTAGTGACCCCCCCCAAAATTTCAGGCTGCGACCGCGCCTGTATAGAGACAACACTGCCTATTCATTATACACATCTGCCTGTTGACAATGCTGTGTTATCAATTATCATGTATGTATCTTTTGTGCACAAGTCAACTGAAGAAGTGTAATAAATCGCCAACAAACTGCTCTGTAGTTTGGCAATATTTTGTACATTTTTAAACTGTATTTTTGTATTTTGAAATAAATTAAAAAAAAGACCCGTTTTGACCCGTTTCCCCTTACTAAGCGGGTCGAGATTTGTTTAAGTGTGCGTGCGGCGACGCATAGATACTTTGGCGCACACATACAAGCCGCGCGCGGTGCGGTTGTATGAAGATAACCTACTTCCCTTCTCTTTATACTATGACTAAGCTAGTTAAATGAAATGTCTGTGAGTTTGTTATAACCTAGTAGCTAAACTCAGCATGATTTCACTTCAAAAGATCTTTGACGTTCCAAGGCGTCAACTCGATCGTGTGTACCAAGCCCTAGGTAGGTACTCTGCCACGCTGCGCGCAACACGAATTAACTTTTCGGTCACCGTGGACGTGCCGCTCGCGGCTCATTTTACGCTAAATTTGGCTCCCTGTAATGGCACTGTAAAATACCAAACTTTCACAATTTATTTAGCACTCCAATATTCAAGTTGTTTCCATAAATAAATGAAATGTTTGTGAAACAACTTAATTATGATGAAAGATATTATCGCTAACGTATAGTTATTTATAGGTATTATTCTTTTTTATTTCACAATGGTAATAAGTAGGTACGCAATTTATATCGAATTTATATTACATGCTCGTTATGATGTATGCACATTTATTGATTTAACAATTATTTTATTCCAAGTAGTTATGTGATTATATCATGAAAACAAAAATAAGTAAGTAAGTCAATCGTATTTCTGAACGCGTCGTCCCGTTTCCCGCCCGCGAGCTGTCAAACGCTGCAACTTTTGGCGGGAACCACGTCGCAATAAAAACCTTATAAAATTTCTAATGGGAAAACGTACGAGGAGTTTTCCGTGAATTATGAATGGTAACGAGCGCGCGCCCCTTTGTATCGAACCGCGAGTCAAACTGCACCAAGTTTCAACTTGTTTCTTTTGCGGTGGCGGTTCACGCGAAAAATAACATTGTAACGGTTTTGCCAATTTCAAAGTTCGCGCGCTCGTTGCTCAAGTTCGGCAGTAGGTTTTTTAATTGCGTTCGCTCGTGTGAAATTTTGAAAACGAGACCTGGCGCCTCATTCGGGAACGCTAAGTGATTCTGTAGCGACTCATAAGCCAGATTTCTCATCTCGCTCTTACGCATTACGCGTCGTGCGGAAGAATGGGATGAGAAATCTGGCTTATGAGTCGCTACAGAATCACTTAGCGTTCCCGAATGAGATGCCTGAGCTTTGGCATATGACTGAATTCTATATCTCTTGCGCATTTTTTACTGAAATTTAACTCAGTAATAGTTGATACACTGCCGTGCTGGGCAACACACGGTCAATATTACAATGCTGTTTTTTCGGGGTTATGGCATGGTTTTAATTTTTTTATGTATTTATTTATTTGCAAATATATTTACACGGCATGACAGTGTGAACCAATTAACCGAGTAACCTAACTTATTAAAAACCATAAAAATCTAGAAAGATAACAATTAAATAACAAAAAAATATATATATATAACATCAAGTAATACTAGAAGGCCTTTCATTCATCAACTCGCAAATCTTAGACATTCATGGCACACAGTCGCCCATCGCCACGCGAACAAGTCACACTCAGGTGCTGATTCCAGGAGCGCATTCAGCAGCGCCAGGACGCGGAGCAAGGGCGAGTTCCTGCGCGCCGCCGGCACCGCCAACAAAGGGCGCACTCATTAATCACGTAGAGTTTTACAAACAGTTGAGTGCCTGACGCCACGACGGTGTATATTATAAAATACTGTGCTATATTAGTAAACCTTAGTACACACAACATACATAACAACTGACATAAGAATCCGGATAGCCCAAGGCTCCTCAGAAAACAGTTTCTTCGTTATTGGTTTCATACATACTATACCTAATGAAAGCGAAATTATTTTTAGGGTTCCGTACCTCAAAAGTAAAAAAGAACCCTTATAAGATCACCTGTTTCTCCGTCTGTCTGTCTGTCTGTGTGTCAAGAACTTTTTCTCAGGAGGCCTCAAGTTGAAATTAATATATAAAATACTCAGTCGCCGCAATCAAAAGATACGGCCGTTTATGCCACAAATTTTGATGGTACTTCTTTTAAAGGAGATAGATGACATTTAAGATTACATGTGTTATGTGCTGTGCCTGTGTTATTTGTACCGGAAGTTGAGTAAATTACGACAATAAGCGAAAAAATGTTTCTGTCCCATAGTACTTTTATAATCAGAAAATGTATTTTCTATAACTATGTAATCTCCTCGATTTTTTGATGAAAGAAAAAAATGTCGTTACCGTTGTTCCCACGGAAATATCCTTGATTGAATTTCCATGTGTCCGGACCGTAACGTCAAACGGTAGGGAAAGGCCGCTAGCGCTGTTGTCACTCGAATAGTCAAATCAGGTTCTAATTTTATTTCACATACTAAATAATTATTACTAATCACACAATTTGTATATTTTAAATCATTATTCGTACAAAATTACTCATTGCCGTTATTTGGTGCAAATGAAACAAAACTTGAAAAATAAAATAGATGCACTGCGGATTTGACGTGGTACACATCCTCTTGAAAATTATAACATCTCAATTGACGATACAATAAAAATAAGTCTGTAGAACAGCGTCACTTGCATATAGGTATATTATATTTTTATATTCTATGAGACTTTGTATTATAATTTTACTAGCCGTAAACCACCGGGAAATAAACAAAGACATTATGTGTGTTTATCTTCAACCCGAGAAATCACTTAACGTATTTACCGCTAAACATTTGACACCCTTAAAAACCTTTTAATTTGGGCTTCAAATTCATTTAAAAATCCATTAAGGAGTTCTTAAAATCCATCCCAAATCATTCATAAAGCGACACATGATGTCAACATGCCGCGTAATTCCGTCAGTTAATTCAATCATTCTATCCCGTTTGTACAGGAGGCGGGAGAAAGAGAGAACGATGTTGATGAAGGATGAGAATTTCCATTTGGTAATCACTGGCGAGCGTGTGAAAGCGTGCAGTTTTTCGAGACTTAGCTGGGTCCCTTTTTTCGCCTCGGGCTGAGTGGGGCCGGGTATTAAAACTTGTATATCGGATTAGACGAAATTACTAAGTGCTAGGTAGAGTTAAGAGGGTATGTTGAAATGTACGGACGGTCCGCTGAATCCAATCGCTGTCTGGCAGATCTTTTTCTGATTTACTTATCGCTTTTATTCAGTTTAGTTTTTGTGCTTAGTTTCAGTGCTTTTTATTCAATTTAGCTATCGTACTATCATCTTGCTTTGGATATTTACTAATAGTAAGGCTGTATTGGTATTTTGAATCTGTTTATTATACTTACGTAAAAGCGGCAATCCATCTTGGGCCAACGTCGGACAACACAATAAGGGACGCATTTATACGTCTAAATGAGATAAGGATAATATGTGTCTCATTCTTGCATTCCCGCGTGTTGGCCATGGTGTTATGATTGTCCGCCATTTACCAAAAATAACCTCAAGAATCTTAACCTCAAAATTATGTACATACGTTCTTGAATATTCTTCACATTCTCGCTCGTGCTCGTAATCCCGCGAATCGCTGCCACGTTCAGAAACCTCCCACTGAATAAAAGATGCCCGACACGTGTCTAATGCACTCATCAATTATTACCACCGGTTTCAGAACGGCTCCTTTACGGCTGCGTTCGGGCGGTACCCGCCGACTCGAGAATTGTGGAGTTTTGATCGCTGCCATTTTGTTTATGTGTTAGTTTGGTTTGCGAAATTGTTGATTTCTTGATATTTACTTAAATATAAGTTATAATTTGAAGGCCCTAATCTGATATTTGGTAGTCACTACTCATCTGCACTTTATGTGCGTTATGATATAAGCTAAAGGAAACAAATATTCAGTGAAACAAATAAATTTACATAATAACTAATACTAAATACGCACATTAAACTTTCGTGTGTGTTGTAATAAAATAGTTCCTACTTTGGCTTACCGTAACATTAGGCACATTTCATGGACTCTGCAACCATCTGTATATTTCAGTCTTCAATAATAGTAGTTTATGCAACGGTTGCATAATGATAGGCCTTAAAACACTAGTGCGGTTCTCATGAAACGAGCCGATAGGCGAGTTTCATAATAAGATCGCACGTGTGTTTTAAGGCCAAATTATGCAGAGTTGCATACATAACTTTATCTACACACATATTATAAATCCTCCATGATGGGTTCAGAAACAATATTTTCTGGCAACAAGTTATTTGTTGCAATCGTGGCTGCATATTTCCGATATCCGGCGCATTTTCACATCACACACACTCCGAGAAGACTACTTACTATTCATATTTTCAACTAAAATGTAAATTACAAACAACTTTTTCTAATCAATTCAACAAAATTCTACTTTCGTTCAGCACAACGTCAACATAATGGCGGCCGTCCGTCAAGACCATGTTTTTTTTAAATCATAGACAAACGGATGAAGTCTCTATTCTCACGTCACTCGAGATCAAATATAGTGCAGTTTATATTTAAAAAACATACTGAATTGACGATTCGTATCAATAACTGGTTTAATAACTATGAATACTAGAATAGAGACCCACTTGAGTTTGACAGCTGTTCCAAATTTAATCATTTCTTTACTAAAAACGATAAAGAAGTCATGTTATTTCTTCATCGCAGCACTGGTTTTTCCTAATTGGTTGTCAAAATGGTGGTCATTTCCTATGGTTTTTGATTAACCAATGGAGGTTTTATGATATGGGTGTAGATAAAATACATTAGCTACGCATTATACTTGTAGAAAAATCCAACAACTAGATTATTCGATTCAATACGATTCTGAAAAATCGGTGAAATCTAAACAGCGTCCGTCTCTAGAGCTCACGCTCGCCTCCCGCGTCCTACCTATTACACCATTTGATGAGTTGATGCTGCAGATCGGTAGAAGTTACTACCTGTTTAGTTGTTTACCTATTATGAAAATACCATTTAAAATGCAAGTCACAAGGGGCTGCTTTTTCTGATTGTTAGATCCATGGACACGGGTGTGTGTTAATCGTAATGTAACTTCATCAAAACTCCTGTCTTTGTTGAATAAAACTCTAAATTTAAATCGTTAGATTAGACCTAACATCGATAATCTGTAGCCATATTCATGAATGTGTGCGTGAACCGAGAGAAACAGCGTCATCTCCTTTTCTCCTACTGTAACAGTTGCCTTCTGTTTCACGCGTCCACCATTTTACTAGGTATCAATAATTTTACAAACGGGTGAAATATGAAAAAGAAATATTGCTAAAAAATAGTACTTACGAATGAATGTTACGCCTTTCGCTGAATTAGTGTTATTTGAGTTGTTCCTGCATCTTTAGACGAGCAACATGGCATAATGTGATACTTTTTAGGGTTCCTTAGCCAAATGGCAAAAAATGGAACCCTTATGGATTCGTCATGTCTGTCTGTCTATCTGTCCGTCCGTATGTCATAGCCACTTTTTTCCGAAACTATAAGAACTATGCTGTTGAAACTTGGTAAGTAGATGTATTCTGTGAACCGCATTAAGATTTTCCCACAAAAATAGAAAAAAAAAAACAATAAATTTTGGGGGTTCCCCATACTTAGAACTGAAACTCAATTTTTTTTTTTCATCAAACCCATACGTGTGGGTTATCTATGGATAGGTCTTCAAAAATAATATTGAGGTTTCTAATATCATTTTTTTAAACTGAATAGTTTGCGCGAAAGACACTTCCAAAGTGGTAAAATGTGTGTCCCCCCTTGTAAGTTCTAAAATAAGAGAATGATAAAACTAAAAAAAATATATGATGTACATTACCATGTAAACTTCCACCGAAAATTGGTTTGAACGAGATCTAGTAAGAAGATTTTTAATACGTCATAAATCGTAAACCGCAATTTACCTTTCATTCAATCAACTCAAATATAAAAAAAATATATATTTAATTTCATAAACATAAATCTTATGCATAAACCGTGAACCATTATATAGATAATGCTACGGAACCCTTCGTGCGCGAGTCCGACTCGCACTTGGGCGAATTTTTCTCTGGAAAAGTGAATACGCTGATTACGACCTTTCACGTGCACCCGTTACCGCTGTCGGATGAGTACTAATTGCAGCTTTGCGAGTTTCGCTAACCTCACGAGTGACGTATTCTGGCACTGTCACTGTACCAATAGAATGACCTAATGATGTAAATTGATGAGTCCTTTATGATTGCTTAAAATTTTGTTGTAGATTATCAGGTGAAATACTTAGATAAGCTCACCAAAAACTCTAAGTACGGATAAATTTATTGTTTGTCAAAATGTGACCAACATTTTTACCATTAAAATACTTATTACTTATTTACAATTTTCAACAAACAAACCTTTAAAGATCCCTGATAACATTTTCAAGAAATCACATTTACTTCTTCATCCAAATAAATGCAATTCGTGCGAGTTTACCTACCCGACAGGATTCTTGCCCGGTCAACACCACTTGTGTAAATTGATTGGGTCCTACACCACCACCACGACACTTTTCCGTTTGACCTTACAAAACCACCCAAATTTCAACCTTTTGGCATATAATCTTAAAGGTTTTAGATGTTTTTGCCGGGTGTAAAACGGCCCACCCTTGTTATTCCCTGTGGATATAGGGTATCACATTCAAATCGAACTCCCGCTGGTTTATTTGGCCTTTTAAGTGGAACGTATGAGATTTCGAGGTGGTTTTTTAGTCGTTAATGGTTTAGAGATTGAGTTTAGCCGCTAGATTTTCCACTGGACTTGAGTGTAAAGTAAAAAGCCATCAAGGAAATTCTTGAGTTTTCTTTTAAATACATTATGCTTGGCTATTGCGTATTTAGAGCTTCCATTTTTTAAACACGCACGGGTGTCGTGTTATGAGCTCTTAAATCCAGGCAGTCATAGAGGTCGGCTTTAGCGCGCACATCATAGGAATTTTCCAGGCAGCTCAGTTTACGGCGGAAACTGCCTGGAATTAAAGGCCGGCTTTATCGCGCTCATAATACAAACCCAGGCAGCTCAGCTTACGGCAGAAACTGCCTGGAATTAGGAGCTCATAAATAGAACCCCAGGTCCCAACAATCGAACGTATGAATAAGATGGCCAATGAACGTTAAAACGGAAGCTCCTATTGATATTTTAATCAGTCACCTATCTCCTATTTCACAGATGCGATAAGTGCTGGCAATGTGACATATTGGTAAAAAATATCCATAGAAATGTCGAAAAATTGGGCACCTACTCCGTAGGTAGTGTAGACGGTTGACAAGTAGGGTCATGAGCATAGTACCTGACTTAAAACCAAGTTCTTTCTCAACCGGACATAAGTACTTGGAACTAACAGCAAACTTCCTTTCCACACAGTTCCATTAGCTAGCGCCAGCTCATACATAAATGACCAGCAGCGGACAATGGCGGGGAGCGGGCTAATGAGGTCTCTTACGCCCATCGAGGGAGCAGAGCGGAGAGGGGTTTCTTTAAGATTAAAGAGTATCTAGTAATACTTACAATACAATAATTTTCTAAATTGCGCAGTGATGATTCGCCGTCGATTTTCATATGAACACCGCATTTTCGCATAGAAAACAGGCATGCGAATCTTCGTCGGCAAATCGGTCGTGCATCTTTTGGACATGTTTGAGAATCTCGTGGCTGGTACAAAAAAATAATGAGCTTTAAGACTGCTTGCGATCGCGCTACTACGTGCACTTCAGCTCTTTTATGGTGCGCGTGCCGCGACCGCTGCTGGAGACCGTCACGTCTCTGGACTTCTGGCCGAAGGTGACGTGTTCGCGCGCTTCCGGGGCAGTTTGCATCTTGCATGTCCAGGCCACGACTCCAGGTGTGACAACGCAAAGGAGCCAGGCCTTTTCATCGCCTAAATAATTTCAATTACCTGTAAGTTATTTTAATATGTATGTTAGTCTGTAAGGTTTTTATATATGAGCCACTTGATACCTGAAATAAATTGTTGTTTTTGTTGTTATAATCACTATCCAGACAATACTACAGGAAGTAGGCTAAATAGGTGTCTCACGCGTCTAATGAGAGAAGACGGGAAGTTGATGCTATGTATGCTTTAAGATATAACTCACCGTCAAAGCTAGAGGACCAAGCGCTAAAAATACACGCACTTTATGTCGCTCTCATCGATAAAACCTTTTAGCCTTTGAACACCACGGTTGCTGAACCGCTGTAGCCGACAAAATGTATGGAAAACGGCATGCCGTGGCGTCAGGGGCACGGGAATCTGCTATCGGCTACAGCCGACTGTGGCGCTCAACACATCAAGTACCTACTCACACGACGAGTAGAAATCGTAGGATTACAGCAAAACAAAATGCCGTCTCATTCGAGTAGGTACCCTAAAATTGTTAAATACTCAACAGAAAAGTGTGCCCATTCAAGGCCTCTAAATATTCTCCTACACCTATTACTACTAACATAATTAAAGTGGGAAGGTACCTTTACCCACTGTCTTAACCTACAAATGTGCCAATTAGGTAACGTGAGTTACGACTCGCTGAGACTCAGTCATGAAGGGGATTGCCGTTGCTATGGGATCGCTATGATACGTAATATGAGCCTATTGCTTTAGTATTTGGTGATCTTGTATTTTTTTAGTGCGGTAGGTTTTAGGCTACTATTTCGACAACAGGTTTGATATTTTAATGAGGTTTGAGTTAAATTTTCCTTTCTTATGGGTTACTGTTTTTTTTTTATGACAATTGACTGGCAAACGTGCTGACGGCCCACCTGATGGAAAGTGGTCACCGCCGCCCATGGACATCTGCAACACCAGAGGTGCTGCCAATGCGTTGCCACTCTAGGGAGGATGGGGAATGGGGATGGGATGGGGACGGGGGAATAGGCCTCCGGATCTCGTCACTCTAGCGAGCTCCGCTAGCTACTACTTTACGCCGATATTCTGTGAGAGTGTGGTAATACCATAAAAAATATAAATAATTAAAAATACATTGTACAAAATGCAAGTTAAGGCAAGTTAAACTATTATTTTGCTTTCTTCGTCGCTTCACGAATAAACGCGGTTAAAGCCTTAGAAGAGCAAACGGATAGGTATAAAATATAATATGCATAGGTATATATTTTTAAGTACAATTTGAAGGGTAGTCAATTAATTAATTAAAGTCAAATAAACCATAAAATCCATGATTGACACAGCAAACAAAAAAGTCATAGAAACAAGGCTATATCAACACGGAATCAGGCAGGGGTGGCTCTAAGTGGGGAGTCTTATTTGTTTCGTTTGCACAACTGTTTGTTTCTGTGCCAACCCTATTAATATTGGCATCCGACAAATTAGCTAATTCTACCTTTGAGGACGAGGTCTTTGGGTACTGGCACTGATTGATGCTTGAGGTACGAGGGGATTTAGAAAAATAGGTACCTAGGTAGATTGTGACGTCGAACGCCATGAAACGAATTGGATTAGGAGGAAGTTAAACTTTGGAGTTTTGGCATTTGGACCACAGACCTTCGCCTCTTTTCGGGAACGTCTAAGTGATATTGGAGCGACTCGAGAACGAGATTGTCGTCCCACTCTTCCGCACGATGCGTAATGCGTAAGATTGAGATGCGAATCTCGCTCGCGTGTCGCTTAATATCACTTAGACGTTCCCGTTTAAACGCTCTTACAACCAATAGACTCCGCGTAGCCGGGCGACCACCGTTGCCAGCTTTAGATGCAAAAAAATAACCTTGAATGCACCAATCACAGCGCTCAAAGATCCCCGCGCGCCCCGCAAGTTTGGCAGGTTTATTTGCTAGTAAAAGTTAGACTAAGCGCTGTCCTTAGGATATTTGGTCTATGATTTGGACTGACCATAGTTTTGATAGCAATGACAAGCAATGCTAATGAACAACATTTTTGATGACGAATTCGAAGTAAGTATTCTTAAACGTGCAAACGGGCTTCGCCCAGAGAGACTCATCCCAATCGACATGGAGCCTTCTCCTGGCAAGTAAAAGAATCACACCCCACGGCTAACACGCTCGACCAGCCCCTCTAGTCACGCTCAGTGCGTCTCTTTCGTCTATGAGCAGTTTGACAGGAACGCACTGAGCGACAAACTACTCGCAGGTATGTTAGGCAAAGTACGTCGCAATCTTCATCTTATATATTTACTTACTAAACATTTTGCAAAACATATATTTGGGATTCTTACTGAAACCAGTAAACACAAAAATATTTTCGTTTGTATTTTTTCTCTGTCTGTCTCTGGCGGTGCACACATCACATAGAAACTACGAGACGGATTTTGATGTTACTTAGCATAGTGATTGCTTATATCTTGGGTCAAAATAGTGAGATAGCCTTTGTGTAAAAAAAATGTTCACAAAGGAATAAACGAATTATATGCCGGCAAAAGCTAGACTCTAATATAAACTATTTGTTTAATACGTTTGTTCAATAGCCCTAGAAATTGTTACAATAATTATTTGAATCCCAGACAGCAGAGGCGAAGCGTGAAGGTAATCATTTCTTAACTCAAACATTATTATTATTATTAGTTACTTATATTAATATAAAAATTGTTTTTTTTTTTTATGTAAATACAAAATTTTATGAGTAATAATATAATGTTTAGAACGAGAAATGATACACCGGCTTACCCTCACTCTTCGCCTCTGCCGGACAGAGGCTGGACATGAACAATTCATATAATCAACACAGAACGAGTAACCGTAGCAAAGCAACCATCTTCAAAATACCCCATTAGCATTAATTACTGAAACATAGGTAGTTATTTAAATAAAAGCGAGACTGGCAACATTAATACGCGGAGCAGTAGCATTTACAACGCATTACCACCTTGTAAAATATAGAGGTGGCAACCCCGGCTGGCTGAGATTGGCTCATTAATTTAACAGCGTGCAACACTTAAGCCAGGCATGCCAACATTTTCGCAAATGAAGTGGCGGGACCGCCTTGCTAACATACCGAAACTAATTCAAAAGGTACCGCAGTTCTAAACTCGTTGCTCTAAGGTTGAAATTAGATTTAATTTGTGTTTGCTGAGTGCAAGCGTTAAGTTGGTATTCGTGTAGGTAAATCTGAGTTAAGTTCGTAACATTGCCACCCCTGCGATGGGGTAGAACTAAATTTGCTGGGAGGTTCATTCCAGCGAATATTAATTGTTGTTAATTTAGATACGGTATTATTGTGACTGTGAGCGCGTTCAATTATAGGGATTGAACTGTCGAACTGAGAGTTCACACAGTTAGTTAAAGTGACGCTGAATTTCAGCCGTCATTATTAATAAAACCTAACATCCTGTTTAAAATAAAAAGAAAAGTTTCAAACTATAACCCGTCTGGCGACGCAAAAGCATTTTTGCTCCTAGTATGACGCATCCTTAGAATTCTTATATAGCCTATGACACTTGAACGTTCTCTTTTGTCATAAAAGTGTTACCCCATTTATTAAAATCGGTCCAATAATTCAGGACCTAAAGCCGAACATCCGCTTTTTGGTCAGATAAATGCATACATTCATAGACTGTTAAACTCTATAACCTCCTTTTGTTTTCGCGCAGTCGGGTTAAAAACTCTGAAATACAAAAAACGACTCTTTCTATGGCTAGCATATTTTATGTATCAAGACACCTTATGAACGACAGTTCGACCATTAAGTGCCTACAAAAACGTCTCCGATATATAAAACCGTAGATGTTTATTACACAGGATTATTCTATAAATCCGTTCTTAAGATATGAATAATAACGACAGGCTTTATCAACACATTTAATACCGACCTCTACCCATTATGGTTCATAAATTAGTTTTCTCTTTGTTGTTTGGTAACGCAGGGGGTAATTGAGCAAGAAAATAGTGTTATTTCATCATTTTCAAAATTACAATGTACAAAAGTGCAATTCATGGGGAGAGTAAAATGGACATGGCAAGACTTAAAATAGCCGCGAATCTATTAAGAATTACTCAAGAAAATCCAAAACAAATAAGGCGCTAAACATTATTGGCCTTGCTACTGCAAAAACCTAGGTATATTTAAGTTTCGATTAATCTCAAACCTCTGGACTAATAGTAATAAATTGCATTAATGTTTGCGTGTTGGTCGCGAGCAAACACAGCACCCCCTTTACCGCCTCAGGGGAGCGTAGCGCGGCTTTTGATTTGCCTTTATTTTTTACAAAAACATAATCATGATTTAATAACAAAGGGCAAGACGCCATTATTGACTTAAACAACGAAAATAAATCGTCAGTTTTTGTTTATTAATGTTAAAACATAACATAAGTATGTTCAGTCGAGGTCATAAACATATCCTTAGATATATAAAAATTACGTGTCACGTTGTTTGTCCGCGATGGACTCTTAAACTACTGAAACGATTTTAAATTTGATTTGCACACCGTGTGCAATTTGATCCAACTTGAAAGATAGGATAGCTTACATCTCAATTTATAGTCGCAATATTATTTTATTGCAAATTATTTGTCTATTATTTGACAGTCACAATTATCTGTTAGCTCCAAACGCTTCTAACAGATGGCGATATCTGTTGACTGGATTGAGTAAGTATTCAATAGATGGCGCTATGTTAAATTAATCAATAGTACATATAATATCTAAGCGCTCTCACAACTTTGACAATAAAATCGTGTTCTCATATTTTTCACCACTTTTATCGCCTATACATATATTTTTGACCTCGACTGTAGCTCTATGTCACTATGTGTTCGTTTACATAATGATGTATGTTATTAGTCTTTATGTTATGGGCCATGTTGCCAGAATTAAATAAATATATCTATCTATCAATACACAGAACACAGTCAGAAAAAACTAGACCTTCATTCATAGACGTCGAATAGATTAATATTTCGTACTTTTACGCAACATTTGAAACTAATTTTTCACTAAAATATTATCTTTATCTTCGTAAATTTATTTGAAAATGTTTGTTAGGAAAATGAAGATCCCGGTATAGGTAGATTTAACCATTGTCATCTGCAATTAACAAGAGAATCCAGCTATAAATAACTCTGTGTTGCCATTAAATAAATTGCTCATAGGTAATTAGTCAAATCAGTTCTTTTTAATAAATAACATAAAAGTAACAGACTTTACACTACTGTTAAGCTGCAATAATATTTTGTTTAATTATGGACATTAATTTGTTATACTTACTTATTTGCTAAACTTTAGCAAGTTTTAATAAAAGTATAATTAATATAGATTTGAAACTTAGTTTTTGCCTGTGTTCCATCATTAATATGGATTACATGCAACATTATTGTAACGATCGAGGGTGAGCCCGAGATACTATGAAAGTATTATCGTAGCATATAAAAGTTAAAGTAAATACAGTAATTTAACGTTACTATTACGCGTTACATCGTTTGAAATAGGTACTTTCCGATGTTTCAAGTCCTTTGCAAATTTGCCCCCATGAAATTTGCAAAGGACTTGAAACATCTACTTAGCGTTAAAAAAAACTACTATCATACTCAGCGTCGACACACGGGTAAGTTAAACCGTCTTATCTCTCAGTGCGTCTCTCTCACACTAGTGCCGACGAAAGAGATAGTCATAGAGATAAACGATTTTAACTTATCTTCGTGTCTTGCATGTTAGGGCCGCATATGGTATACCTCGCCCGCCATATTAAAAGTATGGCCGTCAGCGCGCTTTTTAGAACAGACGAGGTATATCATTGTATACAGACTATAATACTGGCATAACACTATTAATATGTCAGGAAATGTGAAACTGATAAGAAAAATCGCATTAGGTTGCTTTTTTATTGTTTACGTGCGCATTTTTTCTGGACCCGTAATAATGTCCAAATTATCTTTAAATTACCTGAACCATTAAAACGAGAATTCAACAAAAAAAAACATTAATAAATTAAAACAATTGCTTATCAATAATAAAATCCTATTATATAATATACTAATATGTACAAGAAACATTTCAGTAATTAAATTTAGTCTTCATAGTTGTCGGTACGTATATTATTCCATCCACAATTTTTTAAAATACATGTGAAAATAATGGTTCGTCTTCTCTTCTTAAAAAAAAAAATCGTCTTAAGTATGTTTTTGTGCCTAGTAGCACCTAGTAGGGTTCATGTATTTAGACAGTATTCTTTCTATGAGATGTACAGTTCGACATTGTGAAAATGCAATAAAATATTGAGTTTGAGTATTTAGTATTATTATGGACCCATAATGTTAATAATTACACGACGAGAGCATGTTTTCTCGCAATTTAATTAAACCAGCAACACTTTCAAATAAGTCCTCTAGTTCATATTGACTCAATTTTGTCAACGTAATTCAAGTGCAAATTTCTTAAAATTAATCTCATAGTTTCTAGTGTTAATAAATCACAAAAGTAATGAGTTGTTGAACTAAAGCAACAATTTATGGAATAAATGGCAACCCATTCCTTGGAGACCGCAGTACGGTAATGGCAGGCGTTTACAGCGGGCCCATATGGCAACATTGTGAAGCGCGCCATAAACTGACACTTGTGCTCGAAAAACTGGGATAGGAGAGTTTGAGTTAAAAAGTTGTGGTTCCGTATTTAGGTGCAAGATGGCGTTAAACGAATATGAAAATATCTCCATACTAGCACAGGTATAGGAGAAGGTGTAAATGGAGTTCCACTAATTCTCTAAAAGTATTAACATTTTAGTTGTAAAAATACACACAATTGGTTACAAAAGGTTTACAAGTAATTTTTATTATTTTCTCCTCAGTTGGCGAAATATCAAAGGAAATAATAATATAGATAGATATCAATGGTCATAAAATGCCAATCAGGAAATGTAATTTCAAATTCAATTTAATTTAATTCACATACAAATTTGTATCATTAGGTGTTCATTTTTCATAACATTCTAAGACAGTTTTCGCTACCTCTCCCTGCTCCCTGGTATATAAGAAATAACGATATTCATCGGGACCTTAATATTGAATACGTAGATCAAATTATACAAAAATATGCAGAAGCTCACGATTACAGACTTCATCATCATGTGAACGTCGAGCCAATCCAGCTCTTTGACAACACAGACACAGTGAGAAGACTTAAGAGGACGAAACTCTTTGAGTTAAAGTAGTGCGTAATATAGTAAAGTAATGAGTGCTACACGTAAAGAACACAAGAACAAAGTGTCTTCCCCTTAATACAGACAATAAGCAAAGTGTTAATGGACACATACTTAGTTTTATACTATTAGCAGTTTAAGTTATAACCAAATTACTTATTAGCCCCTAGGCTAGATTGTAATTACGTAAGGCTGCATGTTAAATGTAACTTTATACTAAAAAAAAAAAATAACAAGAATGGAAAAGTAAAAAATACCAACATAAAATTTACAACTAATTACACGCTTTCCTGTTTAATGAAGGTCATGTCATGTCTTACTTTTGACATAATTTGCAAAAACAACATGCCAATCGATAAATCAACTATTTATCAATGTAAAAAGTGCTCTTTGTGTATGATAATAAAATGACCATAACGTCAAACAAGGGTGCTCACTGCCCGGATTTTAACAATTGAATACGGAACCCCAAAAAATAATGCAACACAACTGGGGACCCATTGTCGGTTTGTTTGCAACTGACTTAATTGTCTGATAATGTGACACCATTTGTGTAGGCTATAAATTAATATCTTTTAATCGAATTGCTAAACGAAACTAAGTACAATTTCAAGTTTCATTGTATGCCGCATTAGGGGTCGTCCACAAATTACGTAACGCAAAATTCTCAAATTTTTGAATTGAAACATCCACCATGTTTGATCTCTTATGACATCATATAGCCCTTATCACGCGGAATACTAAGACGAAGCCAACGATTAGTCAAAATATAATGAGTATTTTAGGAGCAACGAGGGAATAGATGGACTTACTTACAAACTAACATACATTGGTCAAATTAAAAACCGGCCAAGTGCGAGTCGGACTCGCGCACGAAGGGTTCCGTACCATTATGTATAAAATGGCAAAAAATCACGTTTGTTGTATGGGAGCCCCCCTTAAATATTTATTTTATTTTAATTTAATTATTAATTTTTTAAGTGAATATATATCTAAATATTCTGTGAATATTTCGAGCGTTTACCTGTTGCCGTTATCAATATCGAGCAAAAATGAGCAAAAAAATCACGTTTGTTGTATGGGAGCCCCCTTAAATATTTATTTAATTCTGTTTTTTAGTATTTGTTGTTATAGCGGCAACAGAAATACATCATCCGTGAAAATTTCAACTTTCTAACTATCACAGTTTATGAGATACAGCCTGGAGACAGACGGACAGACGGACAGACGGACAGATGGACAGACGGACGGCGGAGCCTTAGTAATAGGGTCCCGTTTTTACCCTTTGGGTACGGAACCCTAAAAAGGCCACTCAAATTGATCTTTAATTAAAATGACGTTTGGGTGACATTTTTGAATAAGATGACAACTAGTTGAGGGACATTTAACTCTAATCAAATGCTTAAGTGGCGTTTCTGAATTCGGCCAACAGAAACACTCTAAAAAACTCTAAAATGCTAAAAAAACTCTCCTTTTTTGCTTTGCCGTAGTCAGGTATAAAGGATGTCCATATTTGGGGCCCTACATTTTTTCATACTCTTGCGCATCTACGTCGTAGCGGCCAAGATGCTACGTGCTACGACTGCTACGAGTCAGACGACGACAATGCATTGTAATAATGATTGACGATTGAGTTTTATTAACGTATTTTTGCCGTTATACAAAGAAAAAAATGTGTTTCTGAAATCAATAACAACTTCGTTCCAATAATAGTACATTATTTGTAGATACTTTACTGAAGACTTATAGCGCCATGTAGCACTACGCGCTTCACTTGTAGCGCGTAGCAGAGCTTTTCCGCTATGTGCCTAAAACACGCTACAAACAAAGAACCCAGATAGCGGGTACCAGGTAGCAAAAATATTGAATTTTTAATACTATTCATATGACAAACTGTAGACCTCGCGACAAACTTAATTTTGCCGTTGGAAAACTGTTATCCCCTTACATCGACATATGTCGGGTCGGTTTACCAATACCGCAAATAAGTTTGTAATTGTAAAAATCCCCATATCTCCGCCATTATGAAAAATTTCGAAAAACTGAATCGACAAAAAAATCTTATGATTATCGAACATGCTCACAAAGTTTCGCGAGAATCGGTTGAGAACTGTGACCTGTAGACGAGAACAAATGGACAGACGGACATCCGCTGGACATACGAAAGCATTTTTGCCCAAGCTGAAACGGTGTCGCTTCGCTCGCTCGGTCGATACCAGGTTCTTAATTTTTCGTTTCCTGCATTTAATGACTTCGTACAAAACATCGAAACTCCTAATCGAATATGAAACCGAACCCTGAGCGCCAGGTATAATATAAATAATAACCCCGGGCGGAACACAATAGCCGTTGCCAAGAGGCCACAGAACGGTATCCGTTACAAGGAAATTGGATTATCGAATCTGTTTGAGAATGACAGAAAGTCTTATAAAATCAGTATACCATATATAATATTAATATAATAATAATAGTCAGGGGACATTTTTTTTTACACAAATCGATCTAGTCCAAAAGTAAGCTGTAATGCAGTGTTTTTCAATCTTTTTGATATCGCGACTCCTTTACGGGTTGAAAAATTTTGACGACCCCCTTGTGCTATAAACAGGCAAGGAAATAATTTAATTAAAAGGCTACGTTAAAGATTTTTTCTATTTTGGTACATACATTCATTGTTAAGTTTACCGGCGACCCCCGAGTAAGGCTTCGCGACCCCCTTAGGGATCGCGACCCACAGATTGAAAAACACTGCTCTAAAGGCTTGTGTTATGGATACTAGACGACGATATACATACTTATATAGCGAAATAGATACTTAAATAGATAGGAAACATCCAAGACTCAGGAACAAACATTCGTGCTTATCACACAAATATTTGCCTTCACCGGGGATCGAACCCGGGACGCTAGCTTCGGAGGCAGGGTCACTCCCAACTAGGATAACCGCGTCGTCGTAATAATAAATAACTAATTATTGAAAATGTAACGGAATATGTCGTCATTGTGATTATTTATGATAGTAGATGGTCAATTGAACGTGGTCAGTTTAACATACTAATGAACCCAGCACCTAATGCTCGTCTTAACTACAATAAACAGGTTTATCACTAATTAAGGGCAGGCAATTATTAAGCGGTATTGTCGCCGGGCCATTACGGCCGCCGCCATAAATTGGGCTGCGAATATTTAATAATAATTGGCTTGGCTTTGTTTAACCGGCCCGGGGGGGGGACCCACCCCCCGCCCCCACCCAACGTAGCGACAGCAGGCCAAATACAATAACCGGATTTTCAAATGTTGATACTTTAATTGGCAAGACCCCAGCGAGTAGGTTCTTTGTTCGTACCGAATTTTCGCTACAAAACAGAAAAACGAGCAATCGCTATATCTAAAATATTAACTAGTATCCAAAGCTTCTTGAAGCTTCGCTAGCGGTATTCCAAAATTCCCGGGTAACATTCGAACTCAGTTTCTATTTTCTCAACACATTAGAACCCCCGGTACGGGTTCTCTGTTTGTAGGAATTTTGCGCTATCGTCATCATCATTATACGCCTATCAGCCAATTCCCACTGGTGGGCACAGGCCTCCTTTGATAGTAAGAGGGACTGGGCAGTAGTCCCCGGTTTTCACTAAGTATAGAGTGGAAAAACGGGGCAACCGCTACCTGCCTCGTAGCAATGTAAGAGACTGCTGCTCTCTTACGAAAACATAAATTGGATGAGTAATATATACTGCTGATAATTACCCGGTCATGTTATACTAGCGACCCGCCCCAACTTTGAACGGGGGTAATTTAAAAAAAAGAGGTTAGAAACGAGAAGTTACTTAAACGCGAAGTTACTGCCTTTAATTATAGAATTTCTTTTTGAACAATGTTTTCGTCAGACAATACGATCAAATTTTGTTTGGAAGTGACGCGCGAAAGGGCCTCGCTGTCCATGGGAAAAGCACTCAACGCTCCTAAGCCCGCAACGTTGAATTTTTGATCTGTCTGTGGCAGCCGAGTGACTCCGGTCCGTAAATTACTGTTTCTGTTTCTTTGATATCTTCTAAATTAAGTATTTATTGAAATTATATAGTGTACAGGACCATTTTAATCGACATTAAATGGCGAAGTTAAAGAAAGTATTTTTTGGATAAGGATATATACTTAATACGAGAAAATAGCTTCGCAAATAACCTAATATTTTTAAAAATAAAAATGTTTACTGTGAGTCAACCTTAGGAGATAGACATATGCCATCGCGGACTTTTCTGTAGGCTTTTTAAAGAACTGCAGTATTTTGAGTTATCTCTTAAGGTTTAGCCAGCGTAAGTCATGTAAGCGCCCAGAAATTTATTTTTTTTACTCTACTACTTAAATTAAAACTAATTTAGAATGTTATGAACCTGCTTAACGACCCACGTCGTTCATTGGTGAAAACCGCATCGAAATCCGTTGCGAGCTTTACGAGGAGTTAGCGGATATACAGACAGACAGACGCGGAAAGCTACTGTTTTATACTATGTAGAGAAGAGAAGAGGTACTTTTGCCGACGGTACCCGGCTACACAGTTAAGCCGGTTATGCCGGCCAGTAATGGCGGCGTCATTTGTGCGAATTATAATTGGGCGATAACGCGCCGCGCTTTAATAGACAACTCAATTTACTAGTATATGCGCATCGGAAGGGTTATAATAATATTGTTGGAAATAAAAGCCAATATTTTATACTGTGACAATAAAGTAAATACATTTAAAGAATATTTAAGAAAAAAAGAAAACCGGTCAAGACCATGCCGAGCCACGCTTAATGTAGGGTTCCGTTATCCGTACCCATAATAACTCCGAAAACCATAACTTTAGTTTTCTATTGAATATTTCTTGATATGATTTTCAGTAGGTAAAAACAAATTTGTTGACTCATAAACCAATGGACGTGGTCATGATAATTTTCCATTTTCCTTCGTTATATCCTATTGTCTTGGGTATAGAGTTTTTTTTTTTCAATAAGTATTCTATCTTGTAAGTCTTGTTCCTAATCAACATTAGTATTGAGTGTTCGGTTAATATATGAACAGGATTGTTTCTAATTGCACTAATTCTCCTGACTTTACCCCTTCCACATTTTCCATCCTACCAACTTCAAATGACCCGCTGTTACCCTTTTAGCAATTTTCAATGTTCTTTTCAAATGCGCAACATTTTAAATCCAATTACATTTTAAACTCACTGACTGGTTGATAACGAGTAGGTAATCCTGCGCAGGTGTCCTTTACTTAGGGGACACCTGTAATAATTGCAGTCATTTTGCGCAAGCGGTTGTTAGGCACGTGTGTATCAAGTATCATTGTCAGATGAGTCGCAGCGTGGGGAAAGTACAGTAGCCATTTTTCTGTCCTTTACACATCTTAAATAAAATTGTAAGTTTGAGTTGACACTCAACTTCTTTCAAGCTCTCATTTGAATCGCTTCTATGCGTGGGCACCGTTAACCAAATAGTTTTCTTCGTTAATCGCTAATCTGTTACTAAAAAAGATAACTTCGTTAAACGTTAAACCGTAAAATTTCGGAAATTGCACTTTATTATGTGGTTGCGTTAGTGATTTTCTTATAAAAAATGTTGGTATAGGCTATGGAAGTTTAGGTAGGACATACAAATTTATAAAATGAGGGTACACCCTTCACACATCAGACTCCACTAGTGGTTTATAACATTGAATAATCTCGTATCAAGGATTAATTTTTCTACGATAGTAGCTCTTGTTAACTTGACAGAAAAGGTGGTTACATCATAAACAACCTTACGGGTTATCGCGTAAGCAATGTCAAATAGAGAGAAACACAGGGTGGCTTTGCTATTAATAACAGTACCATATCGTAGCAAAATAATTTGCCATATCGCTAAGGCAATGTAGAGGCCCACCTGCTCATGGGTCCGCTCCGGTGTCCCGGTAATCAGCCATCGCCTGGCAACGGCGTGCCGGATTATACGCATCGCCTTACGGCACCACGGCCATTCAATATTGCCTAAACGATATCGCCTATGTTTTTTTTTATGATTAGTACGTCCGCCTTTGCTGTCAAATTAATAAGAGCTTGAAAGAATTTCCGATATTGCTAAGGCTATGTCGAATAGAGGGAGGATCAGGCGCCTCATTCGGGAACGCTAAGTGATTCTGTAGCGACTCGTAAGCCAGATCTCTCATCTCGCTCTTACGCATTTCGCGTCGTGCGGAAGAGTGGCATGAGAAATCTGGCTTACGAGTCGCTACAGAATCACTTAGCGTTCGCGAATGAGGCGCCTGTTCTGAGCATAAAATAATGAATTATATGTATTAAACTGGTCGCTTTTAGACCTGCGCCTCTATTCGAGATTCGCATCCCACTCTTACGCATTACGCATCGTGCGGCAGAGTGGGATGAGAATCTCGTTAGCGCGTCGCTACAATATCGCTTGGGCGTTCCCGAATAGAGGTCCTGCAATATGCCAAACGCTTCACTCGCCGCGAAAATTTGCCTGCTGCATAGAAAAACGGTTTGTGCCAGTATGGGACTCGATGTCGAGTCAGCAAGTAAGAGAATCAGCTTAAATTGAATAAAGACAACCTGCCCTCTAATTACAGAACGATGCAACTGAAGTTACAGGGTTTGCACATTAAAAATTTCTTTAGGATCACAATTCAAGATTTTCCGTTACCTAGTTAGTTTAGCCTAAACTAAAACAGATAGGTAGCAAAAGAATCTGGATGAATCCTAATCCTAATCCTAAGGAATCATTTCGAGCAAGTCAACCCACAACCCTGTCACTCAATTGCATGACTCTCTCATTTACGGCACTAATTTGATTTGATTTTTGGAGTTTGACTGGACTGGACCCCCGATTTTTGCATTGTAGCAAATATACTATGAGATTGAAAAAAAAATATATTGGTACAAATTGCAAGAATTTCTTCATATTTGACATATGTGCCCCATTCGGCAACGTCTTTGTGATTTTGTAGCTGAAGAATCCTTGGGTTACTACCAGCTGGGAACGAGGGAAACCACCAAAAACACGTCCGACCGCTAACAGCATTTAATAAAAGAGAACAAAGGAACTTGACACATACAGAAAGGCGAGGTACACAACTACCCTCACTATCTCATATATTACACCTCCACCACAATTCTTAACTAGTATAACTAGCATAAGGTATATCTAGATATGTTATATCCTAAGATTAAACAAAAACAAATACCTACTTAGTCAATATCGTAACCGAATCGTTTGACAGGTAATAACTTATCTCTAGGTCTTAGTGTCGGCCCGGAAAGTGTCACCGGAGGTGGGCCGGGTTCCGGCATTTCTATTTGTGCCAATGGGTTTACGCCATTTGTTCCGGGTTCTGGTCTGGTGGACCGGTCTTGTGAATCTGGCTCATAAGGGACGCTGCGATCACTCCCGAAACTCTCCGACACACTGATTGGTGACGCTTGTGATGAACATGGATATGTGCTCACCCAACGACCTTTAATTTGGTCCACATGCCTATTTACAGGTGGTCCGCTCTCCGTTGCAACGACATAGTTTCGAGAGCTAGTTTTTTCAACAATTTGCCCATTTAACCATTTCCTACCCCCAGTAAAATTCCTACAACGCACATTATCACCTACATTAAACTCTCTCGGTGTACCCCCAGCGTATGCCACTTGTCTATGTTGCCGTTCATTTACTTTGTCTTGAATTAGACGATCGCTTCGCAATAAATCGAACCTAGAACGCAAGTTTCTACGTTGCAACATCGTTGCCGGTGATACGCCTGTGGTACTATGAGCCACGTTCCTATAAGCCAACAAGTAAGCTTGCAGCGCAGTGTCTATATCGCAGCCATCATACAACGCCTTTCTAATGGCCCTTTTGCACAATTTAACTGCCCCTTCTGCTGCCCCGTTAGAAGATGGATGATATGCCGCCGCGAAGCTGACCTTGACCCCATTTTGGCACATAAAATTGTTATATTCTTTGCTTGAAAATGGCGGGCCGTTATCGGATACTATCTCTCTGGGTAGACCAAACCGCGCAAATGTTTCTCTAAGTACTTTAATCACTGACTGTGCCGTGGTTGTAGTCATGTGAAACACCTCTAACCATTTAGAAGTCGCGTCTATGACAATTAAGAATGTTTTACCTTGAAAAGGTCCCAAAAAGTCTACATGTAGTCTTGTCCAGACCTCGGGTATGTACTGCCAGGGCTGCGGCGGCGCGCGCGGCGGCGCGGCGCTGTCGGCGGCGCAGGCGGCGCAGCTGCGGCAGGCGCGCTCCACGTCCGCGTCGATGCCCGGCCACCACATCACGCTGCGTGCCATACTTTTCATTTTGACGATCCCCATATGACCTACATGCAGCTCTTGTAATAATTTATCCCTTAATTCTGTTGGAATTACAAGACGATATCCCCAAACGATGCAGCCCATATCCAAATACAATTCGTGTCGGCGCACGTAATATGGTTGCATGCTTTCATTTTTATTCAATGTGGGCCACCCTGTTTGTATGAAACTTACTAACTCTCTTAAAACCGGATCTTTTTCTGTACTGCGCTGTACCATTTTTCTATCGACGGGTAAAAAGTCCTGAATGAAATTTAAATAAGTTGACTCGTCAACTGCTTTGACTGGGTTACCCACAGGCAGGCGCGATAATGCATCCGCGGCATTATTTTCACTCCGTACATATTCTATGTCAAAATGGTACCCAGCTAATAATACCGCCCATCGCTGTAACCTACTGGCGGCCATTACTGGTATGCCTTTTTTTTCACCGAAAATCGAAACTAGTGGCTTGTGATCTGTCCGGAGCGTGAACTTTCTGCCATATAAGTATTGGTGAAACTTCCTTATTCCGAATATTATACCTAAAGCTTCCCGTTCAATTTGCGAATAGCCTTTTTCAGCAGAATTAAGCGTGCGCGAGGCGTAGGCGACGGGACGCTCACCCTCGGGCGTCAGGTGCGAGACGACCGCGCCCACCCCCAGGCTGCTCGCGTCGGCCGTGAGAACCACCGGCAGCTCGAGCGAGTAGTGCGCTAGTACTTCACTCGACATCAACAACCCTTTTATATTCTTAAATGTCTCCTTACATTGTTGATCCCAATCAAATTTTACCCCTTTCCTAAGTAAACTATAAAACGGTGATAGAATTGTACTTATGTTACGCACAAATTTCGCATAATACATTACTAACCCTATAAAAGAACGTAACTCTGATACGTTACTAGGTTCCGGTGCACTTTTTATTGCTTCAATTTTTGACGGACATGTGTGTACGCCTTGTTTACTTATCACGAAACCTAAATACGTTACCGATTCGGCAAAGAAGGTACACTTATCTTTTCTTATTTTTAAGCCATACGTTTGCAATCTACGGAACACTTCATGTAATGTTTCTATATGAGAGTTATCGTCTAACCCGGTTATAATCAAGTCATCAAGAAAAATTCCTACTCGAGGCAAATCTCCAAACAGCTGTTCTAATTTCCTCTGAAAAATACCAGGACTCGAGGCTAACCCATATATCAACCTATTATACCTGT
The DNA here is from genome assembly GCA_947859335.1 of Tortricodes alternella. Lineage (NCBI taxonomy): Eukaryota > Metazoa > Arthropoda > Insecta > Lepidoptera > Tortricidae > Tortricodes > Tortricodes alternella. Next base: position 4,427,555 of record OX401988.1, on the reverse strand, counting down.
ACAAGCCTTTGTGCGTGTTAATGACAGTAAACCTTTTCGACTCATCTAATTCAAATTGGGCATACGCTTGTGATAAATCCAACTTCGTAAATTTGTTACCCCCATGTAATTTAGCAAGTAAGTCTTCTACTCGCGGCAACGGAAAACGATCCACCTCTAAATATTTGTTGAGTGTTAATTTAAAATCTGCACATACCCGTATGGTGCCATCTTTTTTCATGACGGGCACAATAGGCGTGGCCCAGTCGGACGAGTTTACCGGAGTGATCACACCGTCGGCCACGAGCTGCGCCAGCGCGCGCTCCACCGGCTCGCGCAGCGCGTACGCCAGCGGGCGCGCGCGCAAGAACGCGGGCGCCGCGCCCTCGCGCAGCCGGAACCCCACCGTCCCTCCAGTGAACTTCCCGAGGCCATCCTCAAACACTTCACAGTAGCTGGAACTGAAATGGCTGAGATTAAAATCGTGTTTCGAACTGCTGACATTGTTACAATTTACTAACGGCAATTGTAGTTCTAATTCTTTTAGCCATTGTCTGCCTATTAAACTTGTTCTCGCTTTGTCCACAATATATAAATCTAATTTCTTACATTTATCTTTATATTTTATCGAGGGGATTATTTTACCTAAAGGTTTGACAATTTCCCCCGTGTAGTAACGTAAACTCAAATCACTTTCTTGCAAAGCACAATTAACAAAATTTTGTTTATAACAATCGTAACTAATGCACGCGATCGCGCTGCCTGTATCTATCTCCATAACTAAGGTTACGTCATTAACTTGTAAGTTCACCATGTATGGTCCAAATTTCTTAAACTTTTTAGTCTCCATAGAAAAATTATTTACCTCGTCACTGCCGCCGCTATCGGCATCCCAATACACCACCTGTTCTTCCCGCATCGTGTGGAATGATGATCCTTTTGTCATATTTGGGCACATCCTTTTTAAGTGTCCCTCTTTATTACACACTTTGCATACATAGACCTTGAATCTGCACGAAGCCGTCTCATGCTGTCCGCCACACGCCGAACATTGAGTAGTTGGTCGTCCTCGGTCATTTTTCATACTCGCGCTGTTTCCGCTGCCCGCTCCGCTTGTGCCCCTTGGACCACCACCCGTCGCGGTTTGTGGAATGTGCGCGCCGCTGCGCTCCGCCCCGGCTGTCTGCGCCGGTCGCCGCTTGTCCCGCTTCGCCGTGAACAGCTGATGCACAGACGTCATCGATGGTACACCGTCACCCCTTCCGGTACGGTTCTGTACCAATGCCGCATGCGTTTCTGCTGCCTCCATAGCCACTGCTATACGGAATGCTCTTTCAAATGCTATTTCGTCCTCCGTGAATAATCGCTGCCGAATACCTTCGTTCGCGATACCGCACACGAACTGGTCTCTCAAGTTCTCTGTCAAACTGTCGGCTGTAAACCTACAGTCTTTTGCTAATTTTTTTAATGCCGCCACATATTCCGCCACTGATTCGTCACTTTTCTGCGTTCTTTGTCGAAATTTAAATCGTTCAGCTAACAAACTTGGTTTTGGTTGTAAGTGACTTTTCATAAGCGTCACTAAGTCGTCAAATGTTTTCGTTGACGGTTTATCCGGTGTGCACAAATTAACCATCAATTCGTACGCCTCACTTCCGATAACTGTAATTAAAGTGGCCACTTGCACTGCCACCTTAACATCGTTAGCTACAAAATATTGACCCAGTCGATCCACGTATAAGTCCCAGTTGTCTTTTGTAATATCGAACGGTCCCACCTTACCGACGGCCATGTTTGTTAATTATCGTCACTTTTATTTTTATATTAGCACTAAACTAACGTTCCACGTAATGTACACGCATGTATAGTTCATTAATCGTCGCCACTGAAGAATCCTTGGGTTACTACCAGCTGGGAACGAGGGAAACCACCAAAAACACGTCCGACCGCTAACAGCATTTAATAAAAGAGAACAAAGGAACTTGACACATACAGAAAGGCGAGGTACACAACTACCCTCACTATCTCATATATTACAGTAGCGACTCGCGGGAAAAGACGCCCAGCTCTATCAACGCTGTAGGGTTGGTGGCCAGAATGTACAGGTCAATGGTGTTATTTTCATTTATTTGTATGAATAAAGATCATCTGTAGCCATTCAAAACAGAAGTTAAGCTGTTTTTAACCGACTTCAAAAAAACCGAAGAAGGAAGTTCTCAATTCGACGCGTATATTTGCTTTTTTTTATCATACATATTTAATATATAAGAGAACGCAAATGGGACATAAGTGCCTGCTTCGAGATACTTTTTGATTTGGTCTACACGATATTGGTGCAAAGTTGAGATTATATTGCTTGAAACATTGTTGCAGCTTTCCAACAATGTCACATGATGCAGGAAAATATGAAATACTTTTGCTTTACGACGAAGTAATAACATGGAAGCTGGCGTAAAACCTAGTTATTTTGTAAGCCATAACAATGTTCGTTTACAAACTGCCATTGAAACTATTGCAACCTCTGTGAAGAGCATATCAATTTTAAAAACAAAAAGGCTTACCAACTTAAACGGGCAAACGGAGCAAAAGGCGGGAGATTTAAAATTGGAACGCAATCGGTGCAGTTTTGTTAATAGTTTAATCTGCAGCGGTGATCGGCGGCCAGCCGCATGGAATAACTACATCTGAATATTTTACTATTTGCGCCCTCTACTGTTGTTACTCGTATCCGGAAACGGTTGCAGTTTTTTGCAATCGTGGTAATATTGGATCCAATTTGAAACAGCATCAGCTAAATTTAAAACTCCCTTAACTTAAAATAAGACACGTCACACTCAAAATCGAGATTGACGTTTCTTATTTCAAGTTTAGAGACGTTTGAATTTAGCGAACACACTTTCGAATTGGCCCCATTGTGTAGACAAATATTTAAACTCTTTTGTTGCAAGTATGTGGAGGAATTGTTTCCTCCAATTTTGGGGGTATTTTTCGCACACGTCTAACTGTAAGGCTAGCCACTGATCAACAATATAACAGTGTAGTATCACTGGTTGCACAATTTTATTGATCGTCAGTAGATGATATTGACGGTCAATATCGACTACTGACGATCAATATAATTGTACAACCAGTGATATTGCACAGTTATATTGTAGGTCAGTGGCTAGCCTTAGTTACCCATACTGTTGCATAAAATAATATACTCAGAAACTATGACACTAAAATATGCTCGGCTAATTTCCGTTTTCTGTTTTTTTTGTTGTGTTAAATATTGTGAAATGGTAAAGGGGTATGTTCATAACAAGATTAATAGAGTCAATTTTTTTTTTGAAAACTATTGGTCGAATTATAATCATTACCCCGGAAACAGCATTAAGCATAATATTTCTACCACGACAAACTATCATCAAATACCACAGACAATATTTTTATAGGTACCATCATAACCTATTGCTACATTGGTAGAAACCACGCTCCGAGTTTTCAATACGTTTCGTTCGCATCGGACGCATTTGTGGCGCTAGTAGCGCAACAGAATAGACTTTTTGTATTCCTAGCAGATTACAGTGAGCGCCATGTCGAGGGGGTAATCCTCGTATCACATGGTGTCTACTTCTCTCGCAATCTCTAATATTAGAGAACTACTAATGTTGCTAGTGAAAATGCTATTGGAATAATCGGACCGCGTCGTAGTAGTAATAATCAAATATTTTATAAAATAAAAGAACCGACTTCAAATAGCCTTTGAAAGGAATTTAATTTTTTCACATTTTGAATACTTGAAAAACACACGGCTTTACTCACGATTTATTGTCAAAAATAGTCCGACATGTTTCGAACTCGATTGGAGTCCTTCAGGGTTTGAGTGCGGTCCCGGTTAGATCAACCCGCGCACTGACTTTTCACATTTTATTTATTATCCTGTGATTTAACGGCACACATTTACTACATCAAGTAACAATAGCATAATGCCAATTGCTCATCACCATTTACTAACTGTTGCATCCACTGTGCAAGGATGTGAATTATTGAGGAGTTCTCCTGGTATTTCAATTTTACTACATGAATTTAATCGCCAACCGTGAAATAGGTACTCAACATTTAACAGTTCCGGTGATCATCTATGGTCTTCATCAACAGCTCCACTTCACCAAATAATGCTTTTGGAACGTAACTGCTTGAGTCATTACAGAAAATACTAAAATTGCTCTATCCTCACCTATAATATTTGTAGAGTTCAATCGATTCCTCATAGATCCTCTCATCACACCTCGACGTTGACTACAACGGGACCAAACTGGAGGTAAACCCTACCGATTCAAAAATAAATTTTTAAATTGGTTTATTAACCGACTTCAAAAAAAAGAGGAGGTTCTCAATTCGGCTGTATTTTTTATTATTTTATGTTTGTTACTGACGACGCGGTTAGCCTAGTTGGGAGTGACCCTGCCTCCGACGCAAGCGTCCCGGGTTCGATCCCCGGTAAGGGCAAATATTTGTGTGATGAGCACGAATGTTTGTTCCTGAGTCTTGGATGTTCCTATGTATTTAAGTATTTATTTCTCTATATAAGTATGTATATCCCCCGTTAAACCCGTTTATCTCTAAGTGCGTCTCTCTCACACTAGTGCCGGCGAACGAGATAGTCAGAGAGATAAACGGGTTTAACTTATCCTCGTGTCTGGCATGCCAGGGCCGCTCGCTACAAGCGTAGCTCATAGCACTACGTGGAAATGAAAAGAAGGCGATAGCAATCGGCCCATTATTTGTCGGAAAATCATTATTGAGTCCAGAACATACTAGATTACTGCATAAGTTCGTCACCAGCTGCTTACAGAATGTATATCTTACAACTAAATGCACTTAGGTATTTAATTTTACATCAAATCTTACTACTGCACTTTGAGATACGATTAAATGAAACTTAACTTGCAAATCCTTACAAACTCTGAGAAATATTATGCTTCTGGTTCATTAACGCTGAGGATGAGTGCAAAAATCTAACTTAAAAATTCAATTACTTAAAACCAACTTAATACATTTCTCGGACTTTAAAAAGTAAAAAGTGTCTGATCCCAGTTCGCGGCACTTCCATTTGGGCGCGTCTTTATTTTAATTTATCCGCCTGCGAACGCTCCCACATACATTACTCGGGACAAACAAATGGAGCTCGGAAAAAGAACCGTCCACAGGGCGATGCGATTTGAACGAGTTGATGCAAATTAATACGTAATTATTTTAAATAATCGAATGATAATGACATGGATATTGAAAACGTTGATTCGCATAAAAATGGACCTGGTAAAAGTTGTAGAGTTGCTAATTAGGCCCAATAGAGAAGTTGTAAAAAAAAGAACTAATTCGTTCATCAGTTAGATTATCAAAAAATATTAAACACGTATTTTTTGCTTTATCAAATGCATCAAAATTCGGGAGTTGGGACTTATGACGACACTTAAAACGTCACGCGGAACTTCAACGCACCATATCTTCGCCGTTTTTTATTTAATTGACAAAAGAAAAAATATGTTGCAATATTTTTTTATAATGTAAATTGACGGACTAGTTGGAATTTTGCAGGAAACTAACCTATTGTCAACACTTTATTTTTAGCTGCCGCAACTTTTTTGTATACCTAACTTCTATTTGACTCTAAGCATTGGGTGGTGGTGTTTGACAACAGTTAAAATACACATTTTAATTCAGTTCAATCTATTATAATGTCTTTACAAACAAGCTCTTTAACACTATAATTGTCTAATTTCCTCGAATAATCAAATAGCGTTCAATAAAATAATCACCGCTATAAACCCCAATAAAGGATCAGCCTGTGCTGCATTTAAATTGATATAAATTAATCCTTTAGCGTCCCCTCAAGAAAGAAATCCCATTAGTCCAGATTCGATTAACGCTATACAGGGGACGAAGGGTCTGCATCTTCACGCTCCGCAAATACGCATACGTGTTGATAACTAGTTTAATGCAATTCCTTTGGTGAAGGATAAAAAGTGTAAATACTTTTTTGACAATGTATCGATAAAACAGACAAGTAAAATTGATTTTAAGTAACGTGAATTTTTTTTTGGTTAAGGATAAAAGGTGTACATAAGACTCGTTTAATAACAAACAAGTTTTCCTGTGAATTTCGTGATCATGACGATTGTAATTCAATCATCTAAATGTTAGGAAGTCACACAAGCTGAAAAAGACTGGAATTGTCATATGACAATTCCAGTCTTTTTAACACACAAAACTACCACCATAAGTATATACTTATGGTGGTAGTTTTGTGTGCGAAACGTTATGTCTGTAGCAAAAGTTCTAAGACGTCTAGTGTATATTTAAAGTGTTTAAGTATATGTCAATTATTTACGTACGAATGTCAAAACCATTGGGTGATGCATACCAGACATATTTTCGATGGAATATTTAAAATTATACTATATCTGCAGTTTCACTGATAGGGGAATATTCTGTTCTAATGGCTACCTATTATTGACTCGATTTTTCTCTATCAAACCTTTCACCTATTTACATAAACCTTTGCCATTACGTCTTACCCTTTACCGAGGTCAAACACTCGACGCGGATTGCTTCGAACGCCCGAGCCCACCCGAACGGAGCCGAACGCAATCGGATCCGCCGTGATTCTATTATGGCTTGCGGTCAAACGGGGTGACGAGACGAGAGCGCACTGCGTGTCAACATTTGTACATAATTTGATTTATTTGCTTATGAAAATTGAAAAAAAAAATCTATTATTCTGAAACAATCACAATCAACTAATCGTTTCACGCAGGTAATGTGTCTATTCTGAAAAAAGCTGAAACTGAAAATAATTCTGTAATTATTAAAAACCGGTCTAGTGTAACATGGACTCTCGCACCAAGGGTTCCGTACTGCGCCAATTTGGTATGGTCTCAACCAATCAATAATAGACTTTATGATAATGGTAAGTATAAGATAAAAACTTTGACAGTTGCAAATAAGAAGACACAGACAGACGAGACAGATTCTTAAACTGCAGCGGTAATTTTCTGGTTTGTTTTCAATATATTTTTCACATTTCCATAACAAAACACCATTGAATTGATATTTGTTGTTTAACTATGGAGTATAAACTAAATTCATGCCAAAGATAACTGAAATTTAAGCAGTTTTGGAAATACAGCTCGAACAAGATTGTTCTAAAATCAGAAATGTAGTGGTAGAGCCAAACAGTAATACTCACCAGATGATTACTGTTCGAATGGGCCGGCTCGACCGGGGTAGTACCACACTCTCACAGAATATCGGCGTAAAGTAATAGCCTGCTATTGCGTTTCGTACGGTGAGTGACGAGATCCGGAGGCCTATTCCCTGCCCCATCCCATCCCCATTCCCCATCCTCCCTAGACTGGCAACGCATTGGCAGCACCTCTGCGGCGGTGACCACTTTCCATCAGGTGGGCCGTCAGCTCGTTTGTCAGTCAATTGATATAAAAAATATATATTTAGGGTATCAATGTATGGGGAGCTTCGCAGGCTTGAACTTTTTGATTTTTTTATTATTCGCTAATATTCATTCCATAGCAACAGATTTTGTGAAAATTCCAACCTTCTACCTCTTACCGTAGCTGAGCTAGAGGCCTCTGTAGGCTCAGTAATAGGGTTCCGTTCATCCCTTCGGGTACGGAACACAAAAATTAACAGATGTTAAGATGCTATATGTGCATAAAAAAACTAGCGTGCGAGGCTCTCAGACGCTTCAATACCTACAAAAGAAATCAATAAAGCAACGGAAAAAGTTAAAATGAAATCGTAAAACAAATATGAATCGCTATGCTTCGCACAATTTTCGTAAAAAGTATATCAAATTAACACAAAAACAGACTTATAAATTAAATCTATACTTTTAAACTTCGAGACTAAGGATGTGCTAAAATTTGAGAATCCAAATTAGAGAAATTGATTTCGTTGGTAGTGCTCCACACTCCACTACATGACATTATTCTGTAAGTACTTAATATATCTACGTGATTTACTTATTAGCTTAATGTTAAAGCGCACAAGTAACTTTACATTTATAAATTATATCACGAAGTAACCATTTCAACAGCAGCGAAACAATTATTTTTTTATCACAAGACACCAGTTGAATCTATCTCGTATTAGGGGAAGCGATCGAATGACAACTGGCAACACCGAACCTCATTGATTCCGCTAATCCTGCGGGAGTCTTAATGGGATGCTCAATGCGCGGGAAAATTAGACACGTGCGGGGTTGCCATCGGAATTAATTAAAAAATGTTTAGCTTGCGTTGTTGGTGCATTATGCCAAAAAATTGAATGAATGTTGAATCAGATTGGCTGTAATTGATTGTGGTAATTTATATGTATAAACGTTTCAGAGTCTAAAAAGGTTTACCTTTGAAAACGTAGATTAGCGAAGTGTCAAATGAGTGAAGAAGTGAGAACTACATACCTAGTTTTTATTTTTATTAATGTTATAATGAGTTACCTCCTCTGCTGCACTGGGAGTGAAGAAATAGCATAGAATGCGTGCAGATGCTTATCATCCTGGCATGTCATAAACGTCGACTAAGGGACGGGTCCTCTCCAACATGCTGGACTATCTGTATGGGCGATGGGCTGATCACCTGTCACCATACGGTTCATCATACCATCTTAGAACTAATTAATCGAACGTGGCCACAAGTAGTCTTGTGGTTCTGCCCACCCCATTAGGGATTTCAAGCGTGATGCTATGTATGTATGTATGTATGTATGTATGTATAATGAGACATTTTCGCTTCACTTTTCGGAAGATGCCTTTTGAATTATAATTCGATCATTTGTTTACAACAATGCAAACAAACTCGTTTCCACATCGCCAATAATCGTAGGTGTTTTTCGGTGCGCACTCAAAAACTACAATGGCCCGCTCGTTACGTGCGATAAAAGACCCTATTATGTCGCGCGACAGTTGGTAGCCCCCGCGGGAGCATTATTTCACCGGTTTGATTTATCGCGTGTTTGGGATTGGGGCCCGTGATAATTAGAGGTTATGGAAGATTCGGTAGGTTATGTCGGGACGGTGTCCTTTGGCAATTATTTTTTGAGACTAGTAGTTTCTCTCGGCGTTACTTGTTTGAATTTCCCGGGAGATTGTTTTTTAACATTAAGCCTTGTCAATTGACTTGCACCTTTTTTCCCTGCAGGTTGGATTGGACTAATTCTTTGCCCAAAAATTATCGACGGTACACACAGTAAGTTATACGGAGTAAAATGCAAAGCAAATAGAAGTAAATGTCAGGCAGGATAAAATTATCATAATTATGTCATTAGAGGGTGTCTACATTACACGTACAATTTATCATGCAAACATTTCAAACAATTAATTGCTAGGGACGTCACTAAGCAAAATCGAACATTTGAAACCGGTTTTAAATATGAAAGCAATCACTGACGCGATGAAAATGTTCCATTATTTGAATTTCGAATAAAGACGTCTAAACCGCGACAGAAATTCAAATTAGGAAGCATTAGCGACAAATCGTTTATTTAAATTTTACACGCAGTTGACTTCGTATGAAATGTCACTGGACGTAGATTATAAAGTTGTCCCTATTTGTCTACACAAAAGGATAGGAATTTTACACGCTATTTAACAATAAAACTAACTTTAATTTCAACATGGACACGTGCTTTGTCAAACTTATTTGCATAATTCCTTTTATTGATACCCTTATAATGTTAAACGTATAATTCGATTGTGATTTGTCAGGCGTGTAAAATTTATGTTCGCGAATTTAAATAAGGAAATAAAAACTGCGTAAAACCTGCCTGCTTGGTTTGGTTTTGCTTATAATTGAAGACAATAAAGTACGGCTCAATACCATCGAAGCCCTGTACATGAGACAGTATTTTATTAGTAACATCCTATCAATACAGTTTTTAATATCTGCCAACCGCAAACGAGGGCGTATGATTTCAACATCATTCATTGTTCGACAACAAAACCGCAATATCGCTAAAAAGTTTCCCGTGCGAATAGAATGACCGAACGCGAGTATCTAATGGCGAAAAAATTGCCATCCGACGCCTCCCGCCGTCATCCTTCGCAATTAGCCGATCAATCATGGCTGATAGCAGACGCCCGGAACCGTTCGCGCCAAAATAGTACGCAAACTTACGAAACCCTGCGGCCAAACTCGGAACTAATAACTACGCGTAGTAGGTTATCGTTTTTCGATAGACGGCAGCGCTGTTGTTACGGCCTTACATAACTTTGTGCAACTGTCAACGGCAGTACGCAACTTTCGTCTATGGATTGCCAGCTCAATAAAACGATAGGTCACAAAATTGCGTGGCGAAATATATATTTATTCCGCGCCAAAAATTCACATCGCCCTGGGGACTTTATTAGCGTCGGCGACTGCCCATTATACATTTTTAAACCGTATCCATATAAATTAATGTCAATATCACCCCAGCGTTATATCAATCTCGTAGTTGTTCGCGGATTACGTTACAAATAATATCATTTTGTACGGTGATTCGTTCTGAATGGTGCTACCTACGGACTTTTCTGTCTACAATGATCGCTTGATCTTGATAAGTGTAATCATACAAACATTAGTTAAGTTGTAATGAACTTTCAACATCGCTGGAACTCCGGCTTCAACTGTTTAAACGAAAGTTTTAATATCATTGTAAAATAAAAGCAAATATTTTAGTCACATTTCCTTAATAAAAGTAATAATTAATATTCCAAGTTACATTACAGATATCCGTCATTTCCTCATTATGTTGATTAAGCATTGGTTGAACACAATTACAGAACTTGATTAATTAAAAAGTTGTGTTTTAAAATAAATAAACTGAGTCGTGCTTCACTTTAGAATCTATAGCATCAAGTTAATAAAAAGTGTATTTTCTGCGAAGCTGATCGATTTTTATAAGGTTTTCTTTTCTGTTCGTATATTTGATGCAAGATAATGAGAGACTGTTCAATTAACTGGTTATTATTTATGCGAAACTTATTATTGCGTTAACTTCTCGAACAAATAAATTGTTTATTCAAGAAGCAATGAACGGCCTAAACTTAAGTATATAATTTATTTCTCATCAACTAGTCTAAATAAGTATACGATCTAATTTTAGTTGCTATTGCATAAAATCACCTTCAATAAATGATCAATACTATGCAATCCTCGTACACGGCGTCACAAACTTCTCCCCTCGGCGTGCAGTGTTGTCAGTGTACCGTTTCATTATTCCATTATATTTTAAACAAATGTCAGTGTTATCAGCAAGTGCAGACACGAAGAATTGAACAATAAACATTCCAATTTTGAAGTTCTAATTACGCCATATTGAAGGGCCGTAATGGGTGACCATTACAATTTAAAAAGTTAATTGGCGGATAATATTAAGATATTGATTTAGATTTAAGATAATTGGCAAAATTGAAAGTTATAGGTATCTGTTCAGTTTTAAGGAATAGACGTTAAAAGCACGTAGCGCGATAATAACATTAGTAAGGAATTTGCCCTTTGTTTCGACAGTGACTACAAAGTTCTTGCTTTATGTTCTTTACAAAAACCGGACAAGTGCGAGTTAAACTCACGTGGAGAGGGTTCCGTGATTATATAAAATGTTACTTTAAATACCATAGACTTCTTATAAATTTTCCTGTAATCTTTAAGTAATCTACTATGTATCTTTATATTTAAAAAAAATGTAGGCCCCGTCTTTTCGGAAATAAGTTAGGGGAATGGTAACGTAAACTGTTTGCCTGAAATAACTTTAAAACATATTGTTTTCAAATTATATTAAAATATCTTTAAGATTCTCATAACGAGCCCTTTCATTTATTGAGCCCCTGTGTCACACGCCATAGTTTGCAAAACTATTTTAATTTTCTAATTTACCCCCATAAAGTGGCACACATGTTTAAAATTAATTTATTTACGTTACGCGTCCGTGTTGCAGTCACCAACTTACATATGAGTACCAAATTTCAACTCAATCGGTCGAGTAGTTTCAGATCAAATTGGCTGTGACAGACGGACAGACAGACACGAGTGATCCTATAAGGGTTTCGTTTTTTTTTTGAGGTACGGAACAATAACAAAAATGATCATTAATGCTATCTCATAAAAAAATTTGGTCGCGAGATAAAAACCGCTATCAGTAGTTGAGGCCGCAGAAATAAATTGATTCGCAAACACATTGAATAGAAACCATTAGGGGAGCATTGGATTATCAAATAAACGAGGGATGTTCCATAGACAATAGCACACATGCTTAGTGAGAGCATGTTTCTGAAAGGATATCATAAAGTAATTAAGAACATAACGTCTTCAGTATCCAATATCTGTCGGTCCGTGTATTCGCTTACAACTGTAAAACTGCCTAACAGATCTTGATGGCATTGATGCAGTTTCATTATCATTTTCAGAGTTTTGGAAGGTTTGAAATCATAAATACGACTACAGAACAAAACTATATGCCTGGCACATGTGGGTATACATTATATCAAAAAATTTGGCCTCGAAATCTTCTACTTTCGGGAACAGAAGGGTTAATTTTTACTCTAAATAGTGTATATGTGACAATTTATCGCTGTAAATAAGGAACTGTTTTCTTTTTATTTATATTTATTTTATTATAAGCGACATATGTAGATCGTGTTTGATTCAAATGACCCCACCCTCAATAATGTTGGAACAAGGGATCTTATCACGATAACGCAATCTCGTTGATGGTGATTTGATACCTCTGTCGCCCTGCGGTGTTGCCAGCCTTAGGGTGAATAGGTAATTATGAATCCGAAGAGTTGCTAGAATAAATAATTGTGTAGGAGATAAGGTATCTAGTCTTTTTAGGGTTCGTACCTCAAAAGGAAAAAAGGAACCCTTATAGGATCACTCGTGTGTCTGTCTGTCTGTCTGTCTGTCTGTCTGTCTGTCCGTCTGTAACAGCCAATTTGCTCCGAAACTACTGGACCGATTGAGTTGAAATTTGGTATTCATATGTAAGTTGGTAACTGCAATCCGGACGCGTGACGTAAATATATGAATTTTAAACATAGGGGCCACTTTTTGGGGTAAACTAGAAAATTAAAAAAAAAGTTATGCCACCTATATCGTGTGACATATCAAATGAAAGGGCTTATTGTGAGGATCTTAAATATATATTTTTTTGAATTTTAAGTAAAATAGTTTAGAAGTTATTCAGGAAAATAGGTGAAAAATGACCATTCCCCCCCCTTATTTCCGAAACTACTGGGGCTAAAATTTTGAAAAAAATACAGAAAATAGATCTTTGCCTATAGACTACAGGAAAACTTATAAGCAGTCTATGGTATTTAAGATAACCTAGTAAATTTCAGATAATCATGTTCGGAACGGAATCCTCTCCACGCGAGTTTAACTCGCACTTGTCCGGTTTATATTAATTAGAATTTCGGTGAACCAGCAGCGGTATTTCGCCGGTAAAGCCATCGCGGCATCCTTTCCGCCTGGTGATTTCTGGGTCCGTGTCTGTCTGTCTGTCTGTCCGTCTGTCACAGCCAATTTGCTCCGAAACTACTGGACCGATTGATTTGAAATTTGATATACATATGTAAGTCGGTGACCGCAACACGGATGCGTAACGTAAACAAATTAATTTTAAACATGGGGGCCACTTTTGGGGGGTAAATCAGAAAATTTAAATAAAAAATTCGCTAACTATATCATGTGACAAAATAAACGAAAGAGCTTATTGTGAGGATCTTAAATATGTTTTTTTTTTAATTTTATGATAAATGTTTTGGAAGTTATTTAGGAAAATAGGCGAAAGTTGACCATTCCCATTCTTATCTCCGAAACTACCTTGCCTAAAATTTTGAAAAAAATACAGAAAATAGTTCTTTGCCTATAGATTACAGGAAAACCTATGAGAGGTGGATGGTATTTAAAGTAACATAGGAAATTTCAGATATTCGTGTATGGAACGGAACCCTCTCCACGCGGGTTTAACTCGCACTTGCCCGGTTTTTTTGATAGGTATCAAATTGGAGTGGTACAATCCTTGGAATACTTAAAGAAATATATTCCCTCGAAAAAAGTTACGATATTAAACAAATAATAATGCATACTTGAGAACTTAATCAGCCTTGCACAGTCAAAATGTGAATTTAATTGGTTACAAATTTAATTCAGCATGTGAATTTAATTGGTTACTTAGTAAAGAAAAGAAAGTAAAACATTATTCGGCTACTTACAAACACAAAATAATAACCTAAAGTAGAATTAAATATATATTTAACTAAGAAATCAATTAGCCGATGGACGATAATTGTAGCTAAAAAGGCTCTTTTGTTCCCTACCCCGAAAAGATTAACTTATTTAATTGTAAAAGTTTGGCACGATCGTTTACGTCTGTTTAGTTAAATGTACAATATAAATTCGACAAATTTCATACAGTTCTCTAACCATCATCTCATTGAAATAAGTACCTATTTACAATTTAAAAAGGTACGACGAACAAATGTGCTCCTCTAAAACTTTATAAGTAACCCGGTTTGATCTAGGAAGCAGACACTGTGAAACCTAAATCAAAACATAACAACATTATAATAACATTGTTCAGTTTTATCTTGTCAAAACTAACTTGAATAGTGAATTATTTTTAATCCCCTGGCTCCAAACAAGTAGCCATGGTCTCATCAGATTAAAACATTACTCCTTCTCTATGGGCACGTGGCGGTTTGACAGCTAAGCAAACATGGCAGCCGATAGCGGAATCAAATCGTTATTAATATTATATCAGCAAACACTTTTTTAGCAGGGCAAATATAATTTTGGTAATTAGGGGCTACCACTGATTTAATTTGGGGGAGGTTTAGTAAATCAACTTTCATATTAGAATGCGTTTTGTCTGTTCGTACGTTTCGAAGACTTTGTGAGCACTGCTTTTATAAGTAAACATTACATTGGTAAAAAATAATTATACTGATGTTTACGAAATATGAATGCTATTATGTTAAGTTGTGCTGTGCCGCATTCTCGTATCCCTCCCTGACCTGCAAGTCAACCCTGCTGGTAGTCCCGCAAAGTAAGAGATATAAAACCGGTCAAGTGCGAGCCTGACTCGCGCGCCGAGGGTTCCGCAATTACGTATGAAAAGAAACAGTACCTTGTAAGTACGGATCCCTAAAAAAGAAAAAAAAATAGCTTTTAACAACGGGGTAACCATTTACAACCTACCTATGAAATAAGACACAAAATAACTTTCGCAAGCTCCTATCTCCGTTCAATCGTCGAGTGTGATACGACTTTGCAAAGGTTATTTTCGTTTAACTTTTTTTTTATGTGATGTAATTACAAATTCATGGCTTTCGGACTTTTTCCTTTACATGTGCTGTAAGACACTGCTTCTTGCCAAATTTCATGATTCTAGGTCAACGGGAAGTACCCTATAGGTTTTGATTCCCTTTGGATTCCCTTGAAAGTATCAAAATATGAGACATAAACGGCCATATCTTTTGATTGCGGTGACTTAGAAGGTTGATTTTTTCATAGCTTCAAGAAATTGGAGACCTGAGTATTTGGTATTAATTTCAAATTGATACCTCCACGTGTTCCTGAGAAAAAGGTCTTGACAGACAGACAGACAGACAGACAGACGGACAACCGAGTGATCCTATAAGGGTTCCGTTTTTCCTTTTGAGGTATGGAACCATAAAAACAACGATGCTTGTCGCATATCTTCAGTTCGTCGCTCAGTAGGTACTGCATACTGGATTACGCCTTAACTTTTGTTTGTTAATTCCCTCTCTTTCTGATTTACCGATGCGTTACCGCACCCTGTTTGCTTAATTTATCAATTATAAACTTAATTAATGACCGCATTCAGTACTTTGTTTCAAGTACTTACTTGTAGTTTTCCATCACCTCGTTTGGAGTCCTTATACCTTTTATAATTTATTTGCATGACCAGCGTAAAAATACTCTGCACTCGAGAATAATGTTTAAGGGATTATTTAATTGTTACATTGATAGCCAAACGAGAGTTGATTCACCGTTATTAAACAATGTGTAAAGTAATTATCCATTGTCTTTTTGTAAGAAACAAGATCCCTGATGCGCGGGTAAACGGGGATGTAGAGCTATTAATTTGCATAGTAATTTATCTGGTAATTAAATACGCCGAGAATTGCTATCTCAGCCCTTGATAATCCTTTCGCACGGTTGCTTGCGGGCGATAGGATTAAGATGATAAGACTGCTGTTTAAATATTCCATAAAAACTGTGGACAAATATTTACCTGGCAACTTTACAACCCTAAAAGATATACTAACTTTTGTAAACTGTCAAAGGTCTTATCCAAGTAAACACAATCTTTTATTCCAATACAATAAGTACTTTGACAGTCCAATAAAGCCTGTACTAATCAAAGCGTGAGTTATCATGTAACTGTGGCGCCCAACATGGGACCGGAAAAACAACGACCATGATACTGAGATAAAGAGTCTATTATGTCATATTTATATTATATACGGGAGAGGTCCAATAATTCGCGGAATGAAATGGATGTGAATTAAAAAAAACAAAACTAATTTTATTTTTTAATGTAATTACCCTCGAATGCAATAAATTTTTTAGATCTAGAAATTAATTTCTCTAAGCCTTAAAAAAAAAAATATTTTCTCTTTGCCGTCAAAATGAGCCGACATTGCCTGCTTCACTTCTTCACCATCGTAATGAAAATCCGCCTTAATTCTTTTTTTTAAATTTGGGAATAAATATAAATCGCTGGGGGCCAGGTCCGGGCTGTAGGGTGGGTGGGCCAGAAATTCGAAGCTGCATCCTTGAAGAGCAGCAGTCGCAACATTGCCCTTGTGAACCGGCGCATTGTCATGCGAAAACAACACACCCTTTGTTAACATTTCCCGCTTTTTTCTTTTACGACTTCCCGTAGCCTTTCTAGTAATATTGCACAATATGGTCCAGTTATAGTGACACCTTTATCCTTGTAGTCTATCAATAAAACTCCTTAGGAATTCCAAAAAATCGTAGCCATCAGCTTTCCGACTGATTCTGATACCTTGAACTTATTAGGAGGTGGTGCACCCTTTTTATGCCATTGCATCGACTCCTGTTTAGACTCAGGTTCAAAGTGATGAACCCAAGTTTTATCTCCAGTCAAAATTTGTTCTAATATATGGGTAAGATTGTCGCCACGCGGGTCTAAAAAGTGCTTTGACGCTTGGACTCGTTGTTGCATCTGTAGCGGTTTGAGCATTCTCGGTACCCACCTTGCACTAACTTTCGTCATATCAAGATGATCGTGCAGAATCCTTAAAATAGTAGTATCTGATACGCCAACTAATGCAGATAACTGTTTCTTTTTAAGACGTCTTCCAGTACAAATTTCTCAAGTTTTTCTATGATACCTGGCGATGTGGCGTCAATTGGCGTTCCTAGAAGAGGGTCATCTTCAATTGACTCTCTGCTATGTTTGAAGAGACCATGCCATTTGTAAACCATGGTTTTATCAGGACACTGGTCCCCATAAACAGATTTCATTTCATTTAATATTACTTGCGTAGGTTTTCTTTGCTTAGATAGGAATTTTATCACGGCTTAATGTTCGATTTGCTCCATAGTTGCAGTGTTTTTCCGAATTAATTCGTTTAAAAGGCGATATCTTAAAAACAAATGACAGTTTTGGGCTGAAATTTCACATATTAAGTCTAAAGAGCTCTCATGAAAATCACACAAAGCGGTTGTATATAATTCTCCCCCCTTCTGCTTCATTCCGCGAATTTTTGGACCTCCCCTCGTATAAACATCTAGTAAACTATATGATGTGGGACTTGTGTAAATGGGAATGGATAGAATGAAATTTTCACGAAGAACACCATCATTAAACGACTAAGGGGTGTCCACACGACGCGACCGCGCATGGCTGGTGTTGACACGTCCCGACAAACACGGCTTACGGTTATCTGCATCACAAAGCTGCAGCGACCTGCCGTGACGACTAACGAGTGATTGTCGAGATTTATGAACGAGACTATGGCTCTATGCCTATATGCTACTATGGCCAGTGGAACGGGTCAGCACGATCATGTAGATACTGTACAAGACGAAAGGCAAATATTTTAAGCCGTCAAAGTATGGATGAGAAGAAAGAAAGAGAAAGTACATATCCTAATAACATCAGAATATTTTTTCATAATAAACCTATGAAAATTATAATAATAGCATTATTCATTGGTAATACCCTGTTTTTCTACCATGAAGACGTCATATTGATAGAATCGTGTCGTTTTCGTTACCTATTATTATTATTTATCGACCTTATTCGTTAATATTATTACCTACCTATATAGAGAAAACAAAATTGACATTTTAGGCATCAAGATAATGAATATCAGTGCTGATAGTTATTGAAACTCTAAAACGTATAAAATGTAATATTTTGGTCCACTAAGAAACTACTTGAAATATTCGCTAGAGATAATTCTCCATAGAAATGAATTTTCAAATGCTTCAGCACGAATTTACAATGGGTGTTTCAATTTCTCTCTCCTTATTTTCAAGTTAGCTAACCCTAGGATAAAGAAGTTTAATATTCGAATATTGATTGATCTCAAAATCAAGATCTCAAGGCTCGAAGCATTGTTTCGGACATCTGTCATCCGCTCACTTCTGCTTTTGAATTGTTCGACGACTCTCCAACTTTGGCGATCTTCGACGAGTTAAATGTCAAGTAGATACGAACTGGAGTTCTGATTTAAATGAAGTTTTAACTTGACTTATAGCAGTACCAAATATTCAATCCGTACATAGATTTGCCACCTCATTGGGTACCATGAGCAGTTACGGCAATTTGGCAAGTATAGTTTAGCAATAGTAGTTTATGCAACGGTTGCATAATGATAGGCCTTAAAACACTAGTGCGGTTCTCATGAAACGAGCCGATAGGCGAGTTTCATAATAAGATCGCACGTGTGTTTTAAGGCCAAATTATGCAGAGTTGCATACATAACTTTATCTACACACATATTATAAATCCTCCATGATGGGTTCAGAAACAATATTTTCTGGCAACAAGTTATTTGTTGCAATCGTGGCTGCATATTTCCGATATCCGGCGCATTTTCACATCACACACACTCCGAGAAGACTACTTACTCTTCATATTTTCAACTAAAATGTAAATTACAAACAACTTTTTCTATTCAATTCAACAAAATTCTACTTTCGTTCAGCAAAACGTCAACATAATGGCGGCGATTCGTTTTTTTTTTAAATCATAGACAAACGGATGAAGTCTCTATTCTCACGTCACTCGAGATCAAATATTGTGCAGTTTATATTAAAAATACATACTGAATTGACGTTTCGTATCAATAACTGTTTTATTATCTATGGATACTAGAATAGAGACCCACTTGAGTTTTGACAGCTGTTCCAAATTTAATCTCATTTCTTTACTAAAAAGAAGTCATGTTATTTCTTTATCTCAGCACTGGTTTTTCCTAATTGGTTGTCAAAATGGTGGTCATTTCATACGGTTTTTGATTACCCATTGGAGGTTTCATGATATGGGTGTAGATAAAATAGTTTTAAATTTTAGACTATTAAAAATTGTACATCTACCATTTTTTGCTTTCAATTTAGATATAAATTATCCTTCTGCAATCCCGTGGAAAACAATCGGCGACCGCAGCGCCCCCGCGCAACCGTTTTGAAAAGCTTTGAAAGCAATAAAGGTCGCCACGCGTCGACCACGCGACCGCGACGAAGGGGGCCGCTACGAGTACCTAAACAAAATGTTAGTTCGACGTAATGATCATAATTTGAAATTGCATCGGTCCATAATAATGTATTCACGATAATTTTATAAAAGGGTTGGATGTTATTTAGTTTTTTGAGCTTCTTTTATGAAGGAGGCCTATTCCCTCTGCCCTATCTCATCCCCATTCCCCATATTTAGACTGGCAACGCATTGGCAGCACCTCTGGTGTTGCAGGTGTCCATGGGCGGCGGTGACCACTTCCCATCAGGTGGGCCGTCTGCCTGTTTGTCAGCCTACTCCTTTCTCTAAGGGTCGGCAACGCATCCGTGATTCCCCTGGTGTTGCGGGTGTCCATGGACGGCGGTGACCACTTCCCATCAGGTGGGCCGTCTACCTGTTTGTCAGCCTACTCCTTTCTCTAAGAGCCGGCAATGCATCCGTGATTCCCCTGGTGTTGCGGGTCCATGGGCGGCGGTGATTGCTTACCATCAGGTAATCCACCTGCTCTTACTATAAAAAAAGGAACTTTTGGACGAAGGCAATCATACTGACTAATCGCGAAATGCCAGGAATATTACATACTTGAAATTTGGCAGGTAGCTTCCTTTTAGGCTGTAAGATATCAGCTAAGAAACTATTTTACCTAAACGGGCAAAATGACGGTTGAAAATTGTATGGCAAACACCTCGGGCGGTAGTGCGGCGGTCCAGCAGTTAAAGTATATGAATTAGAGAAAAAATACTAATACATTAAAACGTTGATCGGTGCTCTGATAAGTATTCTTACAGTTTTGTAATCATACTGTAAATAACCCTCTTTTTTGCTTTGCTGCAGTCGGGCAAAAAGCACAGATTCCTCCCAACATAGGTACATAACCTCGGCGATAGTGCAAAGATGCAAAACCGCGTATGAGCAGATTGTAAACACCGCGTAAATCCAAAAAGTAGCAAAATTGAGATCTCGCGCCTACGTTTTAAGGCCCGAGCACACCAAACGCGGTTGCGGCGCGTTTGCGGCGCGAACGCGGGTCCGCGCCGTTGTCGAACAGCGCGAGCGAATTTACCATGCCACACCAAAGTAGCCACGGGACCGCGGCAGTCCCGCGCCGCCGCGGTGTGGCATGGTATATTCGCCCGCCCCGTTCGACAACGGCGCGGACCCGCGTTCGCGCCGCAAACGCGCCGCAACCGCGTTTGATTTGCCCCGGCCTTTACTACTTCCTGTTTTTTGATTTAAACCTACGCGGTATTTACATACTGCTTATACCTACGCAGATTTACATTATTAACCGACGAAAAGTGTCCTCATTCGTCCTTTCACACTGAAAAAATGGGAGGGCTAGAAATAAACAAATTATTGCTAATATCAACCAAGCGACTTTTTTCGGACAGAGCTTGCAAAACTGTTTGCTAACAACAAACAAAGCAATCACATGTCTATAATTTACAAAGCTGTTATTTATTTTCAAATAAGTCTCGGTTGTATGTAGCCGTAAAATTTTAGCCAAGCCAAATTGATAATTTGCTGGCACCCAGTTTTCGCCTTTAGGCTTGCATCTGTCTTTGTATGATTCGCTTAAATCTACGTCACGGATGATGCGGTTGTCACCATCATTTAGAAAATGTATTGAGAAAAAGTGTGCCCGAGAAAAGCCGCAGCGGGTCGCTTTTAAAATAAATAAAAAACGCTTTCCTATCAGAACTTACTCAGACATTTTTAGCCAACGCCTCACTGCCGCCTCACTTCGAAAAAAAAATATCCCCACCGCGCCGGTCCAGTGCGCAGGCGGCACGCTGCATAATTTTTAATCACGCGACCGAGTAAGCAGCTAATATTGTAGAACGGGGGGGGTAGTTAGCGGCGTCGGCGATTTTTCGGCGAAAACCATCCGTAGTTTATTGTGCAAACTGTGCGAATATAGTCGCACATTTTGCAAAGTTTAGGGGATGCGTAATGCCTTATGAATTGTCTATTTTGAGATTATATTTTTCTGTTTCTTTTGACTTAGAAATAGAAATAGAAATAGTTTAATTTGTTCAACACAGGTGGGTACATAAAATATACACATAAGGTCTTGTTCATAGAGGAAGTATCACTATGTTGCGCCGCGAGGCATACAAAATTGTTTATGCAGTTAATGTCTAAATATGTCATGTAGTTAAATATATCAATGATTAAACGAAATAAAATAAAGTTAATGTAATTTAATAAATGGTTATGTCGTGATTTAAAATTAAAAATAATTCTCATTCAAAAAGATAATCTGACAGTGAATAATAACATTTTTGTATCAAAAAATCCATAAGTGCTCGCTTAAATTCATTAATAGTTTTATTTTTTATAAAAACAGGGAGTTTATTATGTACTTTACTTGCCAAGCAAATTACACTTTTGCGCATCAAGGCAATATGGGAGCGCACCGCGCGCAGGCGGTTATTGCTTTGCAGTCTTCTGCTCCGCCCAACTACTCCTCTGCTGCACTGGGAGTGAAGAAATAGCATAGAATGCGTGCAGATGCTTATCATCCTGGCATGTCGTAAAAGTCGACTAAGGGACGGGTCCTCTCCAACATGGTGGACTTTCTGTATGGGCGATGGGCTGATCACCTGTCACCATACGGTTCATCATACTATCTTAGGACTAATTCATCGAACGTGGCCACAAGTTGTCTTGTGGCTCTGCCCACCCCGTTAGGGATTTCGGGCGTGATACTATGTATGTATGCTCCGCCCAAGTGATGCTTTCTTAAACAGTGTGGGACACATTAGGCACATTCCATTATCATAGCTGGGCACCGTTAATCAAATAGTTAACTTCGTTAATCGCTAATCCGTTACTAAAAAAAGTTAACTTCGTTAAACGTTAATTCAGAAGATTTAACGGAAGTTAATCGTTGAAAAAAATAAATGAAAAATATTTATTTTTTTAAAGTTAATTGTTATGACGAAATAGGTTGAGACTCCCTAGTAACTATGTCGTCGTTAACTCGTGATAGAAATTGCATTTTATATGTGGTTGCGTTAGTGATTTACTTACAATAAAATGTTGGTATGGACTATAGAAGTTAAGGCAAGACATGAAACATTTTAATGTATTAGATTTTGTAATAATACCTAATTATTTAGAGATCAAATTCAAATCAAAAGCTATCTGACATAAAACCTAAACGCGCGGTGTCCTTTTGTAAACAATAGGTAAATACCTACTTTATTAACGTTTAACGGACTTTAATTGTTTTAACGGAAGTTAATGAGTCCGTTCACATTTTTAAAATTTACCTTAACAGTTATCCCTTACTTGAAATGTTAACTTCGTTAATTAACGATTAACGGATTACCGGTCTTGTGCCCAGGTATGACCATTATATACAATAGACACCGCATAGCCGAGCGAACCCCGCTGCCAGTATTTCAGCAAACGCACAAATCACCGCTCTATAGGTATCTAAACCGGGTTATGAGCGAGTTGCCTACAAAGGAAGATGCCTAACAAAGTAAGATGCCTAAGTATTATGCCTACAAAGCAAAATCTCTAAGTGATTAAATGCCGTCTAGGCAAATGGCCTTGCTAAAACGACTACCAAGCAAAATGTCTAAGTCTAATGTCTTGAAGACAAATTGCTTGGTAATTAAAAGCCTGCAAAGCAAGACACCTAAAATGGTTTTTATTGTAGGTAAACGTAACAAATAAAATAAAGTTAGAAACACATATACGGGGTCAATGTCCTGCTTCTTGGCTATTTTGCTTCTGAGACGTCTTGCTTTTAAGACATCCAGCTTGTTAAGCATCTTGCTTTTTAGCCATCTTGCTTCTGAGGCATCTTGCTTCTGAGACATCTTGCTTTTGAGACATCCTGCTTGTAGGGCATCTTGTAGGCAACTCGCTCATAATCGCCTAAACCACCGGCGCCCAGCAAGTTTCGAAACTTTATGTGCTAGTAAAAGTTAGCCTAAAAGAACAATGAAAACGCGGTGTCCTTAGGATATTTGGTCTGTGTAGCGACCTGAGCAAGGTCGTCATAAAATAGTTTACACTGATTATATCGATTATGATTCGAAAATAAGATCTATATCGTAATCGGCATAATCGGATCTGTCACAGCAGTATCGTTATGCGTCTACCACCTTAAAAAACTAACATGAGCCAAGCAAAAATAGTATTTAGGCTAATACTATAAGAGCTTTAACGTGTACATCTCTTCTCTCTCTTCTGGATAGCGCCTTTAATTACGTTGAATAGAAGTTTAGTACATATTCCTAATGCTATAAGGTTCATAATCCTCTACAGCTTGATCACGTGCCGACGCGAGGGGATGAAAGTCATTCAAATCATTGTTGTACCGTGAAATCTGGCAACTTTGCCACTTTTGGTATACTATGAAATATTATGTTATGTTTTTTACAATAAAATCCAATGCAATGAGGTTGCCAGTTCAATAATCTACTAAAATATTGTGTTGGGACTTTCTCCGTGCCAAATAATTTTAATATGCTATGGATACAGATTAAACAGAGCCAAAACTAAAATATGGCAAAGCTGACCGTACTGTATGGCAACTTTTCCAACAATTATTACTCCTCGCTACGATAAGATTATTTAACAGAAAGTAAAGAAAAACCTCAAAAAAACTATTAACATTGATAATTGTGGTGACTTCAGTACTAATTTTGTTTATTAAGTGTACAAAAGACCGAATGGCAAAGTTGCCCGCCTATAAATAATTATTTCATAGAAACTACTAATTAGAGGTTAGGGTTGCCAAAAACTAACACAGTTTTTTATAATGTTATTTATTTATTTTTGTATTAAATGACACATAAAATTCTATCAGGCACTCGGTAGCTGATAAGTTAAACTAAAAATAAACACAACAAAAATAACATAACTTCAGAATATAAAATGTGTAAGTACATAAACTTAATTCTAGTATGGCACTTAGCAACTTATTATAAATTGAAACTTTAGAATGCAACAGTGTTTTATCATCGCATCAAAAAAAATAAAACCAAAACAAAGACATTTTTTATAAGATGTAAAAAAATATTTTACAATAAATTGTTCAATAAGTTGTTTTAACTTTGCCCAAGGAACATAATAATTATGTTAAAATGTGAAAAAAGGAATTGTATCCCACACAAAACTATTCAAAAGCCGCAACTGGCCACCAGGAGGTTTTGAATGAAGCTCTTTTACTTTATTTTCTATAGTACGCCTTGGAATCAAAAATCTCTTTTCGGCCTCTAAAGAAGAAATATTTTTTCCTCTCACAAGGTCTACAGCAATATTTAGCATCTCTTCAGAATAGTTTTTATACATTCTGCTTGCCAACTTTCGTCTACTTCTGCGACCCATTTTCTAAAAAAAAAATATCGGTGAAACAGCAAAACATTTACAAAAATACTATAGGTACCTATTAGGTTTTTTTTTATTAACAATCATTAGTGACAACCCTGGCGCCTAACAAAATATGGCAAAGTCACCAACTATTTTTTAAAATCATGTATGGTGACTTTACCAACATAATTTAAGACACAACTACCCAAATTACATCAATTAAAATGCTATTATTCGGTGCCCAAACCACAAATATACGTTCATCATAAAATTCACTTACCTGGATCCAGTCTTTCGATGCTAATTTTCAAGAAGTTTTGGAGTAAACTTTATTAGGTTATAGCAACCGCCAACTTTGTGTGATAAATGAAATGTGACATATGACTTCGGTGTTTCCATATTGAATGTAGTGTTGCTAGTTGATAATCAAACTTTATACTAAATATGGCACACCCTTTAAAAAATAAATTAGACTAAGGTGGCAGCTGATTTTAAGGATGCACATAGATGATGGCAAAGTCAACGTCCGTTGGCAAAGTTGCCAGATTTCACGGTACTTCAATTAAAAAGGTCTTTTGTAGCTATTCGAAGCGTGAAAATACATTAGAATTGTAATTGCGTTTATAAAAAATAATGATATCACAGTCAACGTCCCAAACTACACGACAGTCAATTTGCAAATTTTCTTCCAAACTTACAAAACTTTTGGCACTTTATCAGACATTTATTGACCGACTCGATATATGGTAGTGCCGTTCTGGCTCTCGGACCGTAGTTTGGAAGCCCTGCGTCTATGGGCAAACGGGTAGCAGCGACAGCGTTTCTTCCAGGAATGGGAATATATTTATTCCCTTAGTACATTCCCCACATAAAACATGACCGTCCCTTTACGCAGTCTTAAGTAAATCTGTCATTCATTTCAAAAAACTCTCTATCCCCTGAAGCTCGGCTTGACGGCAGCCGTCGATTTATCCCTCAATTAAAACATAAAAATCTCGCGAAAGCTTCTCAAGACTTGGCTTAAGGCAACCCGTGGTAACCCCGCTAGCCATACAAATACGAATTCCGAAAGATTATAATCATACTCGACTCACTTGTCATCCGAGTCGAGCTGGCCGATTGCAGTTAGTCTGATAGATAGATTGCAGTAGTGACTTAAGTCCATGAAGTTTTCTGAAGAGAGTTTAGCATGTTATTGTATTATGCAAGGATAAGCAAGAAGCAAGTAGTTTTTGAGCAATCGTGTTCCACCTTTCAACCGCGATCTCTCTTCATCAACGACCCTAGCATGCCAGATACGGGGATAAGTTAAACCCGTTTATTTATTTATGTATTTCTTTCTTTCTTTCTTTCTTTCTTTCTTTCTTTCTTTCTTTCTTTCTTTCTTTCTTTCTTTCTTTCTTTCTTTCTTTCTTTATTGAACACCAACAAGATCTACACTATATGCATAACAAAATAATTTATATCATGCTATTCAAGTATCCAGCTAAGGGAGCGTTCAAGTATTCTGTAACGAATTTTTGGGGGGGGGGGGTCTTGTAAAACATTACGATGCATTCCAGAGGCGGGTGGGGGGTTTGAACTAACATTTTTTTTGACCCTTCAGAACGGTCGCGTTTTTTTGACCCCCCCCCCCCCCCCATGTAACGCGCCGTAACGTTTTTCTGTACCCCCCTTCCCGCTAGTAAAATTTCAAGAGGTCATTCCAAAAATGAGTGAGAGAACGCGACCGTTCTGAAGGGTTAAAAAAAATGTTAGTTCAAACCCCCCTCCCGCCTCTGGAATGCATCGTAACGTTTTACAAGACCCCCCCCAAAAATTCGTTACGTAATACTTGAACGCTCCCTAAGTGCAATCTTAATAATTATAGATGTAGATATCATGCTTCTAAAAACGACATTTTAACTTAAAACTAAGAAAGTACATAAACAAATTTAACAATATACTAGTAATAATATGTTAGTACTAAGATTAACAGAAGTCTAAGGTACCTAATACATGATGCAAACTTTGATTATAATAAGAAAAATTTCAAAATAAACTATAAAATTAAAGTTAAAGCTAAAGCTAAATATCTCTTCTGGAGATCTTCAATATCTCTTCCGTCGGCACTAGTGTGAGAGAGACGCACTCAGAAAAAGACGGCTTGACTTATCCTTGTGTCAACCTTGCTAGAGCCGCACGTAAGACTCATGTCAAAGGAAAGCCTACGGCTACCTTTTCAATTTCAGATGACCTAGAACACCGTTAGACAGCCGGCCGGCTGTAGACACGTTACGTCGCTGTAATGTTTAAGCAGTTACGTTACCATTTCAGCCATAGTTACAAAAGGAGTCATCTCAAGATATATTGAGGAAAAAACCAATGAAGAATGGAGAACTGCTCAGGCATGCAGACAAGCGAAACTCATGATAAGGAGAGTTAACCAAAAAAGGACCAGGTATCTAGTAAAGCTTGGTAAGTATAACCTCAGTAAATTGACAGGGGCAATCACAGGCCACTGCCCACTAAATAGACATCTATCAGTAATTGGGGTAAGATCGGATCCTCTCTGCCCACAGTGTGGGGAGGAAAAGACTAGCAAACATCTCCTAGCCGATTGTGTTCGGGGAAGATAAAATAGATGTAACCGAGATTAGTAGCTTGAACCTGCAGGATGTACTTATGTTCTGCAGGAAAACAAGAAGATGGGATCCATGCTGGATGGGAGTGCCGCCGCGATAGTAAACCTCGGCTCCAACCTTGGGGAACTGGGCTGAATGATCAGCGCACGCAGATCGACCGCTCGCCTGTCGACGGCCGGGCGTCCGCACCCACCATCATCATCACTGTTTACGCAGAATTTTCGTTTCACCGAATGCAATTTTTTGCTCAAGACTTTATACATCAATCACGCTGATTAGAGTTGTAATTATTATAAATAGTTAACGGCCTTTAGAAATACGAGGGTGACACTGAAAGTTTTTAGAACTGGCCACTTTTAAAGAATATAATAAAAAAATTAGTTTAAATTTTGAAAATATAACTGTTTGCTAATATTATTGAGTACTAATTTAATTCATTTGTCATTTGTTTTACGACTTGGTGGCAAATTGAAATTTGTCTGTGTCACGCCAGTATGAATTTAACGCGAGAAATTTTTTCGTACTATGAGTTTTTATGACTTTCGGTGTCATTAAGTCAACAAGAATGTTATGACAGACTTCGATTGGCCTTTCACAATGAAGCCCCTTCTCGGGCCACTGTTTATAACTAGTTTTATGAGTTTAAACGTGGTCGCACCAATCTCAACGATGCTCTGCGTGAGGGACGGCCTTCTACGGCGACGACTGAAGATAACATCAGTGTTGTGCGGTGTATGATAGAGACTGATCTAAGAGTAACCTATCAGCAGATTCGGCCAAGCTTAGGCATCGGTATGAGTCAAGTGCACAAAATCCTCCACAAACATTTAGCCGTTAGGAAGCTTTGTGCCCGGTGGATACCTCATTATTTGACCGAGGCCCAAAAACTCTGTCGTGTTGATTGGTGCCGTGAAGTGATACAAAGATTTAACGGAGGTGACTCAAATGCTGTGTTCGACATACTTACGGGTGACGAAAGCTGGATTTATTGCTATGATCCGGAAACCAAAAGACAATCTGCTCAGTGGGTTTTTCCTTCCGAGGAGTTGCCAACTAAATTGAAGAGGTCGAAGTGTAGGAAAAAAGATGGTGGCCTCATTCTTCGGACCGGTCATTATGCGACAATTGTTTTGGAAGATCAAAAGTCAGTTACTGCACAGTGGTATTCTAACAAATGTTTGCCACTTGTCTTGGAAAAAGTTCGAGAGAGACGACCTCGCAGTAGGATCCTCCTTCACCACGACAACGCCTCCTCGCACACCCCCGGGCGAACGATCGACTATTTGGCGTCGTCAGACGTGGAATTGCTGGGTCACCCGCCATATAGCCCCCAGCTCGCACCTTGCGATTTTTATTTATTCCCGAAAATAAAAGAAAAACTTCGAGGAAAACATTTTATGGACGCCAAGGAAGCAGTGGCTGCGTTCAGAAGGCCATCGAAGAGACCCCTAAGGAAGAGTGGGCAAAGTGCTTTTCTCGGTGGTTCTATCGAATGCAGCGATGTATTGATGTGAATGGAAATTATTTTGAAAAGATATAATAAAAATAATAACTTGCTAGTTTAGAACTTAGAGCTTAGAACTTTCAGTGTCACCCTCGTACGTATCGGAGATATGAAACTCCGGCAAAACGTTACAGTGGTGAGACGTTTGTCGAGGAATCATTAGTCCTTAGCCTGTCTCTACAGTGACAGTTTTGTGTGTCAGCCGGTGTCGAAGGCTCCAGCGGATATCGGCGTCAGGAGGCAGTAATTGAGTACCATTCACTTCTTTTACAAATGGCGGCGCGCGCCCACTCCGCTTAGCTATCCGTTCCCATTATTACTCATGTACGTTATCATTTAAAATATGATTTTCACTTCATAAATGATTCAATATTTATTAATAAAATCACTTCACGTTCGGTGGTTGGAAGCACCAAATTACAATTTTACAGGCAAAAACAGGCAGCACTGAATGTATGGAGAATGGCATCTGACATCGATGCTGCCAGTTATTTCTTAATTGAATTTGATATGTCAACAAGTGCCAAAATACCCAGTCCCTAAATAGGTACGCTGAAAGACAAAGACACGTCATCCCAACTTATCGTGGAGCAATGGAAACGCGTCCAGTGTAAGACTTCATTTAAATGCTGCATATTTAGGCGGCTCCAGAACGCGCTTTAAGCTTTTAAAAAGAATCATAGCGACGGTGTACACCTAAACGTGATGTTGGCTTGTAAAAGCTAACTTCGTAGCTAGGGTTAATATTTTATTTTTATGAAAATTATCATAAAAATTTCGGGTATGTTCTATGCGCTTCTATTCGATATTGGTCTAATAGGTCCACAATAGTACGTAACGATCGGCTTCTATGTGACATAATGTAGAAGCCGATCGTTACGTACTATTGTAACAAAATGTCTCTTTGTTTGTCACGTACTTTCTTTTTCGGAATTAACCTAAAATAACGACAATGGACTGATCATGTTTTCAAGTCCTGCGCCTCTATTCGGGAACGCTAAGTGATGTTGTAGTGACTCGCGAGCGAGATTTCTCTACGACGCGTCATGCGTAAAAGCGAGATGCAAGCCCCGCTCACGGGTCACTGCAGTCTCACTTAGACGTTCCCGAATAGACGCCCTGATGCATGCAAGTGCACACCGTTTCCCTTGGGAGTACGCTACGCAGAGACTAAATGACACTAAGTTAATTCTATATTATATATTAGGTATCTTCTACATGTCTATTGAATAGTTTTATTTGGTTTGTCTTTTTACAATAAATAAAAAGATGATTATTGAATGTTTTCCCTTTAGTTTAAAACTTTCCGGTGATGCCTGTCCAAATAAACAGACAAACAGGCAAAAATTATAAAAACGTATTTTTTGGATCCTATTACGTTTATTTTCACACTGTATATTTTTTTGTAAATATCTTTAAACACGTCATGTTTATTATACCTAGGCAAGGATAAGGATAAGAAAAGGAGGTTAAAAAGCCAACACCCCCATTGGGTGTGCCCGCCAAGCGCAGTTGCTCGAATTAAACCCCGTATGAGAAAATTGCTTTCGCCGATTTGTCGTGCAGATGGAATATTAACTTCCGCTCTATGGCTTTTCTCTTCTTTTTAAATGAAATTAAATGACGAAATTTAATGAAAGCTTTATTGTGCGATGGATTTGGCTTACACAATAGCAGTTAAGGTAAACTGAGCTATAGAGCTCTATAGAGCTGTCTGTCATTCTTATACAAATGCTTTATATATAAAGTGGACGCGTCAGTTTTTTAAACACGGGTTGTTTAGTCAGTCATCATAAAAAATATCAACAAATTTTAGTACCTACCATGTCGCTCCAAGCTAAATACATTTAACAGTGTGACACAGTACTAAAATACATACACACATACATAGCATCACGCCCGAAAACCCTAATGCGGTGGGCAGAGCAAGACTACTTGTGGCCACGTTCGATTAATTAGTCCTAAGATGGTATGATGAACCGTATGGTGACAGGTGATCAGCCCATCGCCCATACAGATAGTCCACCATGTTGGAGAGGACCCGTCCCTTAGTCGACTTTTACGACATGCCAGGATGATAAGCATCTGCACGCATTCTATGCTATTTCTTCACTGCCAGTGCAGCAGAGGAGGATATTTTTGACAGAAGCTTGAAATACCACATAATGTTTGTAAGAACATAACCTACGTATTATTAACTAGTCGGTTAAGAAATACAACCAACAATTTACCAAATTACCCGAACCAAAGATTAATAATGGATCAGAATCTTTATTCTGTTTTAGAATTTACGAGCGCCCACAAATAAGTAAACGAGATATTTTGTTACGGCAAACTTTATGCGCCATTTTGTAAAACTCGTTCCACTCCAGATTCGACTTTAAAGTAGCATTGTTATGGGTTAATTTTGTATGGCAATTCAAAGTATTGGGAAATTTATTGCTGAAAGTAAGCACTATGTATAAAGTCGTTTTGTAAAGCATTTTGTCCAAGATGGAGCGAATTAGTTGTAGAGTGCAATAAATAGGAGCAGATGCATATGCCAATCGATATTCTACACACGGTAATAACAGATTACTCATAAAAAAACCGGCCAAGTGCGAGTCGGACTCGCGCACGAAGGGTTCCGTGCCATTATAATCAAGCAAAAAAAAACACGTTTGTTGTTTGGAACCCCCCCCCTTAAATATTTCTTTTCTTTCAATTTAAATATTTATTTTTGAAGTTAATATATATCTAAATATTTTGTGAATATTTCAAGCGTCTCACTGTTGCCGTTATCAACATCGAGCAAAAACGAGCAAAAAAATCATGTTTGTTGTATGGGAGCCTCCTTAAATATTTATTTTATGCTGTTTTTTAGTATTCCTTGTGACTGCTGAGTTTCTTGCTGCGTTTCTTCTCAGTAGATGTCACCTTTCGAAGCGCTGGTAGCTTCAGACATGTAAAAGAGCCCATGTGGCCTACTTGCGAAATAAATACTTTCATTTTCATTTTCATTGTTATAGCGGCAACAGAAATACATCATCTGTGAAAATTTCAACTGTCTAACTATCACAATGCATGAGATACAGCCTAGTGACAGACGGACAGACGGACAGCGGAGCCTTAGTAATAAGGTCCCGTTTTTACCCTTTGGGTACGGAACCCTAAAAACCAACCAATAGTCACTATCCATTAGGACAAATTCACTATTGCCTAGAAAATCATCCTCTCCCTATAGACGCGACTTCGTCCACGTGGAATTCATATACCTTGTTGAATATTAAAAACGCTCCGTCCAGACGCCAAAAATTAACCCCAAACGACAAAGCTAATTGCCATTTAATTAGCCACTTTTAGGTTTCAATACCTGTCTAGACCACTTCGTGTAAGTGGCTGCTAGTCTCGTAGAAAGTTGGGAGCTCGATTTAAGTTAACTCGACCATCTTATTATTTAGATTCACAAGAAGAAAAATACTATCACGACTTTTCATTTCCCCGAATTTCAATACTTCGACTTCGATTATTACATTGTTCTTTTTAGGGTTCCGTACCTCAAAAGGAACAAACGGAAACCTTACAGGATCACTCGTGTGTCTGTCTGCTTGTCTGTCCGTCGGCCACAGCCAATTTGCTCCGAAAGTACTGGACCGATTGAGTTGATATTTGGTACACATATGTAAATCGGTGACCGCAACACGGACGCGTAACGTAAATAAATGAATTTTACCCATGGGGGCCACTTTTGCGGGGTAAATTAGAAAATTAAAAGAAAATGTTTTGCAAACTGTATCGTGTGACATATCAAATGAAAGGGCTTATTGTGAGCATATTAAATATGTATTTTTTTAATGATAAGATGAATAGTTTGGTAGCTAGGTATTTAGTAAAATAACGGGGCTAATAATTAGGGCCTACAATATTGAAAAAAAATACAGAAAATACTTCTTTACCTATAGATTACACTAAAACCTATACGAAATCTTTGGTATTTAAAGTAACATTAAACTTCAGATAACCATGTACGTAACGGAACCCTCTCCACGCGCGTTTAACTCGCACTTGTCCGGTTTTTTGACTAGTGACTCGTTTTTCCGCGACCGACTTTCTCCATGTAGAATCCGAAACTGTCTTTCTTGGTGTGTCAAGTTCAAGCTACGATGCTAAATGTCATCGAAATGGGTCATTCCGCTTAGCCGTGAAGGCGGAACAGACTGACGGACCAACAATATGAATTATAAATAATATTAGTATGATTTATAATAATAAAATAAATTTGGCCGTTAGCCATGCTCGGTAATAAGTGAGATAATAGTGTAACGCAGACGTTTCGTATGAATAATACGCTAACATTTATTAGCTAATTTAACTTTTGCCGGTGCCTTCTCTAATTGTTAATGGATAGGCGATATTGTAACAAAGCAAGCATAGGCCCCCAATTCTCGGTGCATTCGAGATAATCTCTCAATCGAGATTAAACGTCAGTGCATATAGTTTTGACACAACTGTATGAATCCGACGTTTTATCTCGCAATCGACATTATCTCGAATGCACCGAGAATTGGGGGCCAGGTGGGACGACTCTAAGGAGCCACGCCTTTTTGTCCCCTAAATAATTTTAATTACTTTTAAGTTATTTTAATATGTATGTTAGTCTGTAAGGTATTTATATATGGGCCACTGATGCCTGAAAGAAATGGTTTTATTATTATTATTTTATGTCAATTGACTGTCAAACCGGCAGACGGCCCACCTGATGGAAAGTGGTCACCGCCGCCCATGGACATCTGCAACACCAGAGGTGCTTCCAATGCGTAGCCAGTCTAGGGAGGATGGGGAATGGGGATGGGATGGGGATGAGGGAATATTTAGGCCTCCGGATCTCGTCACTTACCGTCCGAAACGCAATAGCAAGCTATTACTTTACGCCGATATTCTGTGAGAGCGTGGTGCTACCCCGGTCGAGCCGGCCCATTCGAACAGTAATCATCTAGTGAGGATTACTGTTTGGCTCTACCACTATAAAAATTATTAAGCAACATCCGAATTCGGTCCGAGTTTTCTAGATCTGTATTTTCACGGATTCGGATCAGATTCAGATCGGACGTACCTAGTGCGAAAGCGCTCTAAGGATAAAGTAATTCGGGCTAAATTTTAATGCGTTGCCATCGCTGATCAGCCGCTGCACACGTTTGAGAATCACATGGTTGATTAGGCACGCTTCATCCGAGCTAAAATGAAATTCTCTAATGTGCGCAGCGGCTAATCAGCGGATAAGTGTCACTATTAATTTAGACCTTAAAAGCATAGGCATTAGGTCCAATTTTGAATATGTACCTCATCACTGATCAGCCGCTGGGCACGATAAAGAATCGCATGGCTGCAAAGTCTGTTCGCCGAGAGTTGATAAATATTATGATATCGTCTCGAAATAGCGACTGTCGCTTACCTATCGCAAACTGTATGACGGGCGTCGCTATCGTCGCGCGCACTGAGTTTTGTGGTACGAGGCGCAGTTGTTGCCAAGCCAGGCGCCGCACCGGGCGGGCCAACGCCATATATTGCCATTTCGTTCTTGAATACGCTTCGAGTATGTCGTTTGGGTTTTCGTGTGTTGTTTTAGACGAAGCAATTTAACGTTTCATAATTAACGTCACCGACTCTGATACTTTCTCCGACTGAAATTTCGTCATGGTCGTCGTCTGATGATAGGCCAGCAACGGGACATATACAGGCTATTCAATAATAATATTCTATGGAAAAAATAATTATCGGGTCGCTATTTATAATGAGTTAAAAACCTCTGTTTTTTTACCAACTCGGCGAACAGACTTGAGTAAATGATTATGTAATGCGACTTACGGCGGTACGTCACGGGATAGCGCGATTTGCTTTGGTTAACGTACGGTTCGCTTAATGCGTTTTTACTTACAAATATATCTAACTGCAGCACAGCAATTTCGATATGTTTTTCAGGCAAGCTTTCGCTGCAGTATTTGAGATCCTGGAATATACATATCTCGAAAACATTCGGGGTACTATTGCATATTGCAATGGGCGTGATCACGAGCGGACTCGCCATTGCAATTTGGCCAAAGCATAGCGAGTTATAAAATATGACATAAAAAAATATATATATATATATATATAACCGCCAAAAAGTTGAGGTGGCAATAAGTCTCGAATAAGTTAACGTAAACACACGGGCACTTGTTTTTTTTTTTTGAACATGGCCTAATAGGACTTAAGTAAATAATTTTATCTACACTCATAAAACCTCCATAGTGTAATCAAAAACCGTAGGAAATGACCAGACCATTAAACAGTTATTGATACGAAACATCAATTCAGTATGTTTTTTTTTAATATGAACCGAACGAAATTTGATCTCGAGTGACGTGAGAATAGAGACTTCCTTTGTTTGTCTATGATTTTTTTTAAATGGTCTTGACGGAGGATCGAATTGCCGCCATTATGTTGGTTTTTTGCTGAACGAAAGTAGAATTGTTTTGAATTGAATAGACAAAGTTGTTTGTAATTTACATTTTAGTTTAAAATATGAATAGTAGTCTTCTCGGAGTGACTGTGTGATGTGAAAATGCGCCAAATATCGGAAATATGCAGCCACGATTGCAACAAATAACTTGTTGCCAGAAAATATTGTTTCTGAACACATCATGGAGGATTTATAATATGTGTGTAGATAAAGTTATGTATGCAACTCTGCATAATTTGGCATTAAAACACACGTGCGATCTTATTATGAAACTCGCTAAAACTCGTTTCATGAAAACCGCACTAGTGTTTTAAGGCCTAACAATATACAACCGTTGCATAAACTACTATTATTTACGTGGTAAAGTCCCCTTAAATTTTAATGAAATAATTAAAATAATTATTTCTAAGTAAATAACGCTACATTCATCGGCCCAAACTAACATTAACCGTATCTTGGGTCCGAGAACACACAAAGACGCACAAACGACAATGTGTGTGTCAAAGTCAAATTCAAAATACCTATGCTTATTCAATTTAGGATCTTAATAGTAGTTTATGCAACGGTTGCATAATGATAGGCCTTAAAACACTAGTGCGGTTTTATGAAACGAGCTTTTAAGCGAGTTTCATAATAAGATCGCACGTGTGTTTTAAGGCCAAATTACGTAGAGTTGGATACATAACTTTATCTACACACATATAAATCCTCCATGATGTGTTCAGAAAGAATATTTTCTGGCAACAAGTTATTTGTTGCAATCGTGACTACATTTACGTTATCCGGCGCAATTTCACATCACACAGTCACTCCTAGAAGACTACTATTCATATTTTCAACTAAAATGTAAATTGCAAAAAACAACTTTTTACAATTCTACTTTCGTTCAGCAAAAAACCAACATGAATGATGAAAGCAGTAATGACGGCAATACGATCCTCCGTCAAGACCATTTTTTTTTAAATCATAGACAAACGAATGAAGTCTCTATTCTCTTGTCACTCGAGATCAAATGTTGTGCGGTTTATATAAAAAAAACATACTGAATTGATGTTTCGTATCAATAACTGTTTTAATATCTATGGATACTAGAATAGAAATCTACTTGAGTTTTGACAGTAATTCCAAATTTAATCTCATTACGATACTAAAATCGATACTGTAATACCATTACAGTACTGGTTTTACCTAATTGGTTGTCATAATGCTGGTCATTTCCTACGGTTTTTGATTACATTATGGAGGTTTTATGATATGGGTGTAGATAAAAGCTTTTATGATGGTCAAGGAGTGTTTCCGGTTCGGAAAAAACCTCTGAGTACCTGTTGAGAAAAGTTGCTAAGAAACTCGGCAAAGTATAATTTTTTCAAAACAGTAGGTACATACACAAAGTTGATAGTGATGTCTACATATGCTGTAACAGTGTGTTAAAAACACCGCTACTCTAAACTTAACGTACATATTTCCCACTAGATGGTGCTGTAAGCGCACTTGTTTATAATTCAATGTTATTAAAATTTTACAGTAAATATAATAAAATCAATATTCTTAGATGCAACCTTTTGTTATAAATTTAATTTATTAATTACATTTATATATTTTAACCATAGACAATACTTATTTTTAATACCAGCTTACAAAATCAAAGACAAACGTCTTTGACAGCTATTTACCGTAACATGGCTATAAAGGCAACAACTTGCCCAGTTCTTCCTTTTTACCTGAAGAACTCATCGCTTCAGTAACCTTTCATACATATCAGCCTTCAGCACAAGTCTGATTTTAATACTTAATATATTCGTTCGCCCAAATCGGGTAAGTACCAGTGCACACGGCAAATAACCTCAAAATGTCTTCGGTTTTTATTAATTTGTATCTTACGTTCATAATTTGAATATCATGGTGTTCTGCTTTATTAATTCTGTATTAACAATGACCGTGCAACTTCGTATAGTTGTAACGGACTTTAAAACCCAAAGTAATGGCGATTTTAACCTCACATTCGCGCCGACAAATTACTACGCCTTAACCATGCTTTAATATTTTATTAATTAATTTAAATTCTTTATTGTGCCTTATCTTTTCTAAATTAGTGTTATCCTTATAAAAACCGTTGCATTAATTTTAACTTCAATTTATGATTTGCTTCGTGGCACTTATTTTCCTTTGTTCTTTTTACCTAGCTTGCTTTGAGATTTTGTAATTCTGTTTTGATATTTCATGCCAACCGCCAACATTTAAATCGGTTACCCCTCGGGACCCTCCTCACTACAAGCGGCTGGCACGGAATATCTTTCCTGAACGCTGAACTGATGCGAACAATTTAATACGCATTTCAGGCAACTACCTACGGGTTTAAAACCCTGAAGCTTGTTCTTCTGCATCTGCTGCACGCCTTTTCCCCGCTTGGCTTGGCGTTAGAGGCGCCGCCGTCGAGTATACTTCTACCGTCTGGGTCCGTAGCCGCGTGGTGTAACCCGAGTTGCGGCCCTGTGACGTCTGCTGCCGACGACCTCCGCCTCCGCCTGGAAACGTAGCCGCTGGGTGTGGCCCGAGCTGCGGGACTCCATCTACTGCCTGAGGGAAGTGCCAGCCTCCTAAACTAGAACCAGTGGCATTCTTGAACCTACTACCTTAATTTCTTATGCTCGCCTTTGGGGGCAATTATACGTCTTAACTTAACATCTTGTTTTTTAAATAACAACCCGTTAAGGCTCCCAATCGTGACAATGCGTATATCACGATAGTTTAAGACAATAGAATTTGTTTCACTTTCGGAAAATCTGGAAGTTCCTATCTCTTATTCATGGATCTCTACATATACATCGAAATAGAAATTATACAGTTATCCACCTCAAAACTCGCAACAAAGTAACATTTCCTATCCGTATCAAGGGAACTCCGCCCTACCAGACAGACAGTCTAAAATTGATGCCGTGCTCTAAACTAACGTGTTATGTTTAATTAAATGTAAATTTGCCTCCATTACCGCGGCTTTGATCGCGATACGGTACAGCGCCATTATGGAACCATAATTTCAAGCTAAAATAGATTTTGGCGACTAGGCCAAGAAAACATGGTCTTTAATTATTAAAAACGTTTAATTAACATTGATTACCAACATTATAGGTACTTATATGCGTGTATGAATGAGGTGTTTTTCAACGTTCCATGATTCGCAACAATATAAAACTTTAACAAGCCAATTTATTTCTGCTTCACGCGGTAGTATAAATATTTAACAAAATATCACCAGCGATACGATTTCAGTCGTATCAATATTTCACACGAACATTTGATCGCTTTTTAATGTACTAGACGACAAGACATTTTGCGATACAGCCCGCCTGTCATGGGTTGTACGCGCGCAAAACACCCGCTTTTATCTTTTTTTAAACGTAACATCCGTCAAAAAGTAACGACTTAGGTAGGAGGCACTTTATGGCCACAATAAATTTACGCGGCAAATTCTTAACCTAAAAATCTTTTGTGTCGCGATTTAAAGTTTGATTTGCTGTAAGCCGTTGTTATTGCGTGCATAAGTAACGTTGTTTTTATGTTCGTCACCTTCAGAAGAAAGAAGTGAACGGTGAAGAGATCTGAGGGATCTTTGAGCGCGTGACACGCGGACACGGCGGCACGACGGGCGTCGACACCCAACACATATAACTCATACCATTTGTCACTTTTAATTGCCACTTGTTGGTTGTCGAAACCGTCCGAGAGATGGCGATATATTTAGTTTATTGTGAAATAAACGCGGTAAAGTGTCTGCCGCGAGCTGATCATTTGTGGATGAAGACATTACAGGAGCGGATCTTGTTTTTCGTTCAAAGGACTTATTTATACGTCGTCGCTGATAGTGGCTTTGATGTATTCGTGTAAGAATGCTATAAAATAAATCGTGTCTATTCCGGCGCCACGGTTTGGTCGGAAAATTTGATATTCTTAAATCGTTCTATTTTCGTGATGGGTTGACAGTGAGGACTCGCGTATCTGTGGACTAGGCAAGCAACGCAAATGCTCAATTACTGACGATGCATGACCATTGCCTGAAAAAGTTTGTGAAAAAAAGATTTTTCTGCTAAAGTTCGTGCTCGCTTGATCTCTATTCCCTTATTTAACGGCGAGAATGGTGCGAATGTTCGCCAAATCCCGCAGATGTAGTCCCGGCATAAATATGATACTCAAGTCTAAATTCATGCTCAAGCGCGGGGCATAGTACCTAGGAAATTATTCTCCCATAATTATTGTAAAACAAAACACGAGTGACAAATGGCTTCAAAATTATTTTAAGGCTTTTTTATAATATACAAAATTCTGACTATGAGGATCGAATCGAACACACGATCAATATCCTCAAGCGTCTAATCCCTAGGCTAAACGATTGGTTGAATTTGACACAAAGTTGGATTGTGCATTCTTTGAATAGATTACTATTAAATATTCTACGCCCGTGTCACCTTCATATCCCGATTTATATTAATTTTAATAAAAACATTGCGGTATACATATAACGAAAATCAGTACGTCGCATCTCGCCCGTCATTTGGCGCGCTATTTTCGGCTGACATACCACGCTCATTAAACTCAGCTTAAAGAGGAACTTATCAAGCCTAACTAGCTTTTTTCAGCTTTCACGTGAATCGCCGACATTCCGCGGCGCGTTTGAGCCAAGATGGCGTCATCTGTCATTTATAATTGTCTGTCAGAGCGCCGGGACACGGTCGGACGCGAATATGTTTAGTTTATTACGATATAAACGGTGCTATTATTGTAATATAGCGGGGAATGATCCTTTTTATATAGTTTAGGGTTATTTTCAAGCTACGCATTTTTTTATGTTTATTTAAATAATTTTAATTAGTTTAAAATCTGTGTGCACTTTTGACGTAGCATATTTGAAATCAAGTTTTGAAGTTTATATGCAAACCGTTCTCGCTATCGAAATCTATCGGAAAAACTGCTTGTTAACGATACAAGTAAAGGAGACCGAGCGACAAAGATCTCAAAAGAAGGATATGCCTATCAGTACAATTTCGTGTAACAAGTCTCATAGTAGGTTGTCAACCGCCAGCGCCATGGCTTACCCACACTCTATTGCTGATGTCTGAGTTCTTACGACATACATACAAAAGTCTAATATTGCTTGATTCACACGCTATCATATCATTGTGGTCGGTGTGGTCGGTGGTGCTGCGGTCTCACACCGCACGATGCGGGAGGGCATTTTTTCAATTATAACAGTGTCACTTAAAAGGGTGTCATGGATGGTGGTTGCCATGCGAATGAACGTGCGATGGTGTCAGATTCGCGTTCTGACACCTCAAAAGTAAGCATCGCGAAAATTGCTTTGAGCAGTTCCTTGCGATATATTTCAATGCCGAGCGATAGCTTTCGATAACGAGAATGGTTTGCGTAAACTCGTGTTCTTTTCTTGCTTTGTATTATGGGGTTTCATAGGTATTATGAGCTCAAGATTCGCGATGAACATTCGTATTAACGTATTATTTATTTACTCATACGACCAATTAGGATCAAAGGCGAAAGATGACTTAAATTCGTATATGTTTATTTTCTTTCATTTGATTTTAAACGCGTGCCATAAAAATCATTATTACTCGACTAACTTTATTTATGTAAGCTGTTCCTTATCTTATATACAAAAACACAATACGGAAAATTCAACCTTTAGAGATCCGGCAATATTAACAGTGTTTTGAGAAGTGCAAACATCCTTAATTTAATTAATGTTCCAATTTTTACTGACTATAACATTTTTCATCATAATTAGTGTTAGACAGGGATTCCTTTCGGAACGGATCATACTTTGCGAAGTTTACGTTGAAAATAAAGTGACAAAACAAAACGACATTCGTTACCATAGCAACGATCGGTTCCCGTAACAGTTGCCTTGCTTTATCTATTGCTTTCAATCACAGCTACCCAATGGCGTCCATTTGTTATCTACGACGCTATTGGCTTCTTGTCACTGTGTTCAGAAACTCTCAGTATACATAGTCCAATCAACGAGGAGTTTGACAGACTATAATTCATCCGTCCGTGAAACTCTACAATATAACTAAGTATACTACCTATAGATAACGGTTATCAAATATTCTCCAGGCTGTGCTTATCGGCACATCTGGATTATTTGATAATCAACTATAAAAATGTTTATTACATTCGATAGCATAGTTTTTCAGGAACATCATGCAAAAAACAGATTTACAAAATATTAAAATTTGCACTCGTAGCACTCAAAATAATGAATCAGGGTATCCAAAACCACGAGTTTTATAAAAGTGCCATTATCTCGAAAACTATGATAAGTATTTTTATCAAAGTCTTCTTCCTAGCGCTTTTTCCCGTCTACGCTTACGCTACGGGGTACGCTTTGACCATGATCCCGGATTCGACAGGTCGGGTTATTACAGTGGAGCGACTGCCATCTGACCTCCTTAACCCTTGTGACAGGGGAACCTGACCAATTGGATCATGGTTACACATTTAGTTACCCAAATGTGCAGGTTTCCTCACGATGTTTTCCTTCACCGTAAGAGCATCAATTACCGCAATTCGTAGGCAGATAATGTACATAGGTTAGAAAAACTCATTGGTACATGGCAACCGCTTGGATTTGAACCCGGACCTTAGGATCACGAGTCAACATCCTTAGCCATTAGGCCACCGACGCTCTTCTATTTTTATCAAAGTCAAAATTACTTAATCTAAGCTCTTGAGCCACCCTACGACCTCCTTTCGTTTTATCGTTGGTTTTAGGGACACCTGTATAAACCTACCCCACTTAATTTGTCATACTGCAAAGCTTAAAGCAAACGACGACGCGGTTAGCCTAGTTGGTAGTGACCCTGCCTCCGGAGCTAGCGGTCCCGGGTTCGATCCCCGGTAGGGGAAATATTTGTGTGATGAGCACGAATGTTTGTTCCTGAGTCTTGGATGTTTCCTAGGTATTTAAGTATTAAATTTATTTATCTAAATAAGTATATACCTACATCGTCGTCTAGTACCCATAACACAAGCCTTTAGAGCTTACTTTGGGACTAGATCGATTTGCGTGAAAATTGTCCACCTGATTATTATTATTATTATTTCTACCAAACGGCCCGCATCGCATCGGATCGGAACGGATTTTACAAACTTTGAACGATGTTAAATTATGTACACAGTATTTAAAGTCTATATTAGCTAGTCGTGCACAGCAGCTTGACCGCGGGCGTCTTCCGCGACACGCGATCGTAGCCGAAAGTATGCTGCGACGCTTGGCTAGGTAATATAGACTTTAAATGCTGTGCACATGATTGAATATTGTTTAAATATTGTAATATCCTTTCCGATCTGATGCGATGCGGGCCGTTTGGTGGAAATTATGCTTTAGAAAGAATTGGAGGTATTGTCTGGGTTTCCGTACCTACAAAATATATTGAGCACTATAACACATTGATCTAAGGTGGGTATATAACGAAACTAATAAATAAAATATAACTGAATCTTTATTCATTGGGTTAAGTATATTTCCTATTTACGCGTATAATATTGGTGACCATTTTATACTTTTTAGGGTTCTGTACCTCAAAAGGAAAAAAGGAACCCTTATAGGATCACTCGTGTGTCTGTCTGTCTGTCTGTCTGTCCGTCTGTCACAGCCAATTTGCTC
Organism: Tortricodes alternella; assembly: GCA_947859335.1. Classification (NCBI taxonomy): domain Eukaryota; kingdom Metazoa; phylum Arthropoda; class Insecta; order Lepidoptera; family Tortricidae; genus Tortricodes; species Tortricodes alternella. The sequence continues at coordinate 4,384,176 of OX401988.1, read as the reverse complement.
CGAAACTACTGGACCGATTGAGTTGAAATTTGGTATACATATGTAAGTTGGTGACCGCAACACGGACGCGTGACGTAAATATATGAATTTTTAACATAGGGGCCACTTTTTGGGGGTAAACTAGAAAATTAAAAAAAAAGTTATGCCACCTATATCGTGTGACATATCAAATGAAAGGGCTTATTGTGAGGATCTTAAATATATATTTTTTGGAATTTTAAATAAAACAGTTTAGAACTTATTCAGGAAAATAGGCGAAAAATGACCATTCCCCCCCCTTATTTCCGAAACTACTGGGGCTAAAATTTTGAAAAAAATACAGAAAATAGATCTTTGCCTATAGATTACAGGAAAACCTATAAGAAGTCTATGGTATTTAAGGTAACCTAGTAAAATTCAGATAATCATGTTCGGAACGGAACCCTCTCCACGCGAGTTTAACTCGCACTTGTCCGGTTTTCTCATATTTGGTACGATCTTATGGTTTGGCATGCTCTTTTATAAATCATGGGTAATAAATACTTGGTTTCGAGATTATAAAGATTCTGTTTCTCTCTCCAAGAGGACCCAAAAGACTTTCAGTCAGAATACTACCCTGGATGAACATTAGCTACAGGTCAATCAGATTAGGACGATGTTGCTAATTTTTTAATAACTTTCGTAACATAGAAATAAATAACGCATTTTACGTTCAAAAGTATTATGCAAATTCTACATACATACATACATACATATTATCACGCCCGAAATCCCTAATGGGGTGGGCAGTGCCACAAGACTACTTGTGGCCACGTTTGATTAATCAGTCCTAAGATGGTATGATGAACCGTATGGTGACAGGTGATCAGCCCATCGCCCATACAGATAGTCCACCATGTTGGAGAGGACGCGTCCCTTAGTCGACTTTTACGACATGCCAGGATGATAAGCATCTCCACGCATTCTATGCTATTTCTTCACTCCCAGTGCAGCAGAGGAGTAGCAGGTGAGTTGTCAGATGATGAGTATCATAATAATACGCGACTACTGTAGGACTCGTTTTTTTCTATATAATTTTATGGATATATGTTCTGAAATTAGCATGTGACTTCAATAACATACGGATAAAGAGTCTGACAGACAGGCTGTCTTTACCATTTGTAATATTTACGTACATGGATGTGGGGTATTTTCGGTTGAGATAAAAATGAAACAAGCATAAAAAATAACTTCAAAGTATTTATGTCGACATCAAGTTTGAGTAGGCGTCCGCCCAGCTACTTATATAATACAGCATTGAGCATCATTTTTGCGAATAAATTACTTTTTCATCACACTTGCTCGGAGAGGCTGTTATTATACGCAAGCGTACAGAGCAGCTGTAGCCTACTTACCTCCCAAGGGCAGTTATGGATTTTGTATGGGTTATAACTCCCGCTGACGGCGGGGCGAGCCGCAGCCGGTGGGGCGCGCGCGACCGCAAGCCGGCGGAGCTGCCCCGCGCCGATCGCAACGTACGCTCAGTTTATGAACACCCACCTGATGGTAATTCACGATGTAAAATGGGAATGAAATTAATATATATACTTTCTTTTGTCTAATTTTTATTTCATATCCTCGCAAATGTGATGAAAAACATTGTGTGTATCACGGGCAGTAAGGGGATAACAAACTCGAGTCATAAAAGCCCTCGCCTATCGGCGTCGGGCTTCTAACAGACTCTCGTTAGTTATCCCCTTCTTACGGCCCTAGATGCACAATGTACTATAAATGTATAGTTTAAGTTTACGAAAATAACAATGTTTCGATGTGGTTATGCGTAAATTTAAAACAAATATATCGTCGTTTCTGTAACACAAAAACATGTGGCCGATTAAGTTTAATTCTGGATACAGGAGAAGGGGCAAACTTTTTGATTAAAACGAATTTAACCTCGACATAATTATGGGAACTCAACTGTGCGATCAGCGATGTGGGACACATTCAAATATAGACCTAATACCTTTGTCTTTACAGTCTTAATTAATTGTTTCATTTATCCGCTGATCAGCCGCTACGCACGTTAGAGTATCACAGGTCGAGAGGTCGTGCCGCGTATTCTTAATTTCGTTATTTTGTATTTTTTTATCCGCCCACATATTATAAATATTTTAGTGATTATTCTATATTCAAATAAAAGTATATTAAACATAAATTTTACATCAGAGTAGGCTTATGATTATATTTTGGCACATAGCGAAATTAAACTTAGCTAAATACAAGATTATGTACAATTTTTTACATTATTTACACAAGTAAGACTTTGAAAATTTACTTAAAGAAATTAATTTTACATTAAAAATGTAATTTAGATTAACAACATCTCGTTATTGTTACTTTAATCATCTCCTTGATTTCTTAAGTTATTCAATATTCGAAGGTAGGTATTTGGAAGCAATTTATTTTCTCTTTTCGGGTTAAATGAAACTATTTTATTCTTATTTTCAATATAAGTAAGAAAAAGAGTCACATTATTTTGAAATATTAGCAAATAAACCAAAAGAAACTTGCGTAAATTTCAAAATTCTTTTACCAAGGAAACATTTTGTATTCGACGTCAGTTAAACATACGTACACATCTAAATCATATTTTCCTGGCTACACATGAATGAACACAGTTAAAGCATCTTTCAGGACATTTGAGCTTTCCCTGGCTTTTTTATAATTAGAGATAATTTAAACAATCTTGTCAAGTCTTATTGTATATAGACTATTTTAAAATAAATAACAGCCGGTAACAAAGATTATTAGGTAATCAAAGTAATCTTAATGTATTTGTTAAATGCTTTTTCATCACACTTGCTCGGAAAGGCTGTTATTATACGCAGGCGTACAGAGCAGCTGTAGCCTACTTACCTCCCAAGGGCAGTTATGGATTTTGTATGGGTTATAACTCCCGCTGACGGCGGGGCGAGCCGCAAGCCGGCGGAGCTGCCATGCGCTGATCGCAACGTACGCTCAGTTTATGAACACCCACCTGATGGTAATTCACGATGTAAAATGGAAATAAAATTAATATATATACTTTTTTTGTCTAATTTTTATTTCATTTCCTCGCAAATGTGATGAAAAACATTGTGTGTATCACGGGCAGTAAGGGGATAACAAACTCGAGTCATAAAAGCCCTCGCCTATCGGCGTCGGGCTTCTAACAGACTCTCGTTAGTTATCCCCTTCTTACGGCCCTAGATGCACAATGTACTATTATATATTTCATAAAGCACTTTTGAATAAAAAGGTTAATCAAGATTGTTTCATTATTTCTAATTCTAAAAAAACGAGATACATCAAGGTGACATCTCGCACGGATAAACGCGTGTTGTATCACTATCACTTTTACACTTTTACAATAAAAAAGAGACAAAGATATGATACATGCATCGCCGTCTGTAAAGGCCTATTTTGTACCCACTTCCTTCAAAGATCCGATGGCGAAAACCCGGTTCATAAGTACAGAAACCCCCAAAACCTTTTAAATTAACCTATCTTAAACAATACGTATCACAATGGAGTCATTCACCTTAACACAATTGCACTAAATTCCATATCTACACTAAAAAAAAAAACTAGTTGGGTAGTCCGTCGCTGTTATCGTCTTTGTCGACCCTAAGGTCCTGGGACCCTGGTCGCTGCCATAATCACGTGTGCGAGTGGCCTAAGCTGCTGTGGGTATGGTGGTGGTTCGCAGCTAGGTGGTGGAAGTAGGGGGCGTAGGGGCCTGGCCCGGTGAAGGGGTAGGGTACCCCGTGGGAGTAGAGCAGGCCTCCTGGGTACGCCCCTGAGGGGAAGCCCGCTCCTGGTGGCGGTGGCACCGTCGGGCTGTTCACGTCAAGGCCTGGGTTCTGTTTTTTCCATTTCGTGCGGCGATTTTGGAACCAGATTTTTACCTGCGGGAGGAAATGTTTATTTAGTCAATGCTACAAGTAAAGAACCCATTAGTGATGGATATGGTAGATTGACCAGAAAGTCTGCTTCCGAGACTTGGTTCAGTTTTAATTAAATTGTACCAAACTTGGAAGAAAGCCTATAAGGACCCTGATAGTTCAGTGACAAAAAGACCCCCGTTATTCTTATAAACATTGAACCTGTTTTTTTTTTATCTATCAGACAGAGATATCTGTTAGTCTAGCGAAAGAAATAATAATTAGACGCAACCATAGAACCATAGTAAGAACGTTTTGCAAACAAGCTCTAGAAGCAGCAGCCCTAGCAAGGACACGAGGATAACTTAACCCTGTATCATCTCTAAGTTGATCTCTCTCACACTAGTGTCGACGAAAGAGATAGTCAGAGAGATAGGACGGGGTTAAATTGTCCCGTCAACCTTGCTAGGTCTGCTGCGTGCAAAAGTTGGTATGCAGTTTTACTGCACCGACATCCTTCATTCCCGGAGTCCATTACGTACTGACTTGAATGTACTGTGAGCATGACTGTGTAATCTGATTACCTGAGTTTCCGTAAGGCTGAGGCTGAGTGCGAGATTGAGTCGCTCGCACACTGAGAGGTACCGCGTAGTCTTGAACTTGTTCTCAAGTGACACCAGCTGCTCGTAAGTGAACGCGGTGCGCGCGCGCCGCGGCTTCGTGCCGCCCTTGCTGTCCCTGCAAACAAATTTTACTTTTATTATTATTATAAGTAAATAAACCCAATGTAGGATAACCTGTACCTTGGGTCTGTTAACAAAAACACACACAAACGACCAGATAACATGAGAAATCGAGCGAGCTGGTGAAAGCGGGAATCGAACCTGCAACTTCGAGTTTCGTAGAGTCTGACACAGAAACCAACCAACGGGTTTGTTAAATCAAAAGGTTTAGGTAAATTTTCCAGTCTTTAGTAATATTTTCACTGAAGCTTCTCTGTTTATACTTTGCTAGCCAAGACAGCAAAAATCAGGAAATTTTATTACTTGCGTAGGTTAAACTACACCATTCCAGCACAAAAGATCTTCGAATTTTTTGCTATGCGACATTTCTATAGATGGGATTTTTAGTCACCCTTACACTAATGGTTGTAATCTTATAAAAACAAAATACAGGTGCTTGTGAAGCGAAACCCAGTTACAACACTATAAAGTCGTCCACATAAACAGTACTTACCGGCTAGAAGACCCCGTCTTCCCTTTCTTAGAGCTGGGACTCTTTGGATCTCCGTTTTCATCCAGATCTGACTGGGTGAGGATGTCATCATCCATGTTGGAGGTCTGGTCGTCGGTCTCCACGTCATCGGTCTCGAGGTCCGAGTGCTGGAGGTGGTCTTTGACTGGAACAAGAGAGTTTGTTTAGTGTTGCGAGTATTCCTAAACGAAACTGGCATTGTGACAGCAGAATGAGCGGGAAGAACTGGATGATTTATCTGCAGAAGAAGTACGTACAGATTAAGAGATTCTAAGAGACACAAGGCAAGATAAGAAAAGACTTATTGTTACTAGCTTGCAGCTTATTCCTAGGTACGCTTAGTTTAGGTACCTACATAGAAACATTGAAACTAGCCGCGTTATGTTGCTGAAAGAAGACGATAATGTTCGAAGACTGGGGCGGATATTAGCAAGTCATACTAATTAATTTTCTAGTTGCTTAAAAGCTGCAGTATTTATATACTGTTATACTGATTTTTAACCCTAATTATATAATCTTTAAATAGAAGAAGAAAACAATAGAGAAAAACGAGGGATGGTTGTCATCGCTCAGCATGCTGAGGTGTTAGACACCCGCAGCGCTGATTTTCAGCCAGCACCGTCTGTAGCAAATACTTTCACCACATCAAAACTAAACCGTTATATTTATGCTGTCTCCTCTAATTATATTTATCCACAACGCAACACCCGAAAATAAAACGAAATCCATTTCTTTCGACTATATTTTGTCTGCGCTATAAAATATTTCACAAATAGATTTATTATCATTTCAATAATGAATAAACTAATACGTCGCCCGTACGAAAACAAATATATCATACAACTTTATAGTTTCCTCATCATCCCATTTTCATAAAGTTTTCATGTTTTTCAGATGATATAATAGACGTTTCCGTTTCCTGCTTCGTCGGCGGTGTTGGCAATGCGAAATAGTTTTAAAACCGCTATTAATTTTTAATGTGGCAACATTGGCAGCAAATTTCCTACGTCCGGAAACATTAAAATATTATTTACGAGTGCAGTGTTTAGCGGAATAATAAAATTAGTGAAGCTGTCCGGCACTTACCGGCGTGGGCTATGGATGGTTCTGTAGCCATTGTGAAATGGTTCTTATTGGTTTTGAGTTAAAGGTCGCATCAAAAATCACCTAGATTTCAAAGGGTTAAAATAAATTGGTAGCGTTTAAGCGCTTTGTTTTATTGTTTCCTAATGTGCAGCGTTGCCTGGTTTTAAACTGTCGTTCAAGTTTTTCATAATAAGTTTTGGAATAATATTATTGTTTTATAATACCTATGTATTTTACACATACATACATATTATCACGCCCGAAATCCCTAATGGGGTGGGCAGAGCCACAAGACTACTTGTGGCCCCGTTCGATTAATTAGTCCTAAGATGGTATGATGAACCGTATGGTGACAGGTGATCAGCCCATCGCCCATACAGATAGTCCACCATGTTGGAGAGGACCCGTCCCTTAGTCGACTTTTACGACATGCCAGGATGATAAGCATCTGCACGCATTCTATGCTATTTCTTCACTGCCAGTGCAGCAGAATAGTGTATGTATTTATTTTATCCTTACTAATATTATAAATGCGAAAGTAACTGCATGTCTGTCTGTCGCGCTTTCACGCCAAAACTACTGAGCCGATTTATATGAAATTTGGTACACAGATAGTCTAGAACCTGAGAAAGGACATAGGCTACTTTTTAATGCGAAAAAGGGTTCTAAGGTGTTGAAAGGGGGGGATGAAAAGTTGTATGGGAGTATCGTCATTTTTAGAGCTAGAAGCTTGAAACCTATTTTTTCGGCTGTTCATTTGATATAAATAAATATAACATTCGAAGTGTGTAAAAATTTTACCCTCAACGGTGTAAACTAACAATAGGGAATAGGGGATGAAAGATTATATGGAAATATGTAAGGTTTATGTGAATGTTTTGTAAGTTTTATTGGAGCTATTCTGATTTAACATTTACGGAGTTATTACAGAATTTGAAACTGAAGATATAATTAAAAATGCTACCCAAAGACACTATTCCACGCGGACGAAGTAGCGGGCGCAGCTAGTTATTTATATTTTACCTGGACTATTGCAATAACGAAATTGATATCATTTAACAATGACCTCATATTCTTTGTATGTTAGTGTAGAGGCACTGAGTGCTAGGATCGAACGTTTTTTTTTTAAATATATATTTGCGTACAGTAAGCTTATTACAAATAATTAAAAAATAGTATTCATCACTGTATCTTCAATAGGAGCTCATAAATCTGAACAATTTTACGAGATCTCCATAAACCCCGGTTTATACTTTCCCAGCCCCTTTCAACTCTTATAATATTAGTCACCTAATTTAATTACTTTCAAGACAAGTGAAAACATATTTCCAAACCATCTTTCAATTTCCTCAATATATCTTAAGTGCCAAAACTGTCACTCTAATAAAAACTCTAATGAAACAATCCTGAGTTCGAATTGCAGTAAACAGTTTAGTAACATATTTTTTTTATAATTATTTAAGCGACATCGCTATTCGATATAAGTAATGAAGCGATTGTATGCCTTATCTACATAGTCTTAGAGTTAAAAATGTATTGCCATGAACAGTCTTATAGGATGTTTTGGCATTAATCCCATTTGTCCGGTCCCGAGTCATCCGACACGAATTAGCGCGATAAAATTACGAGCAGATGTCGTAACATTCGATTTAACGTATTAAGTCCAATACAAAACCCATTATAATTTCAACCTTGACTCGAAGAAGCAAAGTTTTAAATAGATTGGAAGATTGATTTCACTCCAGTCTGTTTTATTTGACCGAGAGATGGCGCTGACGGATATAATGCGCGTACGCTAACTGTTAGGCCGGCAGCCTTTAAAAGCTATTAATGATGACATGTTTGTAGCTTTCAAAACAAAGAGATTTAATTAGACTTTTACAAAATGTGGAAAAAAGGCTACCTACTGGATTTAACGTCATAGTAATAGGTACAGTCTGACCAGAGAACACAATAAGTAAAGATTTATATAATTAACTTTTAAATAATTAATAAATCCTATTAATATTATAATTGTGAAAGTATGTGTTATATTTTTGCTACCACTCAGCTCCAAATGCCTGAACGAATTTTCATGAAATAGAACAAACTTTTTATCCGGGAAAATTCAAAAGTTCCCGTAGGAATAACTACAATCGAATTCCACGCAGATGAAATTGATGGCAGATGCTAGTTTTCAAATATAAATATATTTTAAAATCTCGTGTACCCTCAACTTCAATAATATTTTGAATGCGAAAGTGTGTTTTTTTAATCGTTTTTTCCCTGTTGGCATCGAAACGGATTAACGACGGACGACGTGATTTCTTGCATAACGATAGCTGGAGAACAGGAGAATTTTACGCGAGACGAAAAACTAGTACATAAATAAACGTGTATCTATGAAATCAATGGACTGCTCACCTAATAGCAGCCAATCAAAATGAAATAAACAAGTTCGCGCCATTTGTCCGTCGGTAACGGCGCGCGCGCAGCTCGGTAGTTGATTCGCGAGTCGACCCAAATGGGGACTCATAACGAGTAAAACAACGAGTCTGATAGTCTCATAGTGGGTCCAATTCGAAATGGTGTCGCCTGAATTTAAAACTTCCTTAACTTGAAATAAAAAAACGTCAAAATCGATATTTAGTATGGCAGAAAGCTGTCAAAATCGACTTTGACGTTTCTTATTTCAAGTATAGCGATTTTTAAATTTAGCAAACACACTTTCGAATTCGTCCCAGCGTTGTATTACGCGTGCAATTTTTAAACCTAAAACAAATTTGGGGGCACGCAATTTCTGTGACTATTCAAAATTTCAGTTTCATAACATTAGTATAGTTAAGTACTGAGATCAACAGGTGTGACACGCAAAGTCTCACCTTGGGTCCTTTTTTAGGGTTCCGTACCTAAAGGGTAAAAATGGGACCCTATTACTAAGGCTCCGCTGTCCGTCTGTCCGTCTGTCCGTCTGTCCATCTGTCCATCTGTCCGTCTGTCCGTCCGCCCGTCTGTCACCAGGCTGTATCTCAGGAACCGTGATAGATAGACAGTTGAAATTTTCACAGATGATGTATTTCTGTTGCCGCTATAACAACAAATACTAAAAAAACAGAATAAAATAAATATTTAAGGGGGTCCCATACAACAAACGTGATTTTTTGCCGTTTTTATAGAGAATGGTACGGAACCCTTCGTGCGCGAGTCCGACTCGCACTTGGCCGGATTTACATGTTGGTTAATTTACCTTGCAATTAAGAAGCCCTAAATATACAAGGAACTCACTAAGGCACAGATTAAAAATAAGTTACATCAAGTACTTACATTCAGCATCACAAAGTGGGTAGGTACTTCATCACTTAACCCCAATAAATTGTTCACAATCAAACAGCTCAGCACCGTTTCAATTTCACCTGTCAGCACGTCAGCTCCCCGTTAGGTAAGCCCGTCAACGGGGCAAAGCTTTGCCTCGACGAGGGGCAAAGGCTTTGCCTACAAATGCGTAGCTTGTTTACACGTGTGCTGCGAATACCTAGCTTTAGGCACAGCTTTAGGGGAATCAAGTGGCATTGGACTTGGCCGGGGTAATCAGGAGTACGTTCCAATAAAATTTGGGTTTTTTATCATTTCTTCAATAGATTTGCCTGCGTCTCCGTCCTAGTGCAATTTGGCTTCGTTATTGCCTCAGTTGTATGTTTTTTTCGGGTTGTAACAACATGCAAATGTAACAGCCGAAGAGTCGAATTAATGCATTTACTAGCGACTCGCCCCGGAAAGCTCTCAAAGGCACGCTATGTTCCGACTTGAACGACAAATATCGTCATAGTTCAGCCACTATGCACCAAATATTTTATGAATTACACACACAAACCTTCCTTGTGAATCAGTCTAGGTATCTATTTGTGAAAACCATATGAAAATCCCTACAGAAGTCTCTGAGATTAGCCTATACAGACAGACAATACGATAGCAAAACATGGCGCGGGCCTTTAAGTGGGAAATCATATCAATCAGTTTCTACAAAGACTGTTGATTTCTGAAATGACTATTTAGTTGAAAATCTTATACTACTTAATATGTATAATATCTTACACCACAGACTACCACCACTTACTTATCTTAGACCACATTTAAATAGTAGTTTATGCAACGGTTGCATAATGATAGGCCTTAAAACACCAGTGCGGTTTTATGAAACGAGCCGATAGGCGAGTTTCATAATAAGATCGCACGTGTGTTTTAAGGCCAAATTATGCAGAGTTGCATACATAACTTTATCTACACACATATTATAAATCCTCCATGATGGGTTCAGAAACAATATTTTCTGGCAACAAGTTATTTGTTGCAATCGTGGCTGCATATTTCCGATATCCGGCGCATTTTCACATCACACATACTCCGAGAAGACTACTTACTATTCATATTTTCAACTAAAATGTAAATTACAAACAACTTTTTCTATTCAATTCAACAACAATTCTACTTTCGTTCAGCAAAACGTCAACATGGCGGCAATACGTCAAGACACTTTTTTTTTTAAATCATAGACAAACGGATGAAGTCTCTATTCTCACGTCACTCGAGATCAAATATTGTGCAGTTTATATTAAAAAAACATACTGAATTGACGTTTCGTATCAATAACTGTTTTAATATCTATGGATACTAAAATAGAGAACCACTTGAGTTTTGACAGCTGTTCCAAATTTAATCTCATTTCTTTACTAAAAACGATAAAGAAGTCATGTTATTTCTTTATCGCAGCACTGGTTTTTCCTAATTGGTTGTCAAAATGGTGGTCATTTCATACGGTTTTTGATTAACCAATGGAGGTTTTATGATATGGGTGTAGATAAAATGTTTTTTAAAAGCAGGTGCCCGATCTCTTCGACATTATGCTTATGCTGTGTGATATACTTATACTTTCAGATCAGTTGCAGCTTTGGAAAGAAGAATATACAGATTAACCTCAGCCCGAGCAATTAAATTACACTTCAGTGCATTAAAACATGTTCAAGCTATCAAGCCTAAGTTCTAAATGGGCCCATAAAACTGCTCGCGATAGCAATACGTCTCGCCAGTTAAATCGAAGCGTACCTTCATTCATATCCCGCCCTCGTAATCGAGAGGGCTTTATTAATTACAAACTTGGACCGCAACCCCCTACCCCTACCCATGCCAGGCCATCATCACACTTAACCCCACATCCTTAGGTCAAAAATCCCGCGAACAGCCATTAACGAAACTCAACCTTATCTTTTGGGCGTAAGCGTTCTGCTGAGAACCAGAACCACTAGCTTTTGCAGATTTGTTCGAGCTGTTCCGGGCTTTGCTTGGGAGGTTTTAAAGGCGATTTTGCTGTGATGTGAGTGTGCAAACAAGACGATCAATTTGTTAAATGAAGAAAATGGCGAAGTGTAATTTGGGCTCGGCTTGTTTCAGTTCCGCTGCGTATTGAAACACTTTCGAGTTAATTTGTACGACATGGGGCATCGATCTGCAACTTGAGACGTTTGGAGTGTTGTTTTTATGATTATGTCATATGGAAATGAGTTAGATGAGCATTGGATTTAGCGGTAAGAAGCGATGGTGTAGTACTTAAAGACGGCACGAAGAAATCAAATGGAAAGATGAATAAACTGTTCAGGTACGTAGGAGATGGGTATATAAATATAGGCTCTTAAATAAATACCCGGAGTGCGAAGTATTTGCGAACGAGTGGAAGAACATTACATTCGTGTGTTCGGGTTTTTAAAAGCTTGATGAATTAAAGAATTTTTATATCATATTGCTTACTTTTATTTTAATAATAATGCCCTAGGAATGTTTATTATCTGACTGGGGGCCAATTCGAAAGTGTGTACGTTAAAAAAGTCACTTAACTTAAATTACAAAAGTCAAACTTGATTTTGACAGACTTGTGCTATACAAAATCGAGTTTTACGTTTCTTATTTTAGGTTCAGGATTTTTTTATTAAGAAGACACATTTTTCGAATTGGACCTACTGTATTACTTTTAAACTAATATTTGGTTGGTTTTTTATAATAATTATTTGAAATGTCTGTTTAACTTGTTTTATGCTAATATAGTAGTGTAAGTAGTGCATAACGGTTCTAATTATGACTATAAAACATAAATAAATATTATCCAATCCTTAAGTTGGGGAATTAATCGAACATAAGCTAGTTTGTCGTTTGATAATTAGTTTGTCTCCCTTAACCAACCTATATATGTAAGTATAAAAGAAAAATACCACTCACTCACTCACTGTCCTGACTAACCACGAAATCTCAGGAACTATAAAATATACAAAATTGAAACGTGTCCGCCATTATTTAACAAAGACGTTCTGGCCGACAAACGGACATGTTGCACTACACGTCCGGATATTAGAGATGTTAATTAAAGCATGTTCAATTCACGAACTTGTTTGAAACTGAACGCACAGTCTCTTCATCACCTTTAAATTCAGCTACTTTCCGCTTTGAGTAATTATGTATACTAGAGTGGATGCCTCAACTTGATTTTTTGTAAAGCCTGTTGAGGCCAAATGGCACAAACGCCTATAAGAAAACGATCACCGCCGGACGCGGCGCGCACGCCCGCTCCGCCATCAAGTGCTCGCTGTCACTTGTTTGAGATGTCTGTTCTAGTGTAACGTAATACTTCAATGACTTGTCGTTATCTAATTTTGCATTTCTCAGATTGTCAATAACTATCCAAAAAATATTTGTATTTTGTACATAATTTTACGAAACACTTCACCACAAACAGAGTTGTAATTATTAACTAAAACACATTAAAATTAGTAATTAACTCACGGTCAGACAATAAAATCTGCTTTGTCTTCATAAATGTATTTTAACCCGTTCCTGCCTCAGTGTCGTGAAATGGAAATAAAACGCGCCCAAAAACGTGCCGCAAATTAGTATTCGCGGCACCCGAACATTTTCACGTAATTTCCCTGGTAATTAAAAAGTCACCGGAAGTACCGTAAGCCGTTCGTTAACGACTTCCAGCTTACGTAATAAATACTTTGACGCTTCCGCTGCGAAGTTTCTGTGTAATCGAGATTTGTTCCCCTTTGGAATAACAAATAAATAAGTTTCGTAAAGGGCCCTCCGGAATAAGACAAACGATCTGAAAATGTTTAAAACATTCTGGTTAAAGTTAATAAAACATAAATGAGTTTTATTAAAAAAAATGTGAAATTAATGTTTGTTTGTTCATTCTTTCCGCCTTCCCAGAAACGGTTTATCTCGGTATCCGTGAGGAAGGCGTTATGAAAAGCAAAATAAGTTACGGGCAAGCCCTGTAATCATAAAGTTTGTATTTTTTATCATTTTACTCAATGCTACTAAAAACGAAGCTGTCCACTAAACATAATATATGAATCCGCGTTGTATTTACTGCTTAACCATAAGTATTCAATTTACAGGAGTTATTTGTTATACTTAAACAGGTTTAATTAATACCTAATTTATACTATGACAAAATTCAGCAATGTAATTAATACATTCCTTAACTTTATGTTTTAGCTATCAATTGATTTTCCAACATCTTAGTTGTCATGTTTACAAACTAGAACTACATAGAAATACAGCTTTACATCAAGACGCGGCGAAACCAAAATAATAAATGTGTAAATCGCAACACGGCGCGTTCGGCCATCGCTCGTCCGGGGCTAAAGGCCCGAGAAATAAGCCAATCTCGGCCTAAACGGCAAAATTTATACTCGCTTGACCCTCCACGCCTTAGTCACCTTTTATTTTTATTTGACTGAGCAAGGAACAAATCTTAGCGCAAAAAGGATAATAAAATAATCGTTAGATTCGTTTAGACGACTCTAATTTCATGGATTGGTGCGCAAAGGGTCGGAGGCAGTGTAGGGTTGCATTTATCTCGCTCTAGCATTAGTGAATCGGTGCCGGTGCCTCGCTCGGTTGCCGACCAATCGTCGGGGTGAGTCGCGAAAGTTGCAGAGAGGTTTCCTTCTTATTTTCCGTGTTTGCGGGCTGGTGAAGGAGTTTTTTAAGTTGCACGGTGGGGTGTTTTCATTGTAGCTGCATTTTATATGAGTAGACGGTCGATGGAATTTGAATTCCACCCTAGAATAATATACAAGCATTTGTACAATCGTAATAATAAATCGTTCATGAAAATCATGAACTATTTTTGACACGTTTTAACTGTTTATCATTTACATACTGTTACATACTGTTTATATGCGCTTGCCAGCAAACCTGCCCGCCAAAATACATTGAATATCTATCTCTACAATTAGACAAAATTACAGACTCAATAGGAATATACTTTTTAAACATACACGAACCTGACGAAGGCTGGCAGTTACGCTTTTTACCACGTGCAATTGAATAATTACTTGCAAAATAATAAAATAGAGACAAATTTACATCGATAAAACGATAAGTGAACACCTAAGTTATAACATTCGATTCAACATCGTGTTAAAACCTAATTAGTAGTGGTATTTCCTGAAGGAAAAGGGCGAGGCATGTAGGCAGGTACAGTCGAGGTCAAAATATCTACGCGGACAAATTGTTCAAAATATGTGAACTAGACTTTATTGTAAAGGGCGTAAGAGTGCTCAGATATTTTTTCCTCTTTGGTAACGTATAAACACGGTGACTTTGAATTAGTATACAGAACAAATTAATCTTACTGCCTCGGCAAAATTAAATCTAACTATGCGTGTGTTAAAGTAATTAATAAATTCCTGAATTATTTAATTAATAATAAAGTAATAAAACATTATGTACACTAATTGTATGGTCACCCTACATTTCTTGAGGTGCATACGTCAGTTACGACAAAAAAGGTATATTGTCATAAAGCTTCATTAAGCTACAACCTATAATTCTACAAGTCTACCTTGCACCGATGACAGTTTCCATAAATAATATATAAAAATTCTCGCACTTGTAAAAAGGTAACGTTAGATATGAATATGTACCAGTAGTTCCATATAGAACTACCGAGATATTTCTTAATTTTTTTCAATACGTTGTTCCATATGGAACTCAATAATATGGACCCACTGCTACCACATTTTTAAAGGTACAATTTGTGTACTACTCTACGTGTTTCTTGTTTCATCGACCATGAAGAGATCTACGAGTGATGTTTCTGCGCAGCACTCTGGAAACAATATATTTAATAGCTCTAAGATAAGAGGGATCAAATCGGCTATCGTATCGTTATCAAATTGGATCTAAATCGGTCAAAGAGTGCTTGAAATTGCCCTAAAGTTGCAGGAGCTGGGCAGCTATAGAAACTGTTTTTTTCTTTCTAGGAAAATATAATGCATGATCGGAACAGAATTTTAAATAACTGAAATTAAATCTTTATTTTGGTTTATCAAAAATATAGCACGTCTAAATACGTTGCCATAATTACCATTCTCAGCAATATTGGTACATAGGATTATCCCGGTGATATTCCCAATTTTGCCGGCAAGTATTTTCCTCATAGAGTTAGTATTATGTCGGGAATCTTGTCGGCAATATTATAATAGGGAAGATAAATAATTTTTTTTCATCTTGTATTGGAAAGTGCTGAGTAATAGAAACCGATCTGTGTACGCAAAACATGCTTATGTTGTTTATTGTTTGAGTTATGAAGGTTTCAAAAGTCACTGTGGTATCACTCGCAAAAACACTCCATACAAAATGGACAACAGCTATGACGTCACAGCTGTCATTATACTGTACAAAATGTATGGCGTTTAAACGAAATCTGCAATTATTTCCGAAAATACTGTTTTTAGACCAACATCGTAAAAATAAAACATGACATAAATTTGATGAGGATGTTCAAAAAACTAAAATCAAAATTAAAACCCAATAAGTATATATTTTTCACTAATTTTAAACATTAATAAAATAAAAATGAATAGTCAAAATGATTTGCTGTTTTCTGCAATATCCTTTTGTTTACATTTACTTTCATAATATATAATTTATACCTCATTTTGATTTTAATGCATCTTCCCCATTTCAAGCAGTATTACTGAAAATGGCATATCATGGCGTAATGATGTGCCCTTCCCGGAAATATTGCCCGAAATGTTAATATTGCCCGGAATATGCCACAAAGGTTTCTACCCTTAGCTATAGATATTTTAATGGTGCGGGTGTCCTACAGAGATCACTCTTCTGTCATAAACAAGTACTCAACGTAGGTCCAGTGGCGTCTGTAGAATTCATTAAGAGCGTGGAGACTTTATTTTGTCTTTATAAGTGAATACCAGGACGGCTTAATCTGTTTGCACTTGTTCTTACTTTTAATTTGGTTTTGGGGGGAATTGCCCCCTGCCCCCCTGGAGCCGCCATTGTTCGGTTAATATTATTTCTAAGCAGAAACATACAAGACGCGTGGTCGTCAATCCAATTACGATATAAAATGTCTGCATGTGAAAACGTAACTAAACAAATAGATACAACTGCTAAATAGTTTATCAAATATAATAAATCGATTAACAGGGTTGCCGCGTCAGTTTGTTCGCAGCTGCCGTGACGACATTCTTACTGCTTCCGGAGAGCAAGCTGACCGGCGGGCGAGACTGCTAAATAATCTAATATATAAAAAATAATGGTTGTTTGTTTGTCTCCTACATTTCTATACCATTCACAAAATACTAAAACTTTGGCGAGTTGTGAACGCGCCAGGAAGAATTGTCACGAAAGAATGCATTGCAACGCATGCCAGGTACAGCTAAACAAATAAGTAATAATATACAAAGTCTCTCAGCGGCCCAAGCTAGGATACATCATGGATAGGACCCTTGATCTTCAGTCAGTGGACAAAACACAATGCTGAGTGGCAACCATTTTGGTACTTATATACTTAATACTCACTTAATTATTGTTAGTTGGTAAATAATCCACCTTTGCATGTCTTTGCTTTTTCTTTTTGTATGTTTTTAGTTGCCATAAACAATAGTTCTATTTTTCTATCCGTTCCTATTGTATTCTATATGGCTGACTTTACAAAATCCACTTAAACTGATCTTTAATTAAAGTGAAGTATAAACTTTCATATCCAGCAACGTTAAAATTTCAGTACGGCGTTTCACCTCTAAATAATATTTTCCTTTTATTGTAATTAATGTCGTTTGTTACGTGTAATTTAACATTTATTAAACCTAAAGTCTGTTCGCCGAGAGTTGATAAAAAAGTAAAAAAACAGGGCTTCTTAACTCATTACAAATAGCGGCCCGCTAATTATTTTTACCGATGTTAATAAAAAAAGTAAAGGGAAAAATTATATTTTCATAGAATATTATTATTAAATAGCCTACGTACAGGTCCCGTTGCTGGCATATCATCGGACGTGACCATGACGAAGTCACAGAGTCGGAGGAAGAATCAGAGTTGGTGATGTTTATTATGAAACGTACAATTGCTTCGTCTAACAACACACAAACACCCAAACCCCCGCCATACAGTTTGCGATAGGTAAACGACAGTCGCTATTTCGAGACGATATCATAATATTTATCAACTCTCGACGAACAGACTTTAACAAACAGGAAAATATCAAGTTAGAAACCACATTTAGCGGTATCGCCAGAGACATTTTTGGTAACGCCGGAGACGCTGAGAGAATGGATCTGAATGTTGAGTCACCCGATAGATTGATAGCTGGTTGACGGAGACTGTCTGATCTCGGATTAAATGCTTTTATAATTTCGGCCAAAATACACAAACAACCAGATAAGACAAATACAAGTATGTAATGATACGAGTATGACTCCGGCGGGAATTGAACCCGCAAGCGTTAAGCTTTGTAGTCCAATATTACAACCACCGGGCAACCAGTTAGTTCTCTGTCGGTAGTGCCCCTGTAACACAAATGTTACTATAGTATCCGCAGTCCAAACGGACGACTGGGGCCTTAAAAGTTCAGTTTTGCAGTGTACTAGGTACTTGCACTGCAGATGTAAGTCACGCTGCGTAAGGCCATGCAAGTGCGAAAGAGGATGATTCTAATGATTTATGACCTCAGTCGTCAGTTCGTACTCCGTATACTGTAGTGCTACCATCCTACACAATTGTCAACATTTCCGTATGACTCCGTCCAGGTACCTATCTATCGGCAATGAGTCAAAATGTTAGCATGCTTTTATATCATTTTTACTCATGCGTATCTTCTTTGTTTGTTTTGTTTTATTTGTGGAAAAATTACACACAGAAAAAATAGTCTGTATAATTGGTTGGAGATAGTTCAGCTTCGTTACGGATTTTACAAACCGTGTCGATTGAAAAAGTAGTGACAAGCTTGGTTAATCTTAGAATTTGAGATTCAAAAATAAAGTAGTTAGATTACGTCACCGTACTATAAATTAAAGTTACAATTTTTAGTTTAGGTTGACAAAAAAGTTACGAAATCCTATTAGAAAAATCAAAACGTATACCTATTTACCAAATTGGCCACCTGCTTTTTTACTTTACACATAAATACATTAAAATAGATTGAATCTACCAGCAGCGCTTCAGACTGGATCATCAATCTACTTAGTCATCATTATTAATAGTTTAAGAGTTTAAAAAAGGTTTACAAAATAAGAACATAAAAATAGAAAAGTTATCTTAGGCTAATTGAGACCCAGACCTTAGTATAAGTTGGCTATCATATTAGGCACAAGACCAATTGGACTTATCTATGAAATGTTTTCCGTTTCGTATAGGGATTTAAAGAGTTAGGATGTTCGGTAAATTTTTCCTGTAACCTATTAATTGTTATTTTCCTAATATTAGGCTCAGTAGTATCGGAGATAAGAAGGGGAATGCTCGATTTCCTTATATTTTCTTTAATGTCTTTCAAGCAAAAGTAAATAATGACACTTAGTGGCTAGTTTTCTGAGACCAAGATTCTGGCATGACACGAATGACAGACTTCTCTGTAGACAGAAATAAAGCTCAATATATTGAAAACTGTATATATAGTATTTGATAAAAGATGGAAAAGTAGAGAAGAATGATGCAAATGTTTCTAAATGTTGTTTACAAAAGAAATACTTTGTAATCAGTCGGAATTGAAGGTTACGAAAGCAGACTTCATCCCGAACCACATACTTTTCTTATGGCCTATAAAGTGCCCTCGTGCTTATTCTGTACGGATATGATACCATTAGTAGATCATCTAGAGTATAGATGATCTAATGATGAGAAGCTAGGCTCTAGACTTTACATCTGCAACCTAGCATAATTATCACGGCAATAGCTTGCGTCGGTGTTTAATGAGCTGTTATATATATGACTTCTTATAACATTGAATAAATTAAGCCCAACTCATGAAGTCACTACATATGGGGACATGAATATATATAATTATGTTTTAATTTTAATACATTATAATTATACCTAATGTAACTGAGTCCAATGAATAACTAATTTCTGCGTCCAATGAAAAACTAAATGCCACAAGGCATTGGTAAATTCCGTCGGTCGGCGATCGCTCTGAAAAAAGGCGCCCTTATAGACGTGTAAATGCATCATGAGGTTAAGGTATTATTATTAATTGAGGAAAAAAAGATATGTCGTAATCCTTACTATTATTTGGCTACAGTTGGTGTAATTAAAGTATGTACGTTACACGTAGCCTTTCAACATATTTATTGCTTAAAACAACGCAATGTTCAACGAACATAGCACATACTACTTCCATGGCAAAAAAAAATGTAATGTACTTATTTATCCTGTTAACAATAGATAAGACAGCTATTAAAAATAATATTAATATCAGAGTGACTAGTTTTTTAACCGGTAGTTAATAAAACCAATTCTATCTCCTTTGTGCACCAGATTGACTACGTGACACCGTTTAAACTATTTATCGACAAAAACACAATGCAGTTGGCAAATAACGATGTTAAAGCATTTTGGACTTAAACTTAATCGTCATAAGCATTAAAACATATCAATTTATGTATTTTTTATTGTAAATACTTGTGGTATTCTGTCAAAGTTTGATATCTCAATTAAGGACGTGAGTAAATGTTTTTGTTATTTTATTTTATCTATCTATCTATATCTATAGGTGTATCTACTTTGTTTGTTAAATTTTTTTTGTATTTTTAAACACTGGACTAAGCTTATTCAAATATTAAACGCATTTAGGTTTTTTTACGCTTTGTAATTATAATCCTATTTTATTTCTAACCAAATGAATTCGGTACCGTCGGCTAAATGCTGTTGAAAGTATATTCTTTTACAGTAAAAAGTCGGTAAGTGTAATAATTCCTTTAATCGTAATTTCCGTAATATTTTATTACTATATATACAATACATTTTCAAAACATTTAGCAAAATATTCGAACAACCAAACATCATTAACATCTGTACCTTATGAATAGCGTGACTTAAATTTATGCCTAAAGAACCTATCCAACACTCTTGATGACCTACGAAAAAAAAAAACACAGACTCAGTATGTATAATTTCCAGTAAGAAACTAATTGGAAAGCTGATTCACATAACTTACTAGAAATTTAGGTTCAGCAGCCTTTATAATGTAAAGAATTATTAAAGCGGTCAAAGAAATGATATACTAAGCTAAGCTATGACTATTGACGACGCGGTTAGCCTAGTTGGCAGTGACCCTGCCTCCGAAGCTAGCGGTCCCGTGTTCGATCCCCGGTAAGGGCAAATATTTGTGTGATAAGCACGAATGTTTGTTCCTGAGTCTTGGACGTTTCCTACGTATTCAAGTATTTATTTCTCTATATAAGTGTGTATATCGTCGTCTAGTACCCATAAAACAAGCCTTTAGAGCTTACTTTGGGACTAGATCGATTTGTGTTAAAGATTGTCCCCTGATTTATTATTTATTATTATTATTATGACCTTTGATTTTTTGGGCACGCTACCAACTGACAGCGATTTGGGGCGATTTTTTATATATAGCTATTTTTAAGTTTAGTTTTTTATCGGTATGTATTTATTTTGATGATCATTTTTAAGTTTATCCTAAGCGTTCTTTAAGATTATTTATTTATTTCTAGCTGTTATTTAGTCTTACTTAATTTTATTTAGTAGTACAATTGACATAATTACTATTTGTAATTTATTAACCAATTCAAGATTATTTTCTTAACTACATAAATGAAGGATCAAGGTACTCATTTTATGAAGAAGCGAAACTTTTAGAAAATGAAGAACGGGAACAGTTAAGGTCGTGTCTAGTTCGGCTTTGTGTAATAAACATACAATTAACGTAACTCTCAACCAAACAACTCCAATCCGTGTTGTATGACCTAATCGTCATTATAAGCTAAAGATGTGCTATTGCCTGCCTACAATAATATTGCTACTTGAGATTATTTCTGGAATATTCCCAATATTGCCGGTAATATTTTCATTTCGGGCAATATTGCCGGAAACGGTACCTACATCGTTAGCATAACTCGTTTTGAAAGCGACATATCTACTGATTGGTGAGTTAATTTTGATTGCGTATCGCGTTGGAGTTGTGTCCTGAACTCATGAACGAATAGTTTCACACCACGTAAGTATACCTACTTACCAGAATCGCTGTCTTCTCTATCGTAATGCGGTCTCCAGTACTGGTCAAACTGCAGCGGCACTTCCGCCCGCCCGGTGAACTTATTAGGGTCCAGGATGTTCTCCACCGAGAACGCTATGGCGGATCTCTCGGGGGGCCTCGTGAGGCCCAGCCTCCGCGTCAGGTCTACAGGCGCGGCCTCCTCCACCCCCACAACGTCGACTTCCCCACCGGCCTCCGCCTCGGCCTCGGCCTCGTCCTCCCGCCGGTCTTCGGAACCTCGCGCCATCGCCAGCATCGTCATAGCAAGGCCTATATGAGACAAGGCAGGATGGGATACATCTGGCGCTGAGCGGAAAATCTTAAGGCCGGTTTCAGAACAGTTTCTTAAGTCTTTTTAAGGGTAAGTTTTTTTTTACAGCACTTTCACATGACACTACAACCGACAAAATTGTTTGATGAGTTTAAAACCCTTCAGCGTCTCGCACTGAAATCCGTCGCGTCATAACCCGTCGGGCCAACGGGAGAGCTCGGTGGCGACTGAAACGGGACTCTCGCGAGGCGGGGACTCACGGCGGCGAGTGGGGCCCCGGCTCCCATTGGTGGAGGGCAACGAGGCGTGCCCGGGGTGGGGAGACGTAATCGAGCAATAAGGTTTAAACAATTTCGTTTAATACGTTGAATTATGTAAGAGAGCGGCGGGCAAGTAATCGCGCGCAAGCGATAAGGCCATTTGGAGCCTTCGTTACGTATTAATGGGCCAGGAAATTGACTTATGAATATTAGAGGTGGCGACGGAGCCAAAGAGCCCCGGCGGCCGCGCACCGGTTACTTTCAGCGAACAATGATGTTTATCGAGAGCAGTAATGGACGGCCATTAAACTGTTTGCGTACACGCAGCCCAGCTACGTGCTCAAATGATTTGATTTCTCGGTCTCTGAAGACCGTTACAGCAGGCTAGCGATTATTTCTTGATGATGTTTTTGCATGGTACTGGTAGCGAGGTGATAGGTCGACATTGTTGACTTAACGTGCTATTTGTGGGCAGTTTTATAGGTATATATTTATTGCGTTTAACTACTTCACCATTTCTTACTTACATACCTATGCCTGATCTAGTATGTAGTTATATTTATTTATTTTCGGAATTTTATTCATTTATCTTGTGTTAGCTATGCCTTATAAGAAAATGTATGGAATTCTAAACAATACGCTATACTTTAACTTACCTTAATTTAATAAAAGTCGAGAATTAAACTTTTAATCCAACCAGAACAAACTTATTTATTACATGAAAAACATTTTTAATGTGTTTGTTTAGCAAGCTTTTTATCCCATTGTTTTTTTAATAATAGAATCTCATCCGATTAAGGAGACAAAATTGACTTTCAACATTTGACCCACATACCTATACTAACTAACTAACTAACAAGTGAACCTCTAAACTCATATTTGTATGAAAACTGGCACTTAACCGCGATAATGAATTATTTATCCACCTCGACGCCGAATCGCGAAAGTTTAAAATTAACAATCCACTAAATAAACTGCAACCCAACATATAGATAAGTAGGTACATATCACTTCTTGGTTTACTAAATATTCATCACATATCAAATTGTAGTAATTCGAATGAATCTAGTAACCAAAACAAAATAGCGTAATAGTTAGGGCGCTGGGTGCCATTTTGGTATATGATTTGTTCGGCTTTCATATTGATAGGGGTGAAAGTTTATGTCAATACAAATCGATTTGGTCCAGTAAATGAAAGTCGTATATCCATGTTTTTGAGTTACAACTTAAAATAATCAGCGACCTAGACGTCTGCCAACTGTTTTTTTCTATTCTGGGAGTCCTAATAAACCGAATGCACGCAACGAGAACGACGAACAAATGTTTTAGTATAGCTTTTTTCATTTACATTTCGTCTGCCTCTTCGATGTTCATCGTTTTGAGGATGTCCAAGAGCCGGACACAAACAAATGATTAAGGACACCATTTTTTTTAAATTGTTGAAAAGCTTTCAATTGAAAACGCAGCGCTACCATGGTGGCGGACTATTTTTCTGTGGTTCTTTACATTGTCATTAATCGAACAATTCAGGTCTGCCAAGCGAACAAATCATATAGAAATTTTGGCACTCAGCTCCCTAGCTATAATGCAGCACTCAGAGAAATCGATTTAAGAATTCCAAATTCCAAAAAAAAACATGATGATTTCAAACTCTACCATTCTAAGCATCAGAAAAATGTTGGTCATCCATGGGCAGTTTTTTGTTTGCCAGGCTAATAGTACTGCCACTGCCCGTTTAGGGTCACCAATGACACGCACGACTTCCAACCGCTTTAATAAGAGTTGGGCTGCTCCGTGAAACTATTACGATAAAGATCGTAGAAAGTCTTTAACCGGCTTATTGGTATGTTAATTCAAATCACCGTTGTTGTGGGTAAAGGGACTTTTTGGAAAAAATGTGTTTTTTACCCTATGTGTTGTACTCACAGAACTGTATCGAGTCGAGATAGAAGGAAAGAGTTCGTCGATTTGTATGGAAACTGAGCGTGTAACATTTATGCGTGGTTACTTTGATATCACGAGTGTAATTTAGTGACGGGAAGCATAAGTCGCACGAAAACGATTCAAAAGCATCGATTAGCAGGCGGCGAACCGAGTCTAGGCACCGCCACTCCCGCCGCCCCGCGCCGCGCCACCGCCGTTGTTACACACAAAGATGATCTCACGACATCTTTTTGGCACGCGGGAACATACACTCTTTCCTTTTATCTCGATATACTCGTAGTTCTGTGGTTTTACTCATCTACGAGGTAATGTGCTAAATGCACAGAACCGACAAAGACCTGAAAGAAAGCAAAAAAACCGAAGTAGTGCCTGCTAGGCTATAGCGACGTTGCCGGACATTGCCTGAAATAATAATATTGCCGAATATTCCTGGGATGATTCTATACAGGTTGTAATGTTGCCGGGCATATAGAAAAGTTGCCGGCAAAATTGGGAATATTGCCGGGATAATCCCAGCAATATAACCGGGCATGGGAATAAGAAAAGGCTCATCTTCACGCCCGGCCCTTGAAAAATGAAACCCTTTTTTAATTCACTATAGCTATAATGTACCTACCAATGTCGGTGCTAACATCACAGAATATACCAAGCGTGTTACTCCATTATCAATTTAATAACAACAAATTATTTTGATCAGCCTTTATTCTTACCCTAAATATCGTTGAAAAAGTTAAATTCCTTCGCGTCCGTGATTTGGTCGCGCTGGCGGGTTGTCTATAAGGTACTGACAGCTCCTGCTGAGAGCGTAATCGCTCTAAAGTAGCGTAGCAGAATATTGAAACTGGATGGCGCCAAGCCTTATATTATAGTACCTACCTACCAAACATCTCAAAAGACGGATATGCCTATCAGTACGATTTCGTGTAACAAGTCTCATAGAAAGTTATCAAACGCCAGCGCCATGGCTTACCCACACCCTATTGCTGATGTCTTAGTTCTTACGACATACATACAAAAGTCTAATATTGCTTGATTCACACGCTATCATATTATTGTGGTCGGTGTGGTCGGTGGTGCTGCGGTCTCACACCGCACGATGCGGGAGGGCATTTTTTCAATTATAACAGTGTCACTTAAATGGGTGTCATGGATGGTGGTTGTCATGCGACTGAACGTGTGATGGTGTCAGATTCGCGTTCTGACACCTCAAAAGCTTACTATATATTTCAATGATACCTACTAAAACTGTTACTATCAGTCAGTATTAGATTGTCAATTATTGTACGTACTTCATCTCTCTCTCAATCAAGGGCGTCGGTGGCCTAGCAGCTAAGGGTTGCCACTCATGATCGTGAGATACTAAGTTCGAATCGTTTTTTTTAACTTATGTACACTAGTAGCTCCTTAAGCTGTAGACCTCGCGACGAACTTAAATTTGCCGTTGGAAAACTGTTATCCCAATACATCGACATATATCGTGGTCAGTTTACCAAGACCGCAAATAACTCTGTAATCGCAAAAACCCCCATATCTCCGCCATTTTGCCAAATGACGAAACACTGAATCGACAAAAAAACTATATAATCGTCGAACTTGCTCACATAATTTCACGAGAATCGGTTGAGAAATGCGACCTGTAGAGGAGAACAAATGGACAGACGCTGGACATACGAAAGCATTTTTGCCCAAGCTGAAACGGAGACGCTTCGCTCGCTCGGTCGATTAATTGCAGTAACCGATGCTCTAACCGTAAGGAAAACCATCGTGAGGAATCTGCACGCGGCGATAAATTGTGCTATTATATTTAGGATGCATATAAAAACGATTTCTTTAAAGTGTACGTATATTTGAATAAGACTAAGTGCTTTAAATAAATAATCATACGTATTTTCAGCTAAAGTAATATAATACATTAAAAAATAAAAGCGGTTAAAACAGTGTCCGTTAAACGAAGTCGGTAAATTTGGGTTTAAGCATTTCCTGTAAGATAAGATAAGATAGATAAGATAAAATTTATATCGGAAATTCAATACAGTTACACTTTTTGGTGACTCCACACTAGGCTTGGCCTGTCCTGTGGAGCCTGAATGTAACAAACTACATTGCTAAAACTTAGCATAGGTACGTCGTGCTAATTATGCAGATAATGGTAGCTTCAGAGCGATAATCTGCCCTAATCGTCAAGTCTAGATAATTTGTTGACGTGTAGTTCCAGGCGGAAACCACGGAGCGATCCCTCTTCAGCCTGTACGGTATATATATGTTTATAAAGCGCAGCTCAAATCGTTTAAATACGGTTTGTCGGCCTTTGTTTTGTTCCCAATATCTGATCTTAACAACTTAACAAAGCTGATTGAACTACTTTATGATTAGCTATGATCAGAAAAATAATTGTGTTAAATGTAAGAAAGAGCTGTTGAAAGTAAATAAAGAGCTGTTTCAATATTAAAATTACCGCAACAAAAATGTATAATTGACTAATAAAAAAATATGACATATTTACATGTAAACGGGACTTACCTATAATTGTGTAACTTAAAAAGAAATAAATAATAACATTTTAAGGTTAGGCGATTAAGTCCCGTTTACATGTAAATATGTGTTTAAATCGCAAACGTTTAAAACAATCTAATTAAAAAATATTATATCAATAGAAATTAAATATCTCAATCTCTAAGTATAAACACCGTTCTCGAATATAAATCTCCGAAATAAAAGTCCTCTCATTAATAAACAAGTCTGGCTGAAATCCCATCCGTCCGTGCCTCGGATTAATTAAAAAAGTTTGCCGAAGAACGCACGACTGGACCAATTAAAATTCTATCTGGATTCATTATGACACTTCATTTTTAAGTGATCATTAAGGACAGACGATCCAAAATGGCGTCGTAATCTTATTATATTGATGATGGTGCGAAATATGCTGTAGTCCTTTATTTCAAGCCATGGAATTATAGCAGTAAAAATAGAAAATTATTGTGCTAGGCCCTACCACCTTAGCACACTATCGTTAATCGCACACACAAAGCATCTGTCACTTTTAAACTAATTGGCGGGTGCGAAAGGGACGCATGCTTTATGTGCGCGATTAACAGTCGGGAAGCTGAGGTCATATTTTAAAAATTAATTGATTAAATCGCAATATTGCTAGTGAAATTACCGAACTAGTCAGTTTTTAGTTGCAAACCTAAGAAATAAGAGTACTCCGATGCTACTTCCTGTGCCAAATAAAACCAAAAACGGACAGTACGAGTGCTAGTAGCATTCAATGAGCTTGCAAAACATCGCTTCACCCGCAGGAACTCATAAAGAACTCGCTCCTTAAAGCATTCTTTACTCAAATCGTCGCAGACGCACGCCAAGAATTTTAATAACCAATTTGTATTTAAGAAACCACGAGAAGTATTTTTAGGGTTCCTCACCACTAATCCAGATATTTTTACTCTACTAATATAATAAAAAATAAGTTTTATCCACCTGTATGTTCCCCTTTCATATAATGCAGATCATGAATAGTTCTAACTTATAGAATACAATTTAGATGTAGTTTTAATTTATATGACTTACTAGTCATTCGCCCGCATTATTTTCCATACAAACTTTATCACCCCTTTTTCACCCCTTTAGGGATGATAGTTCAAAAAATCCTTCCTTAGTGCACCTCTAGGGTAGTCGAGGAATGTCTCGTCCAATTTTCAAACCTCTAGGACCACCGTTAAGGCTGTGCGTTGTCTATAAGTGAGTCACGGTACTGTTTTAAATGTATAGAAGATAGATAGTTTAGGTCGGACAGTTTGGTCAGACCGGATTTACTTGGGCCAAAGTTTTATGAAAATAACTAGCTGTGCCCGCGACTTCGCGCGTTTGATTATCGTTATTCCCTCGGGAACTTTCCAATTTTCCGGGATAAAAGTAGCCTATGTGTTAATCCAGGGTATAAGCTATCTCCATTCCAAATTTCATCAAAATCCGTCCAGCCGTTTTAACGGGAAGAGGCAACAAACATACACACACACACACACACACACAAACTTTCGCATTTATAATATTAGTAGGATATAGGCAATTTTTGTGTGAATCTATACTATGCTAATCAGTAAAATATCAATTGAGAAAGTCTGCTTGTTGCAACCAATGGTTGCAGCTAAAGACGATGATCATGTTCAGCCTTTTGCAAAACATGTAAGTAAGCTTACAGGCTGTCGCCATACATATTTGATATACGACTTATTAGATAGATAGATCAGAAATGACGACTTAAAAACCCTTCTCGTCAACTAGTACAAATACAAATATTTATTGCACATCACATTTTTACAACAGGTGGGATCACAATATACCTTTTCTTCCTACTACGCTTTAATTTCATCATAATGCCCTTAAATACTCAGCACAAAGCAGCCCTTATTTGCTCTAGAGCAAATAAAGTTGCATACAAATTTCATTATTGCACTGTTTTGTTTTTTTTTTTAATTTGGTTGTTGTTCAAGAAGTTTACACCAACAGCTACCCAATCCGCCTATTCACAGTCCGACGGGACAGGCGACTACTCTTTTGTGGACTTACTGTTAGCAAAAAAAAAAAAAAACAGGTCACATATCGGCGGCCATATCGAACTGTGAATGTCTCGTCTAAAATGTTATGCTCAAAGTACTGGCTGATAAGATAGTATGGGTTACAAAAAGATTTAAAAAAAATGGCATAATATGACAATTAATAGACTAGATACAAGATTTCTGTGAAAATTTTCAGATTTTCGACTTTAGCTTCAGAACCAATAGACCGATTTTAATAAATAGGGTATCTTAAGATTCGGGGAGAACGTGCGAGTGTCATAGGCTATATAAAATTTCTAAGGGTGCGTCATAACAGGTGCCAAAATCCTTTTTACTTCGCTAGTTGGGTTTAACTGTACCTTTACGTTTTTTTACCAACTTTTAGCAGTAGTAGAAAGAAAAGCAGATTATGCACCTCGCATCAAGTGATTTGTTATTACGCTCGTGTTTTTAGAGCCCTCACTTGCGTTCGGGCTCCAAACCAACACTCGGCGCAATAATGAATCACTTTCTGCTTGGTGCAACAATCTACTATTGTATAGTCCGGTGACGCCCTGCAAGGGCACAGCAATTTGAGAGGGCTAGTATTTAATTACAATATTTTTCATTAATTTGTCCACATAAATGACAAAATATTGCACGCATCGAAATAATCTAGGGTTATATTAATGTATATTCATTGGTTATCTCATCAATAAATTCGCTGAAGTTATAAAACATTTGCCGATGAGGCATATTTTTAAATGTTTTATAAATATCGTTGTTTGATCTATATTTTTGATTGAGTTAGGTAACTGGTTATATATTTTGATCATTAGTACAAACATGCAGAACCCGAATTCATCTTTAAAAGCCGATATTAACCGTCTTTTCAGTTAATTGCACGTTCGTTGATAAATCAGAACGAATATGCGCAAGATTAGATTGTTATTGCCCGGTTCTCCCTTTGATCACTGAAACGACGTATGTGTAATACGTTCTCAAACACGTACGTCATTATGGAACTGAGAGAAGTAGCTTTGATGTGCGCACGAGTCATATATCGTTGGGTTTGAAGCAAATTGTTCCATTTATAAATGAGTAATGAGTCGCGACAAAAGACGATGGATCTCGTTTTCTCGCAGATGTTTACGGTTCAGTACCTACTGGATCGTTAGAATGATAATTAATACTTACTTTGATAGTAACTTGTTTACAATCTTCATGCGCTGCGCATAATCATTTTATTGCTTTTTACCAAAGATCTCAAAAGAAGGATATGCCTATCAGTACAATTTCGTTTAACAAGTCTCATAGAAGGTTGTCAAACGCCAGCGCCATGACTTAACCACACCCTATTGCTGATGTCTTAGTACTTAACACATACACAATAAAGTCTAATAATGCTCGATTCACACGCTTTCATATCATTGTGGGCGGTGGCTTCGGTGCTGCGGTCTCACAGGTTGTGGAATTGTACTAGATACTTAATTATAATAGTGTCACTTACACGGGTGTCCATGACCGTGGTTGCCATGCGACTAAACGTTCGATGGTGTCATATTCCCGTTCTGACACCTCAAAAGTAAGCATCGCGAGAATCGCTTTGAGCAGTTCCTTACTATTTATTTCCATGCTTTTTATTTTTACATTGTTTGTTATCCTTTTCAATTATCATTTCTATAACATACTATGTTTAATGGAAAGTTAATTAACGAGACCTACAGATCAATTTGGGCCCAAAGCTGCCTGAAATTATGAAGTTTAAACAACCATTATGCAAAACAATAACAGGTTTACGAGAGATAGCCGATTACCCCCTGAAATAGTTCCCCGCCCGCAAGGGGGCGCGCGGGTAATTTGTCACACATCGCGCGACAGCTTGATTTATCGCTCCCACACAGACAAACACTTCAAATAGACCCTCACAAACCAAACACCCAATTTGGAAGTCATTACCGGAATATAACCTCCAAAGTACACTTTCCCGCCAAAAAATGTCTATGCTCCCCCGCCATTTTGCCGCGCTCTGTTAGGATGCGTTCACATTCCTCGACTAATTGTATGTATCGCGCCGTACGAAACACATTTGTCAATTGTCGCTAGGCCCCCATGTTCATAATTAGTTAGTAAGTTATTTCTGGAACGCTTTGACGGCTCATTATGATTTCAAATTGAACACAAATTAACTGTCACGCCTAACTGATTTCTTAACTGGCTATCAGGATGTGTTTTCCTGTTGAAAAATCTGTCTACCGACGTGCAGACAGGTTCGTTTTCCGGGCATCAAAAAGCTATCTGTTAAACGGGTTCGCATCTGCGTCCCATATTGTTTAATTTAGTTGTCGTGAGTTCAGTTGGTTTTTGACTGGAATTAGTCAAATTTATGAAGGATTTATTATGTTAATCTGCGTAACTAAAACAGCTGTAAGTATATCTACGGGATTTATATTTGAGCTTAATAACATAGGTATACAAGATTCTTGTTGAAATTTGTAGACTGCAGATATAGATAGCCGTTGGTACCCTCGAAGATGATAGTAAATGTCATTAGCATTATAAAATTAAAAATCTTTGACCCATAGGTGTGCTTACTTAAAAGGATTTGTTAGATGTACTTTTCGATATTTTTATTTTCTTGGATAAAAAAATCCGATCACCTTTCGTTCCACTATTTGTATTTTCTTGTATAAAAATGTAAGCTCGCTAGCTAGAGCGGAAGCTACTAATATTATACACGAATATGTTCAGATTTTGTACCTCAATCACGTGCAAACGGCTAGACAGAATTAAATGAAAATTCACAGCTCAGCCAGTCAATGCAAAAATTCATAAATTATTAATCATTCTGATTATATTCTAGAAGTCCATTAGTAAATGGAATAAAATCTGCGTTCCAATAATCTTTTTAATAACGCGGGTTGAAATGTATTTCAGGTGACTGATTTAGTTATTGTGATAGACTATTTAAAATTCTGACAAACATTACGCTACAATTTTACCTCAAAGTTGCAGTTTTTTGCCGTTTATGAACTACCAACTTTTCTGGGTTTTTCGTGTTCCCCAGAAACGCGTCACTTGCCTTTTGAGAATGCGCCCATTTCAAATAATGTATAAACTAGGTAGGGGTAGTACCTATATTTAATTTTTAATATCATATCCTTTTTTTGTGGTACTTTTATAATGGTTAAATAATGGTTAGCTCTTAGATATCTAGCACATACAACACTTACATTTAATTAAGTATATTACAATAACTTAAATTATTGTGTGAATTTCTTAACTGCGTGAATAACCGGCGTAACCGCTTTGACCGTCTTAATTCCGTCTACTATTCATATATATCCCCAACTCAATTAATTTCACTTCTGCGTCGTCATCATTAAAAATCCAACATTTAAACCTAATTAAAATACAATAATACATTCGTATTACAGCACATGTTTGTATCACCAACTAATTTCGACGTCAATCGATTCTCAGTGCCATCTGTGGACCAAACAGATTCGGTGTCGACAAGCGTACAAACCGATTCGATACATCGAGTTTTTTTTATCGATACCTTTAACATGAACGCACCGCAACGAATCCCGCCGAACCATCAATTAGTGAATGCTCTCACAACATCGTTCCTTTTTCAAAAACATACGGCTTTGGAATCGATGGGCAAAAAGAAGATTGTTGCTGGCTGGAGGTGGCGGGGAAAAAGGTTCGTTTCGGTTTTCATACGAACGCTTGTAATTTGTACGGTTTCATTAGATTGATAGATGTAATCCCGTTTTTTTAATGTTGTTTATTTTCGAGCACATTTTTCTGCATACCTTAGACAAAACAACATTAAAATAACATTTCGTTTCGTCTTTGTAATCATCCTTTTCTATTTACTTTTTTTTTTATTTTTTTTTTATTTAAAGGCTGACCAGCGGTTGACCTCAGTCTCACCTGATCGTAAGTGATGACGAGGCCGAAGATGTAGCTCGCTGGTTCAGTAACAGCCTATTCACTCTTTTTTTGAAGATATCTAAATTATACTTGACAGGAAATACAGACGACGGGAGTGAATTCCAGTCCTTAGCGGTTCGCATTAAGAAGGATGAGGCGAATCGCTTCGTGCGAATGAGTGGAATATCGACAACATAAGGATGAAGACGCTCTGGACGTCTGGTCGTTCGGTGGTAGAACGGAGAGGGTGGAATCAAATCGTGTAATTCCTGCGCACACTCCCCAAAATATAACCTATAGAACACAGACAAACTAGCAACTCTCCGACGGTTACCGAGACTTTGTACTTTGCAGTGGCGAAGCGTCAAATATTTCCTAAGGGAAGCCGGAAGAATTAGAACCGTTACGTGCGAGTCTGAAATTTAGTTAGAGTAACATGGACTTCCCTGACAGCTAGCTGTAGCTTTAGCCGTCAGGAATTGGCTTGTAGGCAGGCTTCGCCACTGGTACTTTGTCCCCAACCGATAGAGCAGCACCAATGAGTCTACGAGCCCGCCGCTCTACTGAATCCAATGCAGCTAGCTGATACTTGGCGGAGCCGTCCCATAGGTAGCAGCAGTACTCCATGCACGAACGAACCTGTGCTTGATATAGAGTTAAGATCCCTATCACCAAATCGCGTTCTGAAAGATTAGGTATATTGGACGCACGCTTCACGTCGCCCTCGTCCAATGTACAAAGAACGTTAACGGCCATATAAGATGTATGGCCGTCAGCGCTCTTTTTACACTGGCAATCATCGTTCGGACGAACACGGAACCATTCCAATCAAACGCCAGCGCGGCACTGAAGCTAGGCGGCCGACACATCACATTATGTAGTAATTTGGGAGTTATTATGTAGTAATTATTTATCCCAAAAACGTATTAAATTTAAATTATTTATAAACTAACGATTATTCTGATATAAATTTTACTTAACAATATTAACGTAGTAAAGAGAAATTTGCGGTTAATTCTTAGCGTTTTTAGTAGTTTTATGGTTTTGCCGTGGATTTTTTTTCTACATATTACTTACATATTTCAAAATTCCGAGGCCGCTTTAACCTACACGACTATTTAAGAGATATTATTATATATTTTTCCTTTCGTTTGCTTAGTACAATAGTTCAATCCACGAGCTCAAAAAAGTGTCGTCGCGCATTTTTTTAAAAACGTGCTGCGGAATTTCGGCTTTATATCAATAGATAAGAATAAATTGCAAAAAGCGAGGCCGCTAGGATCAATAGTAATAACTGTACTAGACTATTCAGCAAGTCAAAGTTGTCTAAGTCTTTCAGTTTCTCGTAATAAGAACGCCAAAGTTGCCCAATTATTAAAAAAATCGTAATATGGCTCTTAAAAGCTGTTCCGGCGTGAACGTGCGTTACTTCTGCTAGGTAGACAGCAATTCAAAGACAAAGTCAACTCTATTTACCATACTGCCTTTACTTACAGCGGAATTAGTGACAGGGTCAAACTCCAACGTTGACTAGCCTATTAAACTTCTTTGGATGTTGAATTGTTGTTTGCTTTTACATCAATAGAAGAATGAATATTACTGATAAGTAAATGTCGTCAAAAAAAATATTACGCATGGACGGATTTTAGATTTCCATTAGGTATAATAACATAAAAAGAACCTTACGCGTAGCGCTACAGGGCAATTGAAGCGTTAAACGAGCCCGTGACGCGGTAGACTTGAGTTAGCATACTTAGCTCGAATTGGGTGAAGATTCGAAGCATCTAATGTAAATTTCAATAATGAATACCAGAAAAATACACGGCTTTACTCACGATTTATTGTCAGAAATAGTCCGACATGTTTCGAACTGGATTGCAGTCCTTCTTTGGGTTTGAGTGCGGTCCTGGTCAGATCAACCCGCGCACTGCCCTGCGAGCAGCGCGTTGCGCCCGTGCAGAGGGTGCGGGCGCGGGGGCGGCGGGGGGCGGCGCATGCGCTGCTGACGCGCCCGGCTGCGGCTGGTCGTCGGTGGTGAACGGTGGCAAACATGTCGGACTATTTCTGTCAATAAATCGTGAGTAAAGCTGTGTGTTTTTCTAGTATTCATAATGTCTCACGAAAGTTTTAATTCGAATTTCAATAATGTCTAGGATTTCCGATTTAATTATAAATGTAGATGAACATTATTAAAATAATGACAGAGATAACCATAATACAATCCCAATAGAAAACTAAACGCAGGATTCGTTTCATACTGCTGCTAACGACATCTATGTCACGGACCGTGTACTAACTGACATAGTTTTTTAACTCAAGGTATACATACTCAAGGCAATGCTAGAAAGGAAACGGCCTGCCTAATAGATCAGTAGTCACTTACTAACTTCTCACCTGACTCGTAATAACATTAGTTAGTAAATAATAGATGCCGCTACGGTGAAGATATACCTATATAGTTAAGTACTTAATTGACATTCATCATTATCAACCATTTTAGGGTTCGCCGCAATCAAAAGATACGGCCGTTTATGCCACATTTTTTGATACTTTCAAGGGAATCCAAAGGGAATCAAAACCTATAGTACTTCCCGTTGACCTAGAATCATGAAATTTGGCAAGAAGTAATGTCTTATAGCACAAGTAAAGGAAAAAGTGCGAAAACTATAAAATTTTATAGTTACATCACAAAAAAAAATAGTTTTACAGAATAACCTTTGCAAGGTCGTATCACACTCGACGGTTGCACGGAGATAGGAGCTTGCAAAAGTAATTTTTTGTCTTATTTCATAGGTAGGTTGTAAATGATTACCCGGTTAAAAGCTATTTTTTTTTATTTTTACGGTTCCGTACCTACAAGGTACTGTCTGTTTTTCATAGGTAAGTAACCCTCGGCGCGCGCGTCAGACTCGCACTCGGAAATCTAATATTCGGCCATAGCGTCTATTAGGTATTTAAGGGTCAGACATTCATAGGAGATTTCGCTTCTTTCGTTAAGATTGGTCAAAATAAGGTGCTTGGGTCGTGAGCTACCTACTACGGGGGCAATTTC
Source organism: Tortricodes alternella (assembly GCA_947859335.1). Classification (NCBI taxonomy): domain Eukaryota; kingdom Metazoa; phylum Arthropoda; class Insecta; order Lepidoptera; family Tortricidae; genus Tortricodes; species Tortricodes alternella. Next base: position 4,348,401 of record OX401988.1, on the reverse strand, counting down.
CTCCATTGCCATTCAATATAAGTATTTTATCTACACCCATATCATAAAACCTCCATAATGTAATCAAAAACCGAAGGAAATGACCACCATTATGACAACCTGTACTGTAATGTTACATTATCGATTTTAGTATCGTAATGGTCATAACGATACAGATATGCGCTACAGGCCGGCGCGCCGCCGTCGCCGCTGCCGGAGTGGCCCCATCGTCGCCGTGTCGCCGTTTATAATATGTGTCTAGATAAAGTTATGTATGCAACTCTGCATAATTTTGCCTTAAAAGCCAATTTGCTCCGAAACTACTGGATGGATTGAGTTGAAATTTGGTATATATATGTAAGTCGGTGAGTCCAACAAGGTCACACTTAGATGGGTACCTGGGCATTCCAACATTGATGGAAACGAAAAGGCAGATGAACTCGCAAGAAATGGCGCCGATAACCCTCAACTCGGCCCGGAACCCTTCTGCGGGATCACAAAGCAACAGGCCTACACTTTGCTTAACACAAAATGTAGAAGAGAACCTATCGAGCTGTGGAAGTCTGCGACTGGACTCAACACTCGAAAGCAGTAATCGAAGGATACAAAAGTAAGCTATCTAAAGAACTTCTTCAGCTCAAAAGATGTAAGACTTGCGCAGTGACAAGAATACTCACTGGTCACTGCAAACTAAATAAACACCTGACAAATATGGGCATGAGCCAAGACGCAATGTGCAGATTCTGCCAAGAGACAGAAGAAACAGCCATGCACATCCTCTGCTCATGTGGGCCACTCATGCGCAAAAGAAGTATCCACCTGGGGCGACACGTTGTGCTCCCCGCAGAGATACAAAACCTCACTGCCCAAAGCATCTGGAATTTCCTGGATGCAACGGGATTAAGCAGTGAACTATAAGAAAGGGCTGCCACAATAGATCAGCAATAGTCGAGGCGGCACATATATGGCCCAATAACACCCCCCAATAATAATAAGTCGGTTGACCGCAACACGGACGCATGACGAAAATATAAGAATTTTAAACATGGGGTACACTTTTGGGGGGTAAATTAGAAATCATAAAAAAAAGTTCTGCATCCTATATTGTGTGACATATCAAATGAAAGGGCTTATTGTATGGATCTTAAATATATTTTGAATTTTAAGTAAAATAGTTTAGAAGTTATTTAGGAAAATATGCGAAAATTGACCATTCCCCCCCCGCTTATACTCGAAACTACTGGCGCTAAAATTTTGAAAAAAATACAGAAAATAGTTCTTTATCTATAGATTACAGGAAAACCTATAAGAAGTTTATGGTATTTAAAGTAACGTAGTAAATTTCAGATAATCATGTACGGAACGGAACCCTCTCCACGCGAGTTTAACTCGCACTTGTCCAGTTTTTTGAGATACGACGCATTGAAAAGTCCTTGTTCATACCACTCACAAAAACGCTCCATACAAAATGGCCCTGAAATATCACGTCACAGTTCAGTTCAAAGACCAATGTAAAAAGAGCCCCGACGGTCATACATTTTATACGGCCGTCAGGGCTCTTTTTACATTGGACATGGTATACGAAATACATGAAAATTGTAATTATTTCCGAAAATACTGTTTTTAGGCCAATATCGTCGAAATAAAAAATGACAGAAATTTGATGAGGGTGTCAAAAACTAGTAATTCAAAACTAAAAAAAACAATATTCATTTTTCACTTATTTTGACAATTTTTGACGCTTAATAAAAGAAAAAGTAAGAAAAAGTTTTTTTGACATGCATTTATTTACGTTAAGCTACCATTGCACAGAAATATAATAATATTTGTTACTATAGTCAAGTAGCGAATTACAAGGTTCCAAAAACTCAACATTTGCAAAGGCGTTGATGTATGTCAAATTCCAATGAGTAAGTATTGTAATTTTTTGCAACACGTGACATCAATTGACCACAGGCCACGCTCAGAAAGTAACAAACAGTGGCAAAAAATTATAAAGCGTCCATTTTAGCGGTCAAACGTCTTGAGACAACTAATCGCTTCCATTTTCTCGAGAACGAAGCGAACTGCGTACACAATGTATTTAGAATTCGACATAAAGGCTGCCTCTGCTGTCACCTACACATTTTGATACAAAACGAATCGAAGTAGGCATGCGGCAGTCTCCCGTTGGAAAGCAAAGTCAAAGGTCTAGGGTGAATATCGCTTGCCCAGAAAATACCTATTTCATCACACTTGCTCGGAAAGGGTGTTATTATACGCAAGCGTATAGAGCAACTATAGCCGATTTAACTCCTCTATGGGCCCCGCCGTCAGCGGGAGTTATAAACCATACTTAATCCATAACTCCCTAGGGAGTTATGGATTTAGTATGGTTTCGAACTCCCGCGGGCAGTTGAGTGCGCCAGGTCGGCGGAGCTGCTCGGGAGCCGCAGCCGGCGGGGCGCGCGACCGCAAGCCGGCGGAGCTGCCCCGCGCTGATCGCAACGTACGCTCAGTTTATGAACACCCACCTGATGGTAATTCACGATGTAAAATGGGAATAAAATTAATATATATACTTTTTTTTGTCTAATTTTTATTTCATTTCCTCGCAAATGTGATGAAAAACATTGTGTGTATCACGGGCAGTAAGGGGATAACAAACTCGAGTCATAAAAGCCCTCGCCTATCGGCGTCGGGCTTCTAACAGACTCTCGTTAGTTATCCCCTTCTTACGGCCCTAGATGCACAATGTACTAATTCAATTTTACCTTGAAGACACCAAGATTAAAACCGTGATAACCAAAAATAACAGTGTGTGTGTGTCAGCACCGACGCACGACAGGAGTTTACTCCTTACGAACGATTATAAAATAAACTAGTACCCACCATACCATGCTGTCATTTTTCATTTTGATATTCGACAGTAAATAATAAAGTTTCACATTAATGAATATAAACATGTCACACATTGAATACAATAATTAATTGACACTTCGGGTCCCGTCGTCTTCCAATTGAGATCCGAGTTTTACCGGTGGAAACATATTATTCACTATATCTGTATGCAATGCGAAGCGACCGACGCATCTTCGGCTAACATCGTGTGACTTCGTGTGACAGTGTGACATCGTAGTTTGATTTTACTCCCCATAATGTTTCATACCCCGGGCTTATATATGAAAATCGATTCTTAAGGAGTAAACTCCAAAAAGGATTTCGCGCACCGCTGACTTAGTACGACTCTTACGAAATTCAATGACATGATAAATAAAAACACTCCCGACGTCTAGTATCCGGTGGCAGAATCACCCAAAACTACGTGTCCGTGCACATCCGCGCTGAGGTTCAGCTGTAACACTCAGCGGCCCTAACACGAAGGACACAAAAATAAGTTAAACCCGTTCCGAGAGGGTTCCGTTCCGTGCATGATTATCTGAAATTTACTAGGTTACTTTAAATACCATAGACTTCTTATAGGTTCTCCTGTAATCTATAGGTAAAGAACTATTTTCTGTATTTTTTTCAAAAATTTTGCCCTAGTCGTTTTGGAAATAAAGGGGGGGGGGTGGTCAAAATTCGCCTCTTTTCCTAAATAACTCCCAAACTATTTTACTTGAAATAAAAAAAAAAAATTAGATATATATTTAGGATCCTCACAATTTGATATATCACACGATATAGGTTGCATAACTTTTTTTTTTTACTTTTTTAGTTTACCCCCCAAAAGTGGCCCCCATGTTTAACATTCATATATTTACGTCACGCGTCCGTGTTGCGGTCACCGATTTCCATACCTATGTGCACCAGATTTCAACTCAATCGGTCGAGTAGTTTCGGAGCCAATTGGCTGTGACAGACGGACAGACAGACATACAGACAGACTGACACACAGACAGACCGACAGACACATCAGTGATCCTATAAGGGTTTCGTTTTTTCTGTTTAAGTTACGGAGTCCTAAAAATGATATATGAAACCTCAATATCATTTTTGAAGACCTATCCATCCATAGATGCCCCATACGCAGGGGTTTGATGAAAAAAAAAAAATTGAGTTTCAGTTCTAAGTATGGGGAAGTAAAATTAGTTTGTTTTTTTTTTCTATTTTTGTGTGAATATCTTAATGCGGTTCACAGAATACATCTACTTACCAAGTTTCAACAGAATAGTTCTTATAGTTTCGGAAAAAATGTGCTGTGACGTACGGACGGACAGACAGACAGACATGTCGAATCCATAAGGGTCCGTTTTTCGCCATTTGGCTATGAAACCCTATACACGATGATTTGTAATAAGGAAAATGCCCTCCTAATCGGTCGGTACTTTAGAGGGCATTTTCATCATTAAATAGAAATAGAAATAAGCAGTGTTGCCACCTTTGTTTTAGTAATGGGGGCAGTTGAAAAAGCTAAAAAGGGCTAGATCGGGCTAGATGGAGCATGTTTTAAAAAAGAGGCTAAAAACACCTTTACTAATGATTTTGATTATGTATTTATTTTTTACTATGAATCACAATAACATTTCTAAATTATACCAAATTAGAAGGAAAAAATAACCGATTTAATAGGTTCAAAAATTAAAAATATTATTTGGTTATTTAACAAACTAAAATTAAATAAATTTAACCAGTTTAAAATTGTAAAAGAATAATTTAGCTATTAACCAAAATCAAAAATATAAATCCATATCTATGACACAAATCGCGAAAGTTCGATGTTATCGCGATGTTAGAATGGCGCAAATTTCAGATTTTGGTGCAATATTTTTAAGAAAATGAAAAGGGCTAGATAGCCCTTTCCGGGCTAAATCATTAAACAGCGAGTTCAACTACAGTAAAAAGTGCTAGATCTAGACACTGGAAATAAGTCTAAACAAGCTCGATAAGCCTTTTAATGATTTGCGAAGTTACATAATTCAACGGAATGTTACTTAAAATAAACAATAACAAAAAACCCATCCAACACTTTCGATTCGCAATTAACCCCTACTTATATCTCATACAAAAACTACAAACAAATTAAATTCGCCAGAGCCTATCTGGTCATTCAGAAGAAAACTCTAAAATCGTTAGTTACAGTTGAATCTCGAATGACAAGTCAATCACATTCTAAGTGCATTATCAAGGACAATTTGTAATTATTCAGTAGTTTATTGTAATTGACGTTGCTTTTAGAAGACAGATAAGGTTTTGGTCGTTTTGCCGACGTATTTTTCCGTAAGTTCTTATAAGGTTTGTTCTTATTTCTGTATTGTTTAAGTTCTCTTTAGGGTTCGACTGGTCAATACGCAGCAGTGGCGCAGCCGGGCTCGTAGCTAGAGTCGAATTTAAGGTAGGGCAGTGGTGGTTACAAGGTAGTGTCATACTATGAACGAACAATTTCTTAGCATATTATCTTAGTTAATGGGATTTTTTAAGGTAGGGCATTGCGGGACAGCCCGAACAGCCTCCTCAACACCATTATTGAAAAAGTGGACTGCCCTGTTATACGGCACTGGAACTCTGTTCATAAGGGTTCCAGACCGGTTATTTTTAATAATAAGTAATTGTTTTTTGTGTTGTTGTTTTTTAATTATATTTTTGTATTATTGTAATAATGTTTTCAATTTTCAATTTTAAATAATTAATCTTTAAATTTGTAATTCTGTATCGGTAAATGTCACTAACAATAGATCATAAGGCTTTAATTGTATAACTAACACATAATATGGATTCTTATTATCTGAAATAAATAAATAATAATAATAATAATAATTGCCCCACAATGCACCCCCCCCCCCCCTAGCTACGGCCCTGGACGCAGCCTGCCTAAATGTCCGACTCGCACGTACGGTTCTAATTCTTCCGGCTTCCCTTAGGAAATATTTGACGCTTCGCCACTGATACTCAGAGCAGATAGTGACTCTCGGTTTTAGTGTTCCGTACATAAGGTAAAAACGTAACTCTTATGGTGAGATTTCATTGTCTGCCTGTCTATCAGCTTGTCCGTCTGTCTTTATGTCACAGCCGTTTATCTCAGCAACTACCAATGTTATGAAATTGAAATTTGGAATAGTTATAGAAATTGCGTGCTCCCATACTATATATAACAGAAATAAAAAGTTTACATTTATCTAAAATGTTACTTAAGTGAAGATCTTAAGTGAAGTGGGTCGAATTTTGAAAGCCAATCAACATTACACCTAATTAATTAAATATATTTCTTATCTTATGCGAGTAGTTATAGTATTGACATAATATTTTCATTTTATTTTAATCTAATTGTGATTTTGCCATTTTTTATACATGCTAATTTTAATTTGGACTTATTTTATTCTATTTAACTTGTAAGGTTCATTTTAATTTATTATTTAATTCTATTATTAATTCATGTTTGACATTTGTTATATCAATTTATTACTAATTTATATTTCTACCCTCACGTTTCAAACACAATGTATCTATTGTTTATGAAATAAATGAACTATGAACTATGAACAGTAAACAGGGTCAAAAAGGATGCCATATATTATTGAAAGTGTTTTTGTCGGATTCATTTTATTGTTTATTAACAAAAATGTGCACAAAATTGCCATTCCCGTTGATGGTCGATGTTCCCCAGCAGTAGGACGTGTATAGGCATCATAATGATGATGATGAGAAATAGAGCTGTTGACGCTAAAGACGTTTTAAATTGTACAAAATATAATATTGTGTGTTAAAGACGAAAACAAGAATGGCAGATTTTTCAGGATTACGAAGTCTGAATCACTTAGAGATATATATTCGATTGAATGCAGAACAATAAAAAAAATAAGAATCCCTATGGTTTTCAAAGTCTCATAAAACTACTGAAATATATTTTTTTAGACCAACGTTCAGATGTATACGGTCAATGCCATTCAAGGAAAGTGTGATGACACGACGTTTTTATACCGTATCTTACTCTCCAGTGACCTTCAGCCTCATGTAACGAGTAAATTGAAAACAATTAGGTTTTTACAAGAAACAAACTAGAACAAAAAACAAATAGTGAAGGGAAGGGCCCTAGACTAGAGACAAAAGCGATACTGGCCACTAATGAAAAGCTATGGCTGGTAGTGCACGCGTCTTTGCCGCCTAGATTAATTTAAAAAGAAAAACACTTCAGAAATACGTTCAGAAATCAACAATAAATTTGTCGGGTTGCTAGCGACATACTTATTTTAGATAAATATGTTCTGAATTCACTTTTGATTTCTGGTTAATCAGTTTTAAGTGTCTTTCAGATTGTGATTTTATTATATGATTTTTTAAGTGATGTGCGATAGTTTCAAAGCTCAATTTAAATTAAGATGGCGTCAATATTTAGCAGCATCATTAGGTAAGTGAAAGGTTGGCTGGTTGAGAACCCTTAAAGCCGTAAGCGTCACCTTTGTACAAATTTCATTTGTATGTATTCGTTATTAATGCTTCTGGATGAAGTAAAATCTATACATAATAATAAAATCGTAAAATAGAAAAAGTCTGTACATAGAAGATGACAATGAAAAATTCTATGGGGGCTTCAGAATGAGGAGCACAAACACATCCCAATAGTTTTTGAGTTTTATGTCTGTTTGTCTGCTTGTATGTGCGCGAGAAACTTATAAACTTCTGTGCGGATTTCAATGCAGTTTTCGATATTATATTAAAGGAAACTTCATACAGGACGCAGGTCATATAGAAACTTTTGGAGTTAAAACTGGAAGGGGGTAAAAGAGAGGGTTGAATTTAGTATGAGAGAAAAATTTACAAATTTCAGTAAACTTGAAATCATGCATTTGATCCCTTTAACTACTATATACGCGTTTGTTTGTTTGTGTGTTCGTCTTCTATGCGTCCTATACCATTCATCGGATCACGATGAAACTTTGGTGAGTTGTCGTGCGCCCTAGCATGCCAAACATGGGGATAAGTTAGACCCGTTTATCTCTCTATCTCTTTCGTCGGCACTAGTGTGAGAGACGCACTTAGAGATAAGACGGTTTTACTTATCTTTGTGTCAACCTTGCTAGAGCCGCTGGAAATAGGGTTGTATTGTACTGTACGTATATTTCGGGTTTGCGTACTATATACTTTTGACGAAATATATAGTACGCAAAAATACTATATTTCCAAATGTTGGATCAATCAATCAAATCCCTCACTTTGTTTTCCCTCACAACGATTACTTTTCAACTGATGTGATGTTCGCGTATTACACACACGCCTCTATCTTGCTGCGTTCCGAACTGAGATGTCAAAATTGACAACTTCCAGAAAATGACTGCCCTTTTAACTGTCTTTGCTTCGTTTTTTGTAGCTTTGTCTGTTTACCCTTTACATAAAATACTATATTTTTACAAGTGTACTATATTTTTTTATAGCTTATTGTGAAAAAATACTATAATCAGCCGAGAAAGTGTTGGCAACCCTAGCAGGAAGGTTTATGGCCAGAAGCAAACGAAGCATTGCAACGCATGCTGTGAACAGCTACTTGTGAATATAATAAATAAATCAGCGGCCCTAACATGAATGACACAAAGATAAATTAAACCCTCTCTCTATGACTATCTCTTTCGTCGGCACTAGTTGGAGAGAGAGGCACTTAGAGATAAGACGGTCTATCTTATCTTTGTTTCACTCAAGTTAGGGCCACAACGGGACAATCTTAGACACTTATCGATCTAGCTCCAAAGTAAGGTCTGGCTAGTGTTATGGGTACTAGTACTAGTACGACGGTTCCACATACTTAAAAAGATACATAAATATTTAAGCGAATAGGAAACATCCAAAGACTCAAGAACAAACATTCGTGCTCATCACACAAATATTTGCCGTTACTGAACCCGGGACCGATACCTTCGGAGGCAGGGTCAGTACCCTGATTTAATTAAAGTGACGTTTCCGTATATGTCGACAACTAGTTGAGGGACATTTAACTACTTAATATCGAGTCAAATGCATAAATGGCGTTTCTGAATTCGGCCATTAGTCGAAAAAACTGCACTCGCAGGATATGTATTTTTCTTGGAAATACATTTCTTTTCTTATCTTATCTTATCTTATCTTATCTTATCTTAGTCCACTGCTGGACATGTTAAACGTATTGTCTACGACGTTAGTCGATCATTACGTATTGACCGTCAATAACAACTCACGTTTTCCATTAATTAAATTCATTATTAATGCATTTCCGACACGAGCGCGCTTACAACCTGGTTTGTTTTAAATGCTCGTTAATAATACCTATACTATAGAAATAATTTATAATTGTGCCGTACAGTTAGTGGTAATAATATATGCTTAGGCCGCTTTTTATAAACGTCTGTTAGCAAAAATGTCGGATTAAATAATATATTTCTGTGTAACGGTAGCTTAACGTAAATAAATGCATGTAAAAGAAACAAAAAGATCATTTTGACTGTTACTTTTTCTGTTATTAAGGGCCAAAAATAGTCAAAATAAGTGAAAAATCTATATTGTTTTTTAGTTCTGAATTAGTAGTTTTTGACATTCTCATCATCAAATTTGAATCAAGATATTGGCCTAAAAACAGCATTTTCGGAAATAATTGCAAATTTTATATATTTTGTATACACTTGCCAATGTCAAAAGAGTCCTGACGGCCATATAAAATGTATGACCGTCAGGGCTCTTTACACTTTGGTCTGGTATACACTCTAACTGCACTGTGTCGTCATAATTTGGGGTCATTTTTTATGAAGCGTTTTTTGAGTAGTATGAACTATGACTTTTCAAAGCGTCGTATCTCAAAAAACAAACAACAAAAGAATGTTTTGCGTACACATTTTGGTTTCTATTACTCAGTACTTTCCAATATAAGATGAAATAAAAATTATGCAAGTTCCCTATTTACTTAACTGTGAGATCGAATGAGATATGAAATGATCCGCAAAAGAACTAGAGTACCTACCTAACCGACATAACCCAAGGCTGAATTTAAGTGGCAATAGGCAGGGCAATATTTGCTCATAGAGCAGATAACTGATATGGCCGAAGAGTTCTCAAGTGGCAAGCGCGTAAGCACTAGAAGGCGCATCTTGGAAAGACCAACCACACGGTCGACTAACGACCTGCGGCTCTAGCAAGCAAGGGATAACTTAACCCCCCCTCTTTGAATATCTCTTTCGTCGGCACTAGGCGATAGGACATACATACATACATAGCATCACGCCCGAAATCCCTAATGGGGTGGGCAGAGCCACAAGACTACTTGTTGCCACGTTCGATTAATTAGTCCTAAGATGGTATGATGAACCGTATGGTGACAGGTGAGCAGCCCATCGCCCATACAGATAGTCCACCATGTTGGAGAGGACCCGTCCCTTAGTCGACTTTTACGACATGCCAGGATGATACCTAAGCATCTGCACGCAATCTATGCTATTTCTTCACTCCCAGTGCAGCAGAGGAGCAATAGGATGGTGTTAACATATCCTCGTGTCATGCTTGGTAGGGCTGGTGAAGATTGCGGGACTCCGCTAGATGCGAGCAGCAAAGGATTGGTCGTTGGTGCGATCATTGGGAGAGCCATATGTACACCAGTGGACGTATTTCGGCTATAATAATAATGTTGGTGAAATGTGTTGATTTTGTTGTTGTTGTTAATGTTGTTGTTGTTGTTGTTAATATTGTTGTTTTTGTATATTGAGTTAAAAACAAACTAAACTAAACTAATAAGTACAGTATTTTAATTTAACACATAATTATACCCAGTGCAAAATCAGCAAGCAATAATTTCAGTCACAAGAGAATATACATACATATATCACGCCAGTTTCCCAAAGCGGTAGGCAGAGACCACGGATTTCCATCTGCTACGATCCTGAAACACACATCTCGCTTCGTCTACTCGCATTAAGTTCATGCACGCTCGCCGGTTTACCGGGTACCCTTGACCTGACCTTTTTTAAGAACCTAGCCAAGAGTCCACAATTAAAGTAGGTATCTTAAAAGCCAATAGGCCGAGACCTTTCAAAATATGCGCCGTACAGATATTTCCGCGGTCGGTCTTTTATTTAACCGACTTCAAAAAAAAAAGAGGAGGTTCTCAATTCGGTTGTATTTTTTTAATTTTTATGTTTGTTACTTCAGAACTCCGTCATTTATAAACCAATTTTGAAAATTCTTTTTTTAATCGGTAGCGTATACTTCCAGTTTGGTCCCGTTGCAGTCAAAGTCGAGTTATGATGAGAGAATCTATGAGGAATCGATGGAGCTCTTCAAATATTATAGGAAAGCATAGAGCAATTTTAGTATTTTCGGTAATAACTCGAGCAGTTACGTTTCAATAGCATTATTTGGTGAAGTGGAACTGTTGATTAAGACCATAGATGATCAACGGAACTCCTAAATGAGGAATATTTCAGGGTTGGCGATTAAATTGCTGTATAAAGTTCTGAAAATTCATGGAGTAAAATTGAAGAACCAGGAGAACTCCTCAACGATTGACATCCTTGCACCGTGGATAGCAATAGTTTGTAAATGGTGATGAGCAATTGGCATTGTACTATTGTTACTTGATTTAGTAAATGTGTGTCGTTAAATCACAGGATAATAAATAAAATGTGAAAAAAACTTAGTTTTCAAAGGCTATTTGAAGTCGGTTTTTATTTTATAAATTATATGATTAGTTTTTTCAATGTTTCGGTGCTGACTGTATCTAGCCGATAAAATCGAATGTAAATTAATCTCGGTGCAATGCTAATGGGCCACAAATAGTTTCTTAGATACACGACATAAAATAACTTTGTATAATTACTCCTCTGCTGCACTGGGAGTGAAGGAATAGCATAGAATGCGTGCAGATGCTTATCATCCTGGCATGTCGTAAAAGTCGACTAAGGGACGGGTCCTCTCCAACATGGTGGACTATCTGTATGGGCGATGGGCTGATCACCTGTCACCATACGGTTCATCATACCATCTTAGGACTAATTAATCGAACGTGGCCACAAGTAGGCTTGTGGCTCTGCCCACCCCATTAGGGATTTCGGGCGTGATGCTATGTATGTATGTATGTATGTATAATTACTGCATTGTAATATTGTTGCGATTTCGAATAGTGGTAGGCATACAGTAAAACTCTGTTATGTTGGTACTTACTGTTTTATTGTCCTTTTATGTATTTTTGAATAAATTCTTATTACTATTATTAATAATAATAATAACGATAAAAGCTGTTGCGTTACCAATCTGATGTGATATGGATGTAAAAACCCAATAGCTCATTATGACTTTAGTTTTCAGCATATAATAACACTAGTGGACCCGCCACAGCAGTGGAGGCGTAGGGTAGATTGGCACCCCGTGCGGTTTTGTATTGAGCACCTACTTAAGGGCGTACCCTACGCCAATAACTATGAGCGTTCCAACTCGGTGAAAATAAAAAATAAAAACTTGAAAACTAACTCGTCGCAAGTGCGCGGCGTCGAGCGGCACAAGCTTCACGTCCGACGGCTTAGCAGCGTATGCCGCCCGTCGCCGGGCAGAGCGCGGCGAGCCTCTTAGTTCACGCGCGGCAGTGAAAAGTATAATTTACTCAAAAACTACAAAATAAATTGAAAAACCGGTGGATGAAATTATAGTGTACATTATTGTCTTCTGATTAGTAAAAGTCTCATGTGTAAGCGTCGCATAATAAGGGAGCCTTTACGGATTTTAGTTTGAAAAAAGGGTTTACGGGTTTTTTTTGCTCTTGATTTATCACTTTTTTCAAGATTCCAGTGGACGAAAATAAAGAATAGATTCCATACTACAATATATATATTTTTCATGATTCTTGCACAACGCTAAGTACCTATACTTTATAGGATTTGAAAACAAGCAGACTCAAGATCATCGGCGTGGGGTACGCCCTTAAAATAAAACATCAAACACTAAACATGCATGGTGTCTGTTGTCATGTCTTGGTGGTAGTTATTATTTGATATTTCTTTAAAGAGGGTGATTTTGTGCACTTTCTTAAGATGTACGAGTGAATTATCGTTGTCGCCCCTTGGTGCTTGGCACCCCGCCCCATCCACCCCCCTTAACGCCGTCACTGCGCCACAGCTTCGCCCGCTAAATTACAATATATATATATATATATTAAGATCTTCACAACGAGCCTTCTCATTTCATATGTCACACGCCATAGTTTGCAAAACTTTTTTATTTTATTTTCTAATTTACCCCCCAAAAGTGGCCGCCATGTTTAAACTTCATTTACTTACGTTTCACGTCCGTGTTGCGGTCACCGACTAACATATGTATACCAAATTTCAACTCAATCGGTCCAGTAGTTTCGGAGTAAACTGGCTGTGACAGACGGCCAGACAGACAGACACACGAGTGATTTTATAAGGGTTCCGTATTTTCCTTTAGAGGTACGGAACCCTAAAAAATACCTGCAGACCTTGATTAAATGATTCAATGTTATATAGCAAGCTACGGGAGCCTGTGCACGGGCATGGCGATGGGCTGGACGTCGCCCGTGCTTCCGGCGCTCCGCGGGCCCGGCAGTCCTCTAGCGGAGCCCCCAACGCTGCAGCAGGAGTCGTGGGTTGGCTCACTGCTCGTACTGGGCGGTCTACTGGGTGAGTAAGCGCAGTGTTGTTACGTATACACGGTATACGCCGATGGGCAGCCGCCCGTGCTGCAACAGGTGTCCTGGGTCGGCTGGATGCGCGTGCCAGGGCTGCCAACTCTTCAAAGAGTTATACCCCTAAAAGCTAGTCGAAAAATCCCTAAAACCCCCTAAATCGCTAACCACCGTTTTTTTTTTGTAAGCTCCCTTCACTACAGACTGATAACCCATACCATACCATATTCTCGTTAATGTGATCAGTATGTAAAAAGTCGACTACGGACGACAAATATTCTGAAAAGAGCACGGTTTGCTACGCGATCGCACATAAGTTGCAATTATTAATCGGGGCATCTTTCAAGCTTATAATCAATTTTGCACTCATTTTCGGTAAGTTTTTATAACACCAAAAAACCCCCTAAGAATGTTCGACCCCTAAAAAAAATCCCAATCCACTTATTTTGCCCCTAAATTTACGGTTAAACCCCCGAGGATGGCAACCCTGGCGCGTGCTACGCGGTCTACTGACAGACTGATAGGAATATGACGCCACAAACTCAAGTTTCCGAGTCCAATATTAAAACCACTAGGTCAACCAGTCGATCGAAAGTGGTAGAACTATCAAACCCAACCATTTGCAGGTCCTCTCATCACAGTCCCCCTGTCGAAGCACGTCGGGCGACGCTGGATCATCATCGGCACTAACCTGCCGCTGCTGCTGGGCTGGCTGCTGGCTGGGGTCGCCACGAGCCTTCCGACGCTCTACGTGGCCAGGATCATGTGGGGTTGCGCCACGGGCATGATGTTCGCCACTGTGCCCATTTACATTGGGGAGATTGCTGAGGTAAATGATAGCCATAAAAGGTAGCTTCAAGACAGTCAAAGTAAGCAACCACCATTTTTTTTTTATATCAATTGACTGACAAACGAGCTGACGGCCCACCTGATGGAAAGTGGTTATTGGGTTATTACATTGTAACGTTTCTATTTAGTTTTATTTAAGAGGACCGTGAACCAACGGCAAATATCACCCTTTTCATACAAACGGCGATAACGATTTCCACTCCTTAAATATTAACCGATTTTGACCATTTTTTTTTAGGTCGTCAGTCAGTACAAAGTCTAGGTCTATACGTTTTTTGCATATTGATTAAAGATCAACAAAGTCAAACAATAGCTGAAGTTACTTTTTTATGAGATTACTAAAACAACAATAAAACTGAATTTATTGATTATAGTGAAAAAACCAAAACTTATATAGTTGGAGAGCTACAGTTTGTTCTGACTAACAACCTATCAAAAAGTGGTGAACATCCGTTAACATTGGAAATCGTTATCGCCTTTTGTATGAAAAACCATAGGTTAGGTTCACACTCTTTAAGTTTTTTTATATAATAGGGTGTAAAAACAATGTATGACTTAAAAAGATGATTTTCTGATAATTTTCTTGCAGCCCTTTTTCTCAGTTATGATGGTCCTGTCCGAAGCGCTGGTCAATTCAAACCATTTTAATATGTTCATGTTACGCGTAAACAGCCTACAGATGCAACATTTGCTGAATAACGTTTTGTACTTTGAATTTCGCAAAATAGATAGAATATACCGACCTGTATATATGTGTCGCCCAAATGGATGGGCTCGGACTTTAATTTCTGAAATTCCAGGACTCAATCCGCGGGTCCCTGAGCGCCCTCTTTCTCCTGTTCATCAACGTCGGGTTCCTGTTGGCGTACGCGATCGGGCCCTTCACCTCGTACTGGGGGCTCACCGCCGCCGGTGGGATTCTCTCGCTCCTGTACCTGCCCTGCTCCTGGGCTATACCGGAGACGCCGTTCTATTTGGTGTGGAAAGGTAACATATAACGACCCAAACTAGGATATTCTTCATCTTTAGTTGGCGACACAGTAAGAAATGAACAGACAAAGAACGGAGCAGTCACCGCAGTGCGTACGTTTGCGTACTTGGGTCACAGTATAATCAAGTAGGTAAGCAGTATTTTGTCTCAGGAATATCCTCGAAATAATTACCTACGGCCGCGCGGTACGTAAACACACACTAGAGCTGCCCACTGACTGACTGTCTTTCTTGGGTTATGTATTTGATAATGCTATATTAAATTGTCGTAGTATTTTTTCATGAAATATTACTGCAAATATTGAAGTTTTAATATTAATTAATTATTTCTAATTAGTTCTTATTTCTAGTCAAAATTGACTCTAAGTCGGTATAGTTTCATTTTTTATGTTTTTTGCTTTTAATGTATCAAAAATAACGAAAAAGCTCGTTCCATAATTTATCCATTTACGTAAATAATAGTGAATAGAAATAGTGGCTCGCGACTGTCGTGTACCGAACTTTACCGAGATTTCGAAGCGCGTCGTTTGGGCCGTTTGTATGAAGGTGCTTACTTAAATAATTATACTGTGCTTGTGTACCCGATAAGTCTTGTTTTTCATATTATATTCAATGGTATTTTTTTATTTCCATTTCTGTCAAAATTTGGTTAGTTGTTTAATTGTTTAGATAACAAATGTTCGCACTGCCCGACTATCGTGCGTCACTCTAAATAGATTCCCGCTGAAAATCAGGATCAACATTATGCGGAGCCCCGGCTGTGGCAGGAGGAGCGCTTCGTTGACTCTCAGTCGTATTATGTCCTTCATCAAGGGGTACAACGAGTTCTAAATCATCGAATAAATCTTACCTTATCTTATGTTTTTGGCAGAATAACGAAACACCTTTGTACCTCTATATGCGTCGTTACATTAATTAAACTGCATGTGTCATGAGTTCCAAATACTTAGTACTTTTTGCAAGCATCAATTTTGCTTCACTTAGTGGTTAGGTTTGAGTCGAATCTTAGAAGTCAATTTAAACTGAGTTTCTTCCGGCGTTTCTTCTCAGCAGATGTCACCTTTCGAAGCGCTGGTAGCTTCAGACATGTAAAAGAGCCCAAGTGGCCTACTCGCAAAATAAATATTTTCATTTTCATTTCAAACCAGTGCCCGTAATCGGAACAGGCTGAAATTGCTGCATTTCTAACTATATTATAATTGCAAAAGTTTGAGTGCATATGTGTGTTTGCGTGTGAGTGTGAGAAATTTGGAATAGAGATAGCCTATACCCTGGATTATATTTTCATTCCAATTCCACGCGAATAAAGTCGCAAGCACAGCTAGTATGTATATAAAAACGATGATAATGCAATATTGAAGTCGGTTGGGAAAAAAGCTCTTCACAAAAACATTACTTTGAATTAAAACTTATTTTATGAACGAATGAATGACTTTATGAACTTATTTTAACTTGAATAGCAACTTAAACAAGTGAGGCTTTCTGCGTTTCATACCGTAATAAAACTTCAAGTCATGTTTCAAGTTGTTAGTCAAGTCACTAATGATAATTAAGTAGGCACGTAGAGTAGCAAGGTCATTGAAAAGATCAGATCGAAACAAATTGATTAATTCGTGGATGACATGTTTACTGTTTGTATGCGTTGTCACTCTGACCTCGAGTCACTTCTGGTACCGTAGCAATAGGTACTGACTATGACCTCTATTAGTATAGTATTTAACACAAGTATCAGTGTTTGATAAACTTAGTAATTTTGCGTTTGCTATCACGGATTTAAATTCAAATCAGCGCTGTAGGTGTTTTTCACCTCAGCATTAAGTATGCTGAGCCAGACCAGTGTCCCATTAACTGCTGCGAGGACACACACACACCACCATTTTGTTTTGTATTGTTTTAATTTATATTTATATTACTCTGTGTGTCTTCTGTGTTGTGTTGTTTGTGCTTCTCTTTCTTTCTTTCTTTTCTCTTTCAAATGAACAAGCACAAGCAGTCCTTACGCAAAAAGTTTAAGCGTCTGAACGCAAAATATATCGTAGAGTTTCTACAAACTTTTGCCTATCTTTTAAACCTTTTTTATTATTACATACTTTATTTTTTTATTATAACTTCAATGAGATATTCTTCCAGTTTTGTATTATTACCTTCAAAAGCCGTTCAGATCAAAAAGCCCACACTGAGATAATCCCATCACTTAAAAACACTTCCACCATTTAGGATATAATGAGGAAGCGTCAGCAGTACTCCAAAAGCTTCGAGGAGTGTCGAAGGACGGGGTGCAGGCCGAGCTGGACGCGCTGCGCGCCGTCGTGGCGCGGGAGTTCGCGACGGAGCCCCGCGTCCAGGACCTGTGGGCCACGCGTGGGAACGTGAAGGCACTGGGTCAGTACAAGGGGAAGGCAGTACATCAAATTACCTTTAGACTTTACATGCCCATCTTTATACTCGACCATGGAGACTGTTTACATCTCCATGTAACCTAGATTAATAAATTTAGATGTTTTCTCTGTTTTAATATTATTCTTATTATTATGACCCTTAGAGACTTTATACATCTCTAAGACACTTAAACTTACTTGTTCAGACGTGGAGACTATACATCTCACTTATTTGTTTATTTTTTGCACTCTTTACTTATGTTAGTTTTAGTTATATGTAATTTTAAAGTTGAAAAAAAAAAAACTAATTAATCGAACGTGGCCACAAGTAGTCTGGTGGCTCTGCCCACCCCATTAGGGATTTCGGGCGTGATGCTATGTATGTAAAAAAACTTACTGCTGAGTTTCTTGCGGCGTTTCTTCTCAGTACATGTCACCTTTCGAAGCGCTGGCGAAGGCGATATTTTCATTTTCATTTTCATTTACCTCGGAATACAATTTTAATCTAATCGTTATTATTCGATACGACAAACTAATTGAGTTCAGTAACTACTTGCCTTTTTTTTAATACTAACCCCGAAGGAGTCATTGAGCCGTTGCCCACCTTTTAGGGAAAAATAAACTCTTCTCTTGAAGGCCCCAACGTCAAAACAGTCCGGGAACACCGCTGATGGAAGTTGGTCCCACAATTTCACCGTACGTGGCAGGAAATGTCTTAAAAACGCACAATAGTAGATCGCTATTCATCAAGAGGGTTTTAGTGAAATTCTAGTTTTCAGCGAGTAGTACGATGGTGGAATACAGCGGCTGGTAATAAATTAAACAGTTCCTCTGAACACTCCCCATGATAAATCCTGTACAGTACGCAAAGATAACTAACATCCCTTTGCATGGACAGGGGATCTAGATGATCAGAGATCACTGGGTCGTCGACGATTCGAGCTGCTCTACGCTGAATGCGATCAAGTGGAAGGAGAAGGTATTGGTATTCTGCTGCAGTAAGATAGTTGCAGCAGCATAATTGATACCGACTATCAGACGTGCAAGACGAATGATAATTTCCTCGCATTCATTGTGAAAAGCACTAAGTAATTGCTGGCGTAAAGTTCAATAGATGGACTCGTGTCTTAGATAGAGGACTCTCTAACTAAGATAGATCTACAACAATGTACTTACTTACTATTAATTTTATTGCATTATACCATTACCAGGTATCTGCGTGTTCCTCGCGATGTTGCTCCAACTGTCTGGGATCGACGTGCTGCTGTTCTACATGGAGGAACTACTCGCTAAAGTAGGAACCAAGATGTCGGCCTCCGACGGGACCATACTCATGGGCTGTGTGCAGGTCTGTATACACACACACAATCCAACGTTTATACTTTAGTTCCGTAACGTCAAGCACAACGCTAAATTACATATCAAATATTGCTTTTATGGTTTCGGATTTTATGGAAAAAGCGTTCATGTTAAAAAAAGTCCGGGAGTCCATAACCTAAATTATTGTTTCTTTCACCCGCAAAATTATAGATAATTGCATTTGATATTTTCGTCCATATGGTATCGTTTATAATAGCATCACCCCCTCTCCTCCCTTGGGTGTCGTAGAAGGTGACATAGGGACCAACCGAAGAATAGGTAGCAGCGTCCTTCGGGTACTATCATGAATAACTGCAATCGCCAACCCGCCTGCCAAGCGTGGCGACTATGGCAAAGCCCCCCTATTTCTGAGGGAGGCCTGTCCAGCAGTAGGCGTTTTACGACTGATAATGATGATGATGATTTGATATTTTAGGTGATCACAAGCTGCGTCACGCCGCTCGTGGTGGACCGCCTTGGAAGGAAACTTCTTATGTGGACCACTTCGCTGGGTCTTACCATTTTCTTGGTAAGTCGAATCATATTTGAGGAAATTAAGGCTTATTTCTTTGGCTTTACAAATCAATGGAAACGTTAAAAGGTGGACGTAATTAAACCCTAGCCATCCCCCATTAAAACATCCGTAATTTGATTTAATATATTTATTTATATTTTAAATATCTAAATATAAACTTAAGTTTTGTTTTAAATATTGCATGGATATTCTGTAAAAGCATTGAAAGAAGAGACATCTACAGATTCACATCAGCATCCATAAGCGCAGAATCATTTCACTTCTTTCCCTAGATCACGCTAGGTGGCGTTGAAGTTAATTTCAACGCTTCTTAAAAGTACTTATTAAAGATTCATAACTTTTTAAGTATATATATAAATTACAATAAAAAACCTTAAAAATTATATGAAGGTGAATGTATTGATCATATAAGTTAATAAATGCCTGCGATTAACTAATGAATTATTGGATAACGTTATCATACAATTCCATATAATAGTCATTTGAAGTACTTTTCCGTTTACATTCAAATTCTTTGGTCGTCACACATACAGGTTGTCGACCTTGGTTATAATTTGCGTTGTATGATACACCGTACTTCTTAACCTCTATCAAAACATCATTCAAACAAGCACATTGCCAAGGGTTAGTGTCAAAGAAAAATTGGAGTAATTGTGCCCCAGAGTTCCTCAGCTCTAAACAAAAGTTATCTTCTAAATAAGTAAACCTATTAGCAGCTAAATTGAGCTGTTTCAAATTTGTATCGCGAAAAGCGTTGACTGGAACATACTCAACAAGATTGTCCGACAAATCCAAATTTTCTAAATGTTGTAAATTTTTAAACAACGTTTCTGGAATGCTCTTAATTCTATTTTTACTCAGGAAGATTAATTGTATGCTTTTTAAAGGTTTGAAAACGTCCGCGTGCACTTCTTCTATGTCGTTTGAAACAAAATTTAACTTCTCTAGGTTTATTAAATGCGTGAACAGCCTTGGCTTCGTTAGTTTTTTTATTAAATTGCCAGACAGCATGAGGTGTTTCATTGTCTTTAAGTTGGGTTGCGTGGCAAAGTGAGGGACTTCCTTTAAAGAGCATTGATCTAAATTTAAAAAGTCCAGAGCGCGAAACGCGCTGAGCATATTATCAGGAGTTCCACTCATGTCATTCTGAGAAAAATCCATGAACTGAATCTTGTGAGAGCAATCGAAAATGTAAGGACTTAAGTTTACCCCCAAAATAGCGTTGCTAGACATATCTAAATGTGCTAACTGAGTCAGGGGGTCAAAAACGCCAAGCTCAATATTTTCTAACATATTCCCTTTTAAATCCAGCACTTTTAAATTTGGCTTTTGATCGAACAGACCTAACGGAAATTTTTCAATTCTGTTATGCGCGAGGATTAATGTTTCTAGCCTTTTGAAACCGTCAAGAACACCCAATTTCAGTCTTCGTATCATATTATAGCTGAGATCTATATATATAAGTGAGGGTAGTCGATGGAACGCCTCATAGTCGACTTCAGTGATTCTGCAGTTCTTTAAAGTAATTTTTGTGGTTCGATTATTTTCCGAGACGAGTCCGCGTGTGAGGGTGTAGTCGCTCCCGCCAGCCGTGCAGACGACATCGGTGCCATGAGTGAGGCAGCGCGGTTCCGCGTTGATGGCCGTCAGCGTAAGCAGTATGATCCATGCTGTTTGAGACATGGCTGAAATATAATGTTACGTTTGAGACTCAAAATTGTTATAAAAGCGTTTGAATCCTTTTGCTTATCTTTAGCTATATTAGGTGAAAGTTTGTTTGTTCCTGTTTCACGTCGAAATGAGACATGATTTTTAGAACAGCGGTAGTTGGATGGCCGCATAAGAAATTAGGGCCATTTGTTATCCTATAAAATGGTTGGATGAAGTTGCGGGAAAGTATCCTATAAATCCGAGAATGTGGTTGTTGATTCCCCTTGCAAGTCCTTTATTCGCTGATTACCGGATTCGCAAAACACCAGATTCTCAAAACACCGGATTCTCAGAATACCAGATTCGTGTAACACCAGATTCGCAAAACACCAGATTCTCAAAACACCAGATTCTCAGAATACCAGATTCGCAAAAGATCAGAATCGCAAAACACCAGATTCTCATAATACCAGATTCGCAAAAGATCAGAGCTGTAAACTGGTTTTTAACTGTATATTTTACCAATCCTTCAATATTTCGCATTGTGATTAGTATTTTCGGTTCGCAGAAAACCAGAAAGGTTTTATTTATTATTATTGTTTTCAAATTTTATGCATGATGTTTTGCGAATCTGGTATTATGAGAATCCGGTGTTTTGCGATTCTGATCTTTTGCGAATCTGGTATTCTGAGAATCCGGTGCTTTAAGAATCTGGTATTTTGCGAATCTGGTGTTATGCGAATCTGTTATTCTGAGAATCTGGTGTTTTGCGACTCTGGTAACCAGCGAACAAAGGTTTTTAATATACGGGTGCGAAAGGGACGAATGCTTTATATGCGCCATAAAAATTACTATGTTAAGCCCTCTGATGTCTGACTTATGCACAGTTTCTGATCGAATAGCGATAATCGAAGTTCACGCCGACGAAGTTACAAAGATTGTTAAGCTTTTATAAATAACAATTGTATATACATATATTAAAATTGTCTACTGCTTATACAACTGCTTATTAACTCCTCTGCTGCACTGGGAGTGAAGAAATAGCATAGAATGCATGCAGATGCTTATCATACTGGCATGTCGTAAAAGTCGACTAAGGGACGGGTCCTCTCCAACATGGTGGACTATCTGTATGGGCGATGGGCTGATCACCTGTCACCATACGGTTCATCATACCATCTTAGGACTAATTAATCGAACGTGGCCAAAGTAGTCTTGTGGCTCTGCCCACCCCATTACGGATTTCGGGCGTGATGCTATGTATGTACCTATATGTATGCTTATACATCTTCTTATCATGTCTGTTATCGCTTCTTAAACTAAAACATTTTAAACACAGTTGAATTGACCCACTTACCAAAATACTTATTATAATCCATATACAAGTCACATAATTTAAATAATTTAAAAAAAACCGGTCACAAAATGTAAAACCAAACTAACTGTAATTGTATTTTTAACTGAAGGACAAGGTCGAGGTATCGGGCCGGTTTCTCACTTAGCTATAAACACAACGTTAAGTCTCAATAGTGGAATGGAATGATTTTTTTTCGACTTGCGCGTCCCGTCACTATTGGTGTTGCTATATCTGCCAACATTAAATGTGTCGCGATTTATTAAATTTAGTTTTTTCCCGACAATATTGACATGACATAAATTAACTTAATTATTCAGATAAACACCATCACATCACACTAAAATTACAAATGCGAAAGTTTGGGAGTGTGTGAGTTAGTGTGTTAGTTACTCCTTCACGCTTCAACGGCTGGACGGATTTGGATGAAATTTTAAACACAACTTTAAGTCTCAACAGCATTGGGAAAAATAAGGAATGGAATGATTTTTTTTTCGACGTGTGCGTCACGTCAATATTGGTGTTGCTATATCTGCCTACATAAAATGTGTCGCGATTTATTACATTTAGTTTTTTCCCGACAAAATTGACATGACATAAATTAACTTCATTATTCAGATAAACACCATCACATCACACTATTACAAATGCGAAAGTTTGGGAGTGTATGTGAGTTATTATGTTTGTTACTCCTTCACGCTTCAACGGCTGGACGGATTTGGATGAAATTCGGCATAGAGATGGCTATAGGTACCCTGGATTAACATATAGGCTACTTTTTATTCCGAAAAAAGATAGTTTATCTAATAATGCCTTGCTTCGAGTGCAAAAGGGACAGCGATAGACATATGTATCACTCGAAAGTAGTAGTCTTATTGTTGTTATTCGTGATATTTGTGTATAGAATTTTTATATAGTGTCGAAGTGTATTTTCCTTCTTTTAGCATTCTTAATTCATAACAACATACTTGTACTTGACTCTGGGTCTGTTCACTTGTGAGCTGTTCACGGATTTGATTATCCTATTTTAGCCTGTAAATGTTATTTGATAATTTCTACTAAACCATTGATTTCATTTCTAGTTCCTAATCGGCGTGTACGCAGTGCTGGATACACATTTCAAGGTGGACGTCACGTCCGTCACCTTCATACCGCTAGTCTGTCTCGTGTTCTACATGATTCTCTTCACACTGGGTAAGTAATGGGCTGCCGTGCCATGAGCGCTAGGCCCATAAAATATGTCACACGAATTTTATTTAACTAGGGTGTTTAGAGAAGCTTATAACTTAAGAGGACTGTGAAGCAACGGCAAAATTAACCGATTTTGACCAATTTTTGACAGGTTGTCAGTCAGAACAAAATCTGGTTTTATACACGTTTTTTGAATATCGATAAATGATCAACACAGTCAAATAATCACCGAAATTCGTTTTGTATGAGAATACTGAAACAACAATAAAACTGAATTTATTAATTAAAGTGGTAAAACCAAAACGTATAGACCTACATTTTGTTCTGACTGACAACTTATCAAAATTAATGAACATCGGTTAACATTTAAGGGCTGGAAATCGTTATCGCCTTTTTTATGAAAAGCCGTAGGTTCACACTCCTCTTTAGTTTTTATATAATATGTATGATTTAAAAATATGGCTTTCTGCTGAGATTCTTGCGGCCCTTTTTCTTAGTAATGATGGTCCTGTCCGAAGCGCTGGTCGATTCAAACCATTTTAATTTGTTCATGTTACTCGTAAAATACGTAGGTAGGTATAAATACCTATTAATTTTATTTACGTTTTTATTTTGTCGTATAATGATAACAGTAGCGCTCAGGGCATTTGACCGGACTTCGACTGACCGACTGACACTGCGCCCTTCAAATGGTTAATCAGTAATGTTTTGTTTTAGTAGATAACTTTTGTCGCAACTTTATATGAAGATAACTTATCCCGTGGTTTTTAATACCTATAACCCTAACATCATAAAAGTGACCCTAAAATAAAAAAATACTGGTGCCAATATACAACGATCAGGGGCCCGTTCCTCAAATTATAGCTAGTCTAATAATGGGGCCAATTCGAAAATTTGTTCGCTAATTTAACGTCTTCAACTTCAAGCATGTCTGAGAAGTAATAAACACGAATTTCAACTTTATGTCAAACTTTTGTCAGGCTTTTTTACCCTGTACTGATTTTGACAGCTTAGTGCTAAACAAAATTTAGTTTGACGTTTCTTATTTTGTGATCGTCAAGGTAGCGTACACCAACAAGATATCGAGGATTTGATGGAGCCAAAAAATAGTAGGTACCCAAATAGTACCGAAATAGTACCTATTTAAAGAAATAGTACACTTGTAGTTTTCGAGATATAAGTGGCAATAGGTAGGTACGCTACCTTGACGTCAAGGTGGCGTACACCGACTAGATCTCTGGATTGGCAGTGTGCCCGGAAATTCTTTATAACCCAAAAAATACTACCCAAATAGTACCCCTGGCCCTTCAAATCTCATCAGCGTAGCTATTGTAGAAGCTGAGATATTTGACTATTTAATTGTGTAAAAAGTAGCGCACCGTCAAGGTGGCGTACGTATCTTTTATAGCGAGATTTCACCCAGAAAGTCTTCACTCCAGAAATTTTTTCAATCCCAAAAAATAGTACCCGAAATAGTACCTACCCCTTTTATGATGCAAACAATACAGAGAAAATACTCTGGCACTTTTGTATTTATTGGGATGAAAACATCCTATTCCAGGACCTAAGGTAAGCTATACCACGTTTCATGAAAATCCGTTCAGCCGAAACAGACCTGAGTGTTAACAAACATACACACACACCCACACACATAAACTTTCGCATAATAATATATAATGTTCTATATATTGTACGTGTAACTCGCAGGGGTGGGCCCGGTGCCGTGGATATTGGTGGCGGAGATGTTCCCGGTGCGCACCAAGTGCCTCGCCGGCGGCATCTGCTCCTTCATGTGCTGGCTCGCCGGCTTCGTGTGGACCAGGTCAGTCGGGGACTGGGTGACCATTCAACTCGATTCTCAATACTTTATGGACATGCACTATTTATTGATGTATATAAATATACCTATAATATAAAAAAATATTCATGATTCTTTATTAATCAATAGTTACTGTTTTACGTAACGTAAAACAGTACGACATTTGTCATGCGTGTCATACTGTAAAAAATAGTCACTAATTATTTTTCTTTTTTCAATATATAGGTTGTGATACTTTAGACCTTTCCTATTAGGAGGTTTTGTTGCTCATATCCTTCTGTTGTATTGTGATTAATAAGATAACAGGTAATATACTTGAAGGTCATATCTGTAATTTGATATAGGTACTCTATGTGAAAAACGAGGGATACCGACAATAACCGAGGATAGCCGAATGGTGAACTTATTTTAAAAGTACTGTACAATTCCATGGATTTGTATTTCACATTATTTCTTTTTAATTTTAAACGAGCGATATCCTTCTTTTGAGATCTTCGGTCTAAATTAAATACCTACATCCCCGTCGTAAGCCATCCCGCCTGTTGCAGGTTCTTCCGCGACGTAGCAGCCTCGTACGGCATCTACACGGCGTTCTGGATCCTGGCGGTGTGCTGCGGCTTCGGGTTCATATTCTCCGCAACGCTGCTGCCGGAGACCAAGGGAAAGACCTTCGATGAGATTCAGGAGATGCTCAACAAAAATAACAAGTAACCGTGTACCATATTCTTTGCCAGCTATAATTTGAGCAGAAGCAGTTGCTCCCCCCTGCCCGACTCATAACCGAACCACTTTATTAACACAAAAAAAAAACGTTTTAAACGGATTTTCAGGACAACCGCACAAAAATTGCCCCGCCAAAACAAATTTCTGAACCCGCGCCTGAATTTGAGTGCCTGCGACGTATTTAGGTGAATTTCAATAAAATTGTACGTAATTAAGACGTACTTAGTTAAGACAAAGTTTAAAAAGTTCCTCTGTGACAGACGTACGTACGTTACGTATATATTTTTTGAAATTCACCCGTGTCGATAAAGGAAAAGTTTTTCTTCTTTTATTCTTTAAACTAGTTACATCCGGTAAAATTCAGTTATCGAATTTACTTCGGGAGCTATGCATTTTTTTCCGGAATGAAAAGTAGTCTGTCTCCGGCCTTCCAACTACCTCTGACTTCGCACAGATTCCGTTACGCCATTTTTATATGAAAGAGAAAACACCTTTTCTATACAAAAATTATCTTTTCAACGCGATCTAGTACAAAAGTTGCTAACACATTAGGCATGACTACGAAGTAACACGAATTTCAACCTTATGTTAGACATATGTAGGTATCTTTTACACTTTACGCCCTGACGGATATCCGTCATTGGCGGTGAACCTGGTACGGATATCCGTCAATGGCGTTGAAAAGGTTAATTTTCTATTTATCACTTTTGTCATCTAAATTATATTTTTCTTTCCAGAAAAAAGGAGCCAGAACCGGTCGCCGTTTAGATAATAAGTTTAATAATGTGTTATGTAAGCAAATTGTTATTTAGTCATTAATAATAAATAATAATTAATAAATCATGGGTCAATTTTTACACAAATCGATCTAGTCCCAAAGTAAGCTCTAAAGGCTTGTTACTTGACGACGATATAAATAAATAAGATATATAATAATATAGATATTTATATAGATAAATAAGTACTTAAATGCTTAGGTAACATGGTCCTCTCCAACATGGTGGACTATCTGTATGGGCGATGGGCTGATCACCTGTCACCATACGGTTCATCATACCATCTTAGGACTAATAAATCGAACGTGGCCACAAGAGTCTTGTGGCTCTGCCCACCCCATTAGGGATTTCGGGCGTGATGCTATGTATGTATGTATGTAACATGGTCATCACACAAATATTTGCACTTACCGGGGATCGAACCCGGGACCGCTAGCTTCAGCGGCAGGGTCACTACCAACTAGGCCAACCGCGTCGTCTAAATGAAACCACAACTCAATATAATAATAGTTTATTCTATACTCTTATTTATAATTATACAATGCAAACGAATATTCAGATATACAATTACCTAGTGAACTGCAGCGGACAAATCCTGAGACCTAACACATCCTTCCCGATCTCGGCTACACCACACACAGGACAAAGTTTCCCTTTGTGCTCCGGCATGAAAGACGCGGCACAAAGCGAGCACTTCTCCTCCGGCTTCCCTCTATAAATAGGCTTATAACTGATCCCGCAAATAGTGAACGGGTTATGTTCGTCGTATAATAACTGGTGTTCGTCTGTCGGCGTTTTCTCGCAGGCTTGTAGTATTTTTCTCGCTTGCTGGGCGACTTCGGGGCGCGGTCCGAGTTCGAGCAGACGGCGCGCGAACGAGGCGGCGCTGCGGTGGTTCTTCAGCTTGAAGAACATGTTGAGCGCGGTCCGCAGCGTGAGGATCTGATGCACCGGCTGCAGCTTGCAGTGGGTGAAGTACGCGGCCATTTCGCACGTGCGTTTCTGCTCGTCGAGGGTGTTTTTCGGCATGGCTGTGAAGTTGCAGATGCAGTATTATAAGGAGTTATTGGAAACGGAGCGTTCGAGCCCGAGTCGCAGGCGAGGGATTTATTGGCATAAGTTTGTGTGCCATAGCGCTGTGATGACTAAACTTCCGTAAATACGTAGAAAGCTTCGGCTTGGGTTAACCTTTTGGACGCCCTAGTCGGCTACAGCCGACAGCAGGTTTCCGTGCCCCTGACGCCACGTCGAGCGCTCGTGGCATGGTTCAAAAGGTTAAAGATAAAAAAAATATTAAGCGATCTAATGTACTTTTCAAGGTTGCAAAGTTTGTTTGTTACGCTTTCACGTAAAAACTACTTAACCGATCATCATGACACTTTGTACACATATTCTCTAATGTACTGAGAAGGATTATAGGATACTTCATATTACAAAAATAAATAAATATGTTACGTAAGTTAAAAAAATCATTTTTGGTAAGTATGATTCTTCGACACTTATTTAAGGGCATCAATGCGAGCGAAGCCGCGGGTAAAAGCTAGTTGATTCTACAATTTAAAATAAACGTAATTACAACACCCAAATTACTACATAACGCGAGTTATCGGCCGGAGCGGACCCGTTTCCCGCGAACCGATAGTTCCCAATATAAAAAGAGCGCTGACGGTCATACATCTTAAATGGCCGTCGGCGCTCTTTGTACATTGGACGAGGGCGACGCGTGGCCGTCGCATAATGTACCTAATCTTTCAGAACGCCATTTTTTGATAGCCCTCTTAAAGTTGACCTATCTGGTTATATGTGTACTTGAAAAACACACGGCTTTACTCACGATTCATTGCCAGAAATAGTCCGACATGTTTCGAACTCGAGTGGAGTCCTTCTTCAGGGTTTGAGTGCGGTCCCGGTAAGAGCAACCCACCATCCACCCACCCAGATTTGACTATGGTTATATGTGATCCGTTGTGGCTAACCTTTCCTAGCAGTCTCCATCTGCAGCCCCAGCAGGTACTCCCTGCAGATGCCCAGCAGCTGCTGCGCCTCGCTCAGCTCGGCCTTGCCCTCGACCAGCAGCAGCGGCACGCGCTGCACCACGCGCTGCAGCTTGTCCACGGCTTCGGTGAACTTGCCCGATGTGGTCAGCTGGTAGCATTGCTGGAGTTGCGTCACTAGGTCGTTGAGTTTTGTTGCTGGAATGAAAAAAACAATATCAGGACTGAGTATTTACTAAAGGAAAGGTAGTTCTTAAGAGGAGTGTGAACCTACGGCTTTTCACTTTGTTGATCTTTAATAAGATCCTTAATAATCAATATTCAAAAAACGTATAGACCTAAATTTTGTTTTGACTGACAACCTATTAAAAATTGGTCAAAATCGGTTAACATTTAAGGGGTGGAAATCGTTATCGCCTTTTATATGAAAAGGGTGATTTTTGCCGTTGGTTCACAGTCCTCTTAAATCCATGTAATTTAACAAGTGCTTTTTATAATCTATTTTATCTTGAGAAATAAATATTCTAGTCCTAGGTTCGAAGTGCACCCAGGACCTTACACTCTATAGTAAGAGACCATTATTTTATTTGGAAAAACGTTAAGTAGTCGTACTAACAATTACTATGGGCACCAGCCTGAAATAAACATTTATTATTCGACCGAGCAAGCGAAGCGTCTCCGTTTCAGCTTGGGCAAAAATGCTTTCGTATGTCCAGCGGATGTCCGTCGGCTGTCCGGCGTCTTTCCATTTGTTCTCGTCTACACGTCGCAGTTCTCAACCGATTGTCGTGAAATTTTTTGAGCAGGTGCGATTATTATATAGAATTTAGTTTTCAATTTAAATTTTGAAATATTTCAAAATGGCGGAGATATGATGAGATGGGTTTTTGGAATTACAAACTTATTTGCGGTGTTGGTAAACTGACCCGACCTATGTTGATTTATGGGGATATCAGTTTTCCAACGGCAAAGTTAAGTTTGTCGCGAGGTCTACAGCTCACGAAGCCACTAAGTATTAAAAAGCTTTGACAGCTCGCGGATTGTAGATTCATAGTTGCTGTGGGTGTACTGACTGAGGACAGGCAGCAGGTCGGCGGGCTCCTGCCAGTTGCGGTGCAGGCTGGCGGCGAGCGGCGGCGTGCTGGGCAGCGCTCCGAAGGTCATCCGCGCGCTGCTGTACATCGCCAGGAACGTCTCCAGGTACGGCTCGAAGTTCACGATGCCGACTTGCTCGTTCAATAGCCTGGCAAGGAGGGTGGATTTAAAACAAGTGCGAGTCGGACCCGCGCACGAAGGGTTCCGTACCATTATCTTTAAAAACGGTAAAAAAATCACGTTTGTTGTATGGGAGCCCCCTTAAATATTTATTTTATTCTTATTTTTAGAATTTGTTGTTATAGCGGCAACAGAAATACATCATCTGTGAAAATTTCAACTGTCAACGGTTCATGAGGAACAGCCTGGGGACAGACGGACAGCGGAGCGTTAGTAATATGGTCCCGGATTTACCCTTTGGGTACGGAACCTTAAAAACCTTACGATAACGGCCAAAATCGAATATACAAAAATGTATGTTTGCTTATTACCCGACTGCCCGAAGGAGGGTTATGTTATTCGAGCGTATGTATGTATGTCTATTTCTTTGTGTCCCTCTGTAGACTAAACGTCGGGACGGATTTCAATATATGTGGTATCATTGGATTCGTCTTAACGGTCGGAGTCACATAGGGTATTTAATATTTCAATATAGCGCCCGCGAATAAAAAAATGGATGGTTATTTCAAATCAAATTTGACGTTAATTATTTTAAGTTTAGGAAGTTTTAGGGCGGCCACATATATATTCGTTTTCCTGATTCTAAAACCGTATTCGTAATTCCGTACAATCACCACACACATTCGAGTTTTCTCTATGTAATTCCGTGAGTTTGATCACGTAATGCGACATAACTGAGCGCGTTCCGTTCGGAAATTTCCGAATGTGTATGACGAACCCTAGTAAATGTATGCAGGTCTTGCATTTATTCCGTTCGGAGTTCCGAACACAAGGGCTAACAATCGGAACGAATGAACTCAAAAATTCCGTAAGGAAAAAAATCGAACGTGTGTGATAAACCCTGATTGTTATATGGATTTGCTGCGGTTCGGAGAGCCTTTTTCGAAAATCCAATTCGGAAATCGAATCAGGAAAACGAATAATAAATAATAAATAATAAATCAGGGGACAATCTTTACACAAATCGATCTAGTCCCAAAGTAAGCTCTAAAGGCTTGTGTTATGGGTACTAGACGACGATATACATACTTATTTAGAGAAATAAAAGACAAGACAGGGACAAATGGGCATCTTTGGAGGAGGCCTTCACCCAATAGGGTGAATACCCTATTGGGTGAATATTAAATTATGCAAGAATTTGCATAATTTAATTTAAAAAATAAATATTTTTTACTAATCACTATAAATAAGCACCTAACATAGTTCATTAAAAAAAATGTAATTAAATTAAACTAACAACAATTAAAGTTAAATTAACATTATAGTAAATAGTAATAGAATTAGATATTATGTAAATAGCAGGAAATAAAATGTTTTATATTTTGTTTTATTTTTATTTGTAGAGAAATAGATACTTAAATACATAGGAAACATCCAAGACTCAGGAACAAACATTCGTGCTCATCACACAAATATTTGCCCTTACCGGGAATCGAAGGGTCACCCGGGAGGTAGGGTCACTATCAACTAGGTTATCCGCGTCGTCCAGATATTGTACTATATTTAGATAGTATTGTACTATATTTTGGTTCTGTGTACTATATACTGTTGAAGAACTATATAGTACGCAAAAATACTATATTTCGCTCAGTCCTTACAAATGGGCTTTGAGTTGGCATTTTCGCAGCTCGGATAGCCACACGATGCGCAATCGGAATTTTAGTAAGACTCATTTTGTGACTTATTTTTAATCAATCATACCTTACACTATTTTGAAAAGGTTTTTTTTTAAAGTACTATATTTTCATTCAGTGTACTATTTTATTTATACCTTTTGCCTGGAATATATTTGCCTCATAAATAGTTGGCAACCCTAGGCCCAGTGTGTGCATGCAGTCGGTACCTGAGGGCGATCTCGAACTGGCCGCTGGCGACGTGGTCGTGCGCCGTCTTCAGCCGCGCCGACAGCGCCACGCCGGAGCCCCGGGTGGGCGCCACGAAGTACGCGGGGCTCTCCTCGCCGCCGTCGATGTCCGCTGGAAATAAACGTTCAATTAATAGTAGTTTATACAACGGTTCCATAGTAAGGCCAAAACCATACCTGATGTCCTACATGCGGATATAGTTCAAGCAAAAAAAAAAGTTTATCTACACCCATATCATAAAACCTCCATAATGTAATCAAAAACCGTAGGAAATGACCACCATTATGACAACCTGTACTGTAATGTTATTACAGTATCGATTTTAGTATCGTAATGGTCATAACGATACGTATATGAGCTACAGGCCGGCGCGCCGCCGTCGCCGCAGCCGGAGCGGCCACATCGTCGCCGTGTCGCCGTTTATAATATGGGTGTAGATAAAGTTATGTAATGTATGACACGTGCGATCTTATTATGAAACTCGCTTTTAAGCTCGTTTCATAAAACCGCACTAGTGTTTTAAGGCCTATCATTATGCAACCGTTGCATAAACTACTAGTGTGTGTCAGCTCCGACGCACGACAGGAACGAACGAACGATTATAAAATAAACCAGTACCCATCATACCATGCTGTCATTTTTTATTTTGATATTTGACAGTAAATAATAAAGCTTCATAGTAATGAATATAAACATGTCACTCATTGAATACAATAATTAATTGACACTTCGGGTCCCGTCGTCTTCCGATTGAGATCCGAGTTTTACCGATGGAAACATATTATTCACTATATCCGTATACAATGCGGAGCGACCGACGCATCTTCGGCTAACATCGTGTGACTTCGTGTGACAGTGTGACATCGTAGTTTGATTTTACTCCCCAGAAATTTTCATACCCTGGGCTTATATATGAAAATCGATTCTTAACGAGTAAAAATCAGGCGTCAAGATCTTTAACTTTCGGGAACAGAAGGAGACAGTACTGATCCTAAACGTGTGTATGACCCAGTCGTAGTTGTAGTATGTAGCTCAAAAGGGTCGAATTTTATATTTTTAAAACTGTATATGATTAGGTTAATATAGTAAAATTAGGATAATTATTTTATAGTTCTTGGCTGTTGTCAGTTTTTGCGGAAGTCGTTATTAGGATGGCGCCATGGTCGCGCAACCACCGACATAACTCTGACAGCAGTCGAACTACTACTTTTTATTTTAAATACTGATACGGCTGTTTATTATGCACTAGCTGGTGCCCGCGACTTCGTCTGCGAAGAATAATAATTTAAGTAACCTATGTACTTTTAAACCTTCCCTAGACCTCCACGAACATTTCAAGACTAAGATAAGATAAATCCGTTCAGCCGTTTTCGAGTTTTAGTGAGACTAACGAACAGCAATTCATTTATATATATATATAGATAGTGATACGGCTGTTTATTATGCATTAAACTTATTAATTATATTAATATGCGCCTATATCAGAAATTATCAATTAATTTTAGCAGTGGCTTGTTACAATTTAATAATCAATGGTTGAGTTGCTCAAGTGTTGCAAACGTATTGTTCTCTGTCGCTCGTGTTGTCACCTAGGGGCCACAGAAAATCAGCGCCGAGGCTCGCCACGGTATAACGCTGAGTGGCACCCTCTTTGGCACCGTTCGGCACAGCTTTTTATGTTCGTTTTTTATTGTGCTTTTCTTGTTATCTGTCTGTGTCTAATGTGTGTTAAATAAATGTCTTTATTATTATTATTCCGCTTTATTTTTTAAATTTTCTCATTTTTTACATTCTTTCATATTATAAAAATAACATTATAAAATAAAAGAATAGAAAAAACGGTGAACCACCGACCGCAGAGCAGGGCCCAGGTGATCGGTGGCTAGGGCTGCAGAGAGAGGAACCTCCTGACGATGCGTGCAGAGTCCAGGAGTACCGCCTTCTGTATCCGGCCCTTGATCCAACCATCTAGCGAGAGCCTCTTGAGGTGGTGGTCGAGGCTCTTCGCTATTAGCCCGTTCACTGAAACCGCTATCGGGACGATAATCGTTGAATCGACATCCCACATGGCGGTCACCTCGTGGGCCAAGTCAAGGTATTTGCTTAGCTTATCCTTCTCGGCCTTCACGAGGTTAGCATCATGCGGGATGGTGATGTCAACGAGCATCGCCCGGCGCTCCGACCGGTCCACCAGCACAATATCAGGCTTATTGTAGGCAATAGTCCTGTCCGTGATGATAGACCGGTCCCAGTAGAGCGTAGCACGGCCATTCTCGAGAACTGGCTCCGGTACGTACTTGTAGTACGGCACTTCAGGGCCCACAAGGTCGTACCTGAGAGCAAGTTGCTGGTGGATGATCCTTGCTACTTGGTTGTGTCTGTGCAAGTACTCTGAGTTAGCAAGATGCGAACAACCCGAAAGCACATGCCTTAGAGATTCTCCTTATTATTATTATTATTAGTATGTTACCGGAGACGGGCGCCAGCTCCTCGGGCAGCTCGAGGTCGTCGTCGCCGACGTCCCAGCCGCCGTCGTCACACGCGTCCTCCATCGGCTCCTCCTCCTGCGCGCCCTCTGTCTCGTCCTACAAAAACCATCACATATTATATTAAAAGGGCTATCGAAAAATTTCTGGCAACAAGTTATTTGTTCCAATTGGGGCTGCATTTATGATATCCGGCGGAGTTTTCACATCGTTCTCGGAGTCACTACTATTTATATTTTCTTTCAACTAAAATGTAAATTACAAACAACTTTTTACAATTCTACTTTAGTAACAGCAAAAAAACAACAAACAAACAAATGACAACAGTAATGATGGCAATTCGATGTTCGTCGTTGAATGCAGCCACGATTGCAACAAATAACTTGTTGGCAGAAAATAATTATTCTGAACACATCATGGAGGATTTATAATATGTCAGTATATAAAGTTAGGTATGCAACTGTACATAATTTGGCCTTAAAACACTCGGGCGATCTTATTATGAAACTCGCCTCTCGGCTCGTTTCATAAACCAATACTCGTATTTTAAGGCCTATCATTATGCAACCGTTGCTTCTTGCTTCTTGTTTCTTAAATGCGGTGTGACTTACGGTCTGGTCGTGCAGCACGTCGTCGTCGCCCCACGCGCCGGCCGCCTGCAGCGGCTCGTCGCCGCCCGGCTGCAGCGCGCTCGCTCCGTGCTGTACTGTGTGAGCGAGAGAGGACACGTACGGTCTGGTCGTGCAGCACGTCGTCGTCGCCCCACGCGCCGGCCGCCTGCAGCGGCTCGTCGCCGCCCGGCTGCAGCGCGCTCGCTCCGTGCTGTACTGTGTGAGCGAGAGAGGACACGTACGGTCTGGTCGTGCAGCACGTCGTCGTCGCCCCACGCGCCGGCCGCCTGCAGCGGCTCGTCGCCGCCCGGCTGCAGCGCGCTCGCTCCGTGCTGTACTGTGTGAGCGAGAGAGGACACGTACGGTCTGGTCGTGCAGCACGTCGTCGTCGCCCCACGCGCCGGCCGCCTGCAGCGGCTCGTCGCCGCCCGGCTGCAGCGCGCTCGCTCCGTGCTGTACTGTGTGAGCGAGAGAGGACACGTACGGTCTGGTCGTGCAGCACGTCGTCGTCGCCCCACGCGCCGGCCGCCTGCAGCGGCTCGTCGCCGCCCGGCTGCAGCGCGCTCGCTCCGTGCTGTACTGTGTGAGCGAGAGAGGACACGTACGGTCTGGTCGTGCAGCACGTCGTCGTCGCCCCACGCGCCGGCCGCCTGCAGCGGCTCGTCGCCGCCCGGCTGCAGCGCGCTCGCTCCGTGCTGTACTGTGTGAGCGAGAGAGGACACGTACGGTCTGGTCGTGCAGCACGTCGTCGTCGCCCCACGCGCCGGCCGCCTGCAGCGGCTCGTCGCCGCCCGGCTGCAGCGCGCTCGCTCCGTGCTGTACTGTGTGAGCGAGAGAGGACACGTACGGTCTGGTCGTGCAGCACGTCGTCGTCGCCCCACGCGCCGGCCGCCTGCAGCGGCTCGTCGCCGCCCGGCTGCAGCGCGCTCGCTCCGTGCTGTACTGTGTGAGCGAGAGAGGACACGTACGGTCTGGTCGTGCAGCACGTCGTCGTCGCCCCACGCGCCGGCCGCCTGCAGCGGCTCGTCGCCGCCCGGCTGCAGCGCGCTCGCTCCGTGCTGTACTGTGTGAGCGAGAGAGGACACGTACGGTCTGGTCGTGCAGCACGTCGTCGTCGCCCCACGCGCCGGCCGCCTGCAGCGGCTCGTCGCCGCCCGGCTGCAGCGCGCTCGCTCCGTGCTGTACTGTGTGAGCGAGAGAGGACACGTACGGTCTGGTCGTGCAGCACGTCGTCGTCGCCCCACGCGCCGGCCGCCTGCAGCGGCTCGTCGCCGCCCGGCTGCAGCGCGCTCGCTCCGTGCTGTACTGTGTGAGCGAGAGAGGACACGTACGGTCTGGTCGTGCAGCACGTCGTCGTCGCCCCACGCGCCGGCCGCCTGCAGCGGCTCGTCGCCGCCCGGCTGCAGCGCGCTCGCTCCGTGCTGTACTGTGTGAGCGAGAGAGGACACGTACGGTCTGGTCGTGCAGCACGTCGTCGTCGCCCCACGCGCCGGCCGCCTGCAGCGGCTCGTCGCCGCCCGGCTGCAGCGCGCTCGCTCCGTGCTGTACTGTGTGAGCGAGAGAGGACACGTACGGTCTGGTCGTGCAGCACGTCGTCGTCGCCCCACGCGCCGGCCGCCTGCAGCGGCTCGTCGCCGCCCGGCTGCAGCGCGCTCGCTCCGTGCTGTACTGTGTGAGCGAGAGAGGACACGTACGGTCTGGTCGTGCAGCACGTCGTCGTCGCCCCACGCGCCGGCCGCCTGCAGCGGCTCGTCGCCGCCCGGCTGCAGCGCGCTCGCTCCGTGCTGTACTGTGTGAGCGAGAGAGGACACGTACGGTCTGGTCGTGCAGCACGTCGTCGTCGCCCCACGCGCCGGCCGCCTGCAGCGGCTCGTCGCCGCCCGGCTGCAGCGCGCTCGCTCCGTGCTGTACTGTGTGAGCGAGAGAGGACACGTACGGTCTGGTCGTGCAGCACGTCGTCGTCGCCCCACGCGCCGGCCGCCTGCAGCGGCTCGTCGCCGCCCGCCGCGCCGCCCGGCTGCAGCGCGCCGCCCGCGCGCGCCGCGCTCGCCACCTCGAACAGGCTCCTGCGCCACAACAAACGCAGATCAACCACGAGCAATCTAGTAGGGTATGTTAATGACATCGCTGAGGCCTTAGATAAGTCAAAGGAAGTGCATGCGATCTACACCGACTTTAGCAAGGCTTTTGACTTGATAGATCATGATACTCTTATAATGAAACTTAGGAACATGGGTATACACGGCTCTCTCTCGAAGTGGTGCGAACCTTATCTCAGAAATCGTTCACAATTAGTGGCATTACGTGGTTATAAATCTTGCGCTATGGATATTCCCTCAGGAGTCCCGCAGGGATCACACATAGGACCTTTATTTTTTCTGATTTACATAGATGATCTCGCAAAAACAATCCACTGTAATTTTAAGATGTATGCAGATGACCTTAAATTATACCAAATTATAGAAAACAGCAATGATTTTAATAAATTACAAGAGGATATCGATAAAGTATCAAATTGGTGCACTACTAACCAGATCTTAATTGACAACAAGTGCTACCACATTAAATTTTCTCGGAAAAAAGATCGCAACCCGCTATTTATAACCTATATGGGTCAGCATTGGCTGAAGTGACCAGCATTTGAGATCTCGGGGTCATAATCGACGGTGCCCTGAAATTTCGTGAGCACATTGATACGATAGCCAAAAAAGCATCCAAATTATCAGGGTTTGTAAGTAAGCAGATGAAATATTTTAAGGGGTCTTCCACAAATTACGTAACGCAATTTGGAGGGAGGAGTGGGGGTCTGGCCAAGCGTTACGGTCCTGTTACGTTGGGGGAGGGGGGTTCAAAGTTGGTGTTACGTCACGATTTTATAATATTGCACAATTAATGTAAACTCAATAAATTATAATTATATTATTAAGAAATGGAACCCATAAACGTTCACAGATGATTATACCTCCAAAAATCCAATGTAAAAAGAGCGCCGAATTACCTGAATATTAGGCAAAAACTTTTTACAAAGCAGCTGTGACATGTTACGTAACGGAATGGAGGGGGGCGTCCCGGCTAAGTTACGGTCCTGTTACATGGTGGGAGGGGGGGTCAAAATTTGAGAATTTTGCGTTCGGTAATCTGTGGACGACCCCTAAGGATCCGAAAGTTATTATTCCCGTGTACAATGGTTTAGTAACAAGCATTCTTGAATATGGTGCTCCCGTATGGAATCCAGGTTATAAAGTAGTTACATTCTGATCGAATTGAGCGAACACAAAAATGCTTGTATCACCTCAACTCACCTGGCCTTCATTCAAAATAAAGCAAAAATACTGCCGTCATATGTAACTGGATGTGATCACTTTAAAATGGAGACATTATTTGCTAGGCGGAAAGCAAGCGACATTATGCTTTTATATAAAGTACTTAATAGCTTAATAGATAGTCCCGAGCTGCTCGAGAAAATAAAGGTTGTCGTCCCTCGAATGAACAGTCGTCTGTGCAACAGAAGGCCATTTTTTCTACCATCTTGTCGAACTAACATTGGCATTCACCACTCTATAGAATGATTGCATCATATACTGGCTTAAAGTCAGACTTAGATTTGTATTGCTGCTCCTTAATCTCAGCTAAGATAAAATTAAGACAATCATTATAGTATTGAACTCCCATACATTTATACGCGTAATCCTAACTTGCGGGATTCTTTGTTTGTAGTCAATTAAGAAATTTATCAATTTTGTATTGGTTTAAGACTTTGTAACTTAAACTTTTAGTTTTGTGTATTGTACATATAGTTTACACCCATATCATAAAACCTCCATAATGTAATCAAAAACCGTAGGAAATGACCAGCATTATGACAACCAATTAGGTAAAACCAGTTCTGTAATGTTATTACAGTATCGATTTTAGTATCGTAATGAGATTAAATTTGGAACAGCTGTCAAAACTCAAGTGGGTCTCTATTCTAGTATCCATAGATATTAAAACAGTTATTGATACGAAACGTCAATTCAGTATGTTTTTTTTTAATATAAACTGCACAACATTTGATCTCGAGTGACATGAGAATAGAGATTTCATTCGTTTGTCTACGATTTAAAAATGGTCTTGACGGAGGATCGAATTGCTGCCATTACTGCTTTCATGATTCATGTTGGTTTTTTGCTGACCGAAAGTAGAATTGTAAAAAGTTGTTTGTAATTTACATTTTAGTTGAAAATATGAATAGTAGTCTTCTCGGAGTGACTGTGTGATGTGAAAATGCGCCGGATATCGTAAATGCAGCCACGATTGCAACAAATAACTTGTTGCCAGGAAATATTGTTTCTGAACACATCATGGAGGATTTATAATATGTGTGTAGATAAAGTTATGTATGCAACTCTGCATAATTTGGCCTTAAAACACACGTGCGATCTTATTGTTTGTCTTAGACGACACGTTTGGCTTAGTTGGTAGTGACTCTGATTCCGAAGCCAGCGGTCCCGGGTTCGATTCCCGGTAAGGGCAAATATTTGTGTGATTAGCACGAATGTTTGTTCCTGAGTTGGATGTTTCCTATGTATTTAAGTATTTATTTATCTATATAAGTATGTATATCGTCGTCTAGTACTCATAACACAAACCTTTAGAGCTTACTTTGGGACTAGATCGATTTGTGTAAAGATTGTCCCGTGATTTATTATTTATTATTATGAAACTCGCTAAAAGCTCGTTTCATAAAACCGCACTAGTGTTTTAAGGCCTATCATTATGCAACCGTTGCATAAACTACTATTTCTAAATTGTTTAAACTGTTTTAAGTAGAGCATGTTGTGTCTACTTTTTAAGGATGTACACGATGAAAAGATGTACAGATATAGTGAATAATATGTCTCCATCGGTAAAACTCGGATCTCAATCGGAAGACGACGGGGCCCGAAGTGTCAATTAATTATTTTATTGAATGAGTGACATGTTTATATTCATTAATATAAAACTTTATTATTTAGTGTCAAATGTCTATATGAAACATGACAGCATGGTATGATGGGTACAGGCCCCAATTCTCGATGCATTTGAGATAAAATTGATTGCGAGATTAAACGTCAGATTCATACAGTTGTGTCAAATGACTGTATGCACTGACGTTTAATTTCGATTGTGAGATTATCGCGAATGCACCGAGAATTGGGGGCCTGCTGAAGTTAATTGAGAGAGCACGATAAATACGAACGTTTCCGATAAAACACGATGGAAACTAATTATGCACTACATCTGTACACATTATAATTATTATAAGACTATAGTTGTACCATCCAGTTTGTACATACATACATAAATACATACATACATAGCATCACGCCCGAAATCCCTAATGGGGTGGGCAGAGCCACAAGACTACTTGTGGCCACGTTCGATTAATTAGTCCTAAGATGGTATGATGAATCCAGTCCAGAATCCAGAATCCATCCAGTTTGTAGACCATTTAATTAAAAAAAAAATGATCATTGTATAAGCGACAGTGCACTCACTTGGAGACAGCTAGTAGCGGCCAGTTGGGCTGCGCGCGCAGCACCGGCAGCGGCGGGCGGAGCACCTCCTGCTGCGGAGACACTTCAGGGACCACTGCGCCGGACGCCTCCAACTGGGCCTTCAGGGCTTCCGCCTCGTCGTCCAGCTTGTGGTTGGCCGCGGTCAAGTAGGCGAGGGACAACTGGAAATAGTTCAATAATTAATCCTAATATCCTACTTATGTTATAAACGCAGAGTTTGTGAGGATGCATGTTTGTTACACGCTTCAATGGCTGGAATGATTTTGATGAAATTTGGAATGGAAATAGATAAGGCGTGGTAATTCTATGACTGCAGTCACTTTTCAAACTGTAAAAACTAGAAATAAGAACTAATTAGAAATAAAACTTACAAGATTTGCAGTAATATTTCATGAAAAGATACTACGACAATTTAATATAGCATTATCAAATACGTAACCCAAGAAAGACAGTCGGCGGGCAGCCCTACTGCGTGTTTACATACCGAGCGGCCGTACGTAATTATTTCGAGGACACTGCCGAGACCAAGTACTGCTTACTTGATTATACTGTGCTATGGCTAGGATTGAGTGAGTGAGTGAATGAGTGAGTGAGTGAATGAGTGAGTGAGAGAATGAGTGAGTGAATGAGTGAGTGAGTGAATTAGTGAGCGAGTGAATGAGTGAGTGAGTGTGAACGAGAGCGTGCGTGGCGTGTGCGTGTGCGTCCCTTATTTTTGTAGGTTTTCACTTTTATCGTGTAGTCTTATGCACACACATATTTTTTTATCTACACCCATATCATAAAACCTCCATAGTGTAATCAAAAACCGTCGGAAACGACCACCATTTTGACAACCAATTAGGAAAAACCAGTGCTGCAATGTTATTCCCGTATCGTTTTTAGTATAGAAATGAAATTAAATTTGGAACAGCTGTCAAAACTCAAGTGGGTCTCTATTCTAGTATCCATAGATATTAAAACAGTTATTGATACGAAACGTCAATTCAGTATGTTTTTTTAATATAAACTGCACAACATTTGATCCCGAGTGACATGAGAATGGAGACTTCATTCGTTTGCTATGATTTAAAAAAAAATCGTCTTGACGGAGGATCGAATTGCCGCCATTACGCTTTCATGATGGTTTTTGCTGAACGAAAGTAGAATTGTAAAAAAGTTGTTTGTAATTTACATTTTAGTTGAAAATATGAACAGTAGTCTTCTCGGAGTGTGTGTGATGTGAAAATGCGCCGGATATCGGAAATATGCAGCCACGATTGCAACAAATAACTTGTTGCCAGAAAATATTGTTTCTGAACACATCATGGAATAAGTATAGCTTTCCCGCGACTTCGTCCACGTAGTCGTCTTCGCCGTTCGTTTGTCGTTCCCTCGGGAACTGCACTTTTTTTTATAAAAATTCCCTGTATATCCATTTTTAAAGGGGAACGAACGAACGAACACACTTTCGATTTCATATAGACTGACCTGTCCAGCATTCTTCAACAGCCTGACCCTCTCAGCGACGTCGCCCAACAGCAGCGCCCCCTGGAACTGCGCCGACGTGTCCTTCCTGATCTCGGCGATCTTCATCATCTTCCTTAACTTCTCCAGGTTACCAGTGATCAGGTAGAGGAAAGAGAGCTTGTCGAAGTTCTTCGTGCGCTGGTAGCACATCTCTACTATCTGTGGACAATGTTAGTAATTTAAGTATTCAATTTTTTTTATTTATTATTCACGCGGATTAAGGAACGTTTCTTTATGAAAGAATGTGTGAAAAATTTAAAATTTTTAGCGATTGCCAAAATGGCTTTAGGAAACACCGGTCGACAACACTCGCTGTGTTCAAATACATTCATGAAATTTTAAATATAATAAATAACAAAAAATATGCGATCGGTATCCTCTTAGACATGAGCAAAGCCTACGACAGAGTCTTGCACAACATCCTGCTAAAAAAATTATACGGCATTGGCGTAAGAGGAATTGCTCACAACTGGTTTTCCTCATACCTTGCGGACCGCGTGCAATGCGTTGAAGTAGAGCATTACGACCATAATTCAGGCAACATACGCAGAGTACGATCACGGGAGATTAACGTAACCCAATCCATTCCCCAAGGTAGCGTTCTTGGCTGCGTTCTATTCTTAATATATATTAATGATTTGCCGAAAGCAATCAATTGTTCGTCCATCCTATTTGCCGATGACGTATCACTTGTTATAGAATGCAAAACTGACATCAACCTAAAAACCGAATTAGACACCGTATTATTAGACATTACAACCTGGCTAACTGATCACAACCTCGAAATAAACTTTGTTAAATCAAAAACCATGCAATTTAAGCCATACCAAAAACGTGCCATAAATATGGAATATTCGTTCCAAGGAACCCAAATAGACTGCGTGAATGATTTCCCGTTACTTGGTATAACTATCGACAGCACAATCAACTGGAAAGAGCATATTCGCAAAATAACGTCCAAGTTAAACAGCTTTACCTATGCACTAAATAAATTGAAAAAAACTACTGACCTTAAAACAGCTACCAGCGCCTACTACGCTTATGCGCACGCTTGGCTGCAATATGGTGTAGTACTGTGGGGCAACTGTACAGAATCTATAAATTTATTCAGGTTACAGAAGCGATGCCTTAGAATCCTAGTCAATATAAATACAATGGAAAGTTGCAAAAGATACTTTACTGAGCTAAATATCCTGACACTGCCATCCATCTACATCCTAGAAGTCTGTGTATTTGTTAAAAAAACATTTCTTTATTTCCACAATATTCTCGACCGCAAAACCTACGAACCCGTAATAAATTGGAAAGACCATTCTCGAAAATGCAAATGATACACTCAGCCCCTGTTGCAATGTGTATTAAAATATATAATAAAATACCTGATACTTTTAAAAGCGAAAACGATGTTTACAAATTTAAAACTAATCTAAAAAAGTTCCTTATAGACAAATGCTACTATTCTTCACAGGAGTTCTTGGCTGAAAAATGACATTTGTTACAAATATTTTAATCTTTCGCAATTTCTTATTTGACATGTG
Organism: Tortricodes alternella; assembly: GCA_947859335.1. Taxonomy (NCBI): domain Eukaryota; kingdom Metazoa; phylum Arthropoda; class Insecta; order Lepidoptera; family Tortricidae; genus Tortricodes; species Tortricodes alternella. The sequence continues at coordinate 4,304,413 of OX401988.1, read as the reverse complement.
TACCTAGAAATAATATTAACATATAATTTAATGATAGAGGCATTTAATTATTTAATAGCATTTTAAATTATTTATATTTGATTGTTATTTAATATCCTTTGTAATTATAAAATGTTTAGCTATAAGTTTGCTGTGCCCTAGCAGGGTTCATGTTGATCCACTGTTACCTTTAAGACCTTTTGTAAACAACATGGAACGCAATAAATAAATAAATAAAGATTTTTTTTCTTTAAATTAGATAAAATATTACCCAATACGTAAGAAAAAGGTTTCTTTTTTTATGTCAATTGACTAACATACGAGCTGACGGCGCACCTGATGGAAAGTGGTCACCGCTGCCCATGGACATCTGCAACACCAGAGGTGCTGCCAATGCGTTGCCAGTCTAGGGAGGATGGGGAATGGGGATGGGATGGGGATGAGGGAATAGGCCTCCGGATCTCGTCACTCACCGTACGAAACGCAATAGCAAGCTATTACTTTACGCCGATATTCTGTGACAGTGTGGTACTGCCCCGGTCGAGCCGGCCCATTCGAACAGTAATCATCTAGTGAGGATTACTGTTTGGCTCTACCACTACCAAGCTGACAGTATTTCTCATCATTGTTGCACGGGCTACACGGACCAGACCCCTATCCTCACCTCGATGTTGAGCATACAGCGCGAGCCGCAGGCGAGGACCCCTATTGTCGGTGTGCGTACCTGGTGATTGCCAGTCTGCAGCGCGGCGGCGGCCAGCTTGTCCCAGGCGGCGCGCTCGTCTAAGCTCTTTGCGGCTTCTAGAGCCACCTCGATGTTGAGCATACAGCGCGAGCCGCAGGCGAGGACCCCTATTGTCGATGTGCGTACCTGGTGATTGCCAGTCTGCAGCGCGGCGGCGGCCAGCTTGTCCCAGGCGGCGCGCTCGTCTAAGCTCTTTGCGGCTTCTAGAGCCACCTCGATGTTGAGCATACAGCGCGAGCCGCAGGCGAGGACCCCTATTGTCGGTGTGCGTACCTGGTGATTGCCAGTCTGCAGCGCGGCGGCGGCCAGCTTGTCCCAGGCGGCGCGCTCGTCTAAGCTCTTTGCGGCTTCTAGAGCCACCTCGATATTGCCGCACTGAAGCGCCAGAGACAGGCGAGTGCGGGCGTCCTTTACGAAGTGCAATGCCACTTCCGGGTAGCCTGGGGGAGGAAATAGATGCATTACAAATGTAATCTTCACGGTACTCGGAAGTTTTTTTCTCATTAGATAATGTTAATTTTCTTGTGCAAGTGAATGGTCGAAGCCAAAAATAAACTTTGGGGGCATATATAATATAGTAATGATTTAAATTAGTAAGTCATTGGAAAGTAAAAATAAACTATACTCTATTCGTTTAGGTAGATAACTATAGGTTGACCACTTAACTGAGTCGTCGCCCGCGCGGCACAGGGGCGCGGGGCATGACGACAAAGGGGCCTGAGAGCGGTGCGGGCGGCGTGAAATGAATGAAAACAAAAATGCGCCTGCCGCCCGCACCTCTCTCGGTCCCCTTTGTCGCCTGCCCCCGCGCCCCTGTGTCGCGCGGGCGACGACTCAGTTAAATGGTCAACTTATAAATGTACAGATGTAGTGAATAATCTTTTCCTATCGTGAAAACTCGGAGCACACGACTACTTCCGAATGCTGCCGACGTGATGTGTATGAATTACTGTATTAATAACTGACATGCGTATTAAATAAATTGCTTTATTTATCAGTGACAAATGTCAAACCACGAGTTTGAAGTATATCACACTAAGATGTTATAACCACGACGATCAAATTATATAGAGAATGTAGTGTTAATAAAAAATCGAACCACCGAGAATGGTTCTTCAAGAAATTCCACTGACTTCCGAAACTCGTTTTTCGACTTTACAGAAATAATCAGCATTGTTGCTATTTTAAATTTATCATTTTCAGTTAAGAAATATAAATAAATGTTGAAAATAATTTCACAGGCCTGTCGATCTAAACGTTTCCCAGGTGTTAATGCCTTCTGCATGACTATTAAAAAAAACTGAAAACAAACTTATAATAATAATAAAAATCTTAACTTAGGTATTAACCACTCTATATCGATTATTAATCTCGCGATGCGAGCTTCCCCTGCGCTGTCTTGATGGGTACTGAGGCTGACGGAAGTAGCATGACAAATACGAAGGTTTCTGAGAAAATACGATGGGAAAGGATTATTCACTACATCTGTAAATAAACTAACCACTAGTCAATATTTTTAATTTGCAGTATGTCTTGATTGGCTCTTTTTAGGGTTTCGTACTCAAAGGGTAAAAACGGGACCCTATTAATAAGACTCCGCTGTCCATCTGTCACCAAGCTGTATATCATGAACCGTGATAGACAGTTGAAATTTTCCTAATTGATGTCTTTCTGTTGCCGCTATAACAACAAATACTAAAAAACAAAATAAAATAAATATTTAAGGGGGCTCCCATACAACAAACGTGAGTTTTTTGCTCGTTTTTGGACGATATTAATAACGGCAACAGGTAAACGCTTGAAATTTTCACAGAATATTTAGATATATATTAACTTCAAAAATAAATAATTAAATTAAAATAAAATAAATATTTAAGGGGGGCTCCCATACAGCAAACGTGATTTTTTTTTGCTTTATTATAATGGTACGGTTTTTTATCAATGGTATGTCTTGATTGGCTGGTTAGCCGAGTCACGTGGGTTAGTTTGTGTACATTTATTTAACTACCCAAACGAACAGAGTATAGTAGCAGCTCAGGTACACAGGAAGAGTTACCTTTCTCCTGCAGATAGGCGATAATACTTTGCCCGACGAGTTTGGCAGTACGGACCATGTGGAGAACTTGATCATATTGGCGCGTTACTAACGCCAGTTTGAACCTAAAAGAACAATGTTTGTAGAATCCTAGGAAGCCAAAGAACCTTATAAATATACAACTTTGTAGTTCGGATTGCTAACATCCCTAAAAAATTATTGATGCAAGTGACACTAGTGATACTCTTGAACGGATGCTGTCTGTGGGGCCTGGACTATTCATACCATCATCGCAAGGACCAAAAATATGTGTGATATCCAATACTACAGTTGATAGTTTCATTTATTTGTTGATTACTCAACAACCTTGTATATTTTAGTTAGTCTTAAGAGGAGTGTGAACGTACCGTTTTTCATACAAAAGGCTATAACGATTTCCACCCCTTAAATGTTAACCGATGTTGACAAATTTTTGATAGGTTGTCAGTCAGAACAAACCTAATCTACGTCTATACATTTTGATTTGTTCGCTATAATCAATAAATTCAGTTTTATCGTCGTTTTAGTTCTTTTTTCAATATTAAAAAAACTTATAGACATAGATTTTATTCTTACTAACAACCTATCAAAAATTGGTCAAAATCGGTTAACATTTAAGGGGTGGAAATCGTTATCGCCGTTTGTATGAAAAGGCTGATTTTTGCATGGTTCACAGTCCTCTCAATAATTATCATTTATTACTTTATAATGTTTCAATTTAATTAAGTACATTTATGTTTTTATATTCTGTAAGCTTTCTGTATGATTCGAATGGTGTAATGCCCTTTGGGCAAAATATTTTACGCCAAATTTCACTTCCCAAAAAACTTATCGCATTTTATTATTTGGTCAAATTATCATTTGGCATCATTTTGCTTTGTCCTGGGTAGGTTAGGTTAGGGTCAACTTGTGTCCCTTACGTAAGTACTTATTTGCCAAAATATACTTTTGCTAACTGTAAAATTGCGATAAGTTGATTTGCCTATTGAGTTTCTGCCAAATGATAATTTGAGTAAAATAGTTTGGGATCTGATGATTTGGGAAAAGTTTTTTGCCCATACATTAGTAATCCGATTTGAATAGATGACTTTCTGCTGAGTTTCTTTCGGCGCTTCTTCTCAGTAATGACAGTCCTGCCGCTGGTAGTTTAATTTAATTTTATTATACTATGTGACGAGTTAAGAGCCCACAGATGGCCAACTTGCTTAATGCCCTATTTGATTAGATTTACTCCAATGTTACGAATATAAATGAATACATACCTATATTCAGTGGGGTCGATGTTGAGTACTTTAGGGCGGCACTCCCTGTCGAGGCAGACGACCCTCGCGCCGGTCTCCGTGGCCATCACTTTGACGGCGTACACGGGGACGTCCAGGGTGCGGATGATACCGTAGTCACTGTACGAGGAACATGGTTAGATACATAGCTGGGCACAAGAACGTTAATACGTCAATCGTTAATTAACGAAGTTAACATTACGAGTAACGGATTAACTTTAAAAATTGTTAACAGACTAATTAACTTCCGTTAAAGAATTTATTAAAGATATACTGCGTTGAAGTTCCGGGTGACGTCACGACTTTGTAAACTTTTTACCATAAAGTGACGTCATGAGTCCCCACACCCGAACTTTGATGCGCGTTATCTTTGTCAATTTTGATTGATTTGATAAAGCAAAAAATACGTGTTCAATCTTTTTTGATAATGTAACCAGCAACATCCCTGTTATTACGTTTAATTTTTGTTTCCCCTGAAACTTAAAGTGGGTTTTACAGTAATAAAATAAATTTAACTGTCACTCTGTAACGTTGCACAGCTGACAGTAACTAAACCACTCGACTCACCCGTCCTTGCAGCAGTACTTGATGTGGTTGGCCGTGGTGTATATGAACACGGGCTGCGGGGTGCTGTCGTCGAAGGCGCCCGACTTGACGCGCGCGCCCTCTGTGATGCACAGCTGACAGTAACTAAACCACTCGACTCACCCGTCCTTGCAGCAGTACTTGATGTGGTTGGCCGTGGTGTATATGAACACGGGCTGCGGGGTGCTGTCGTCGAAGGCGCCCGACTTGACGCGCGCGCCCTCTGTGATGCACAGCTGACAGTAACTAAACCACTCGACTCACCCGTCCTTGCAGCAGTACTTGATGTGGTTGGCCGTGGTGTATATGAACACGGGCTGCGGGGTGCTGTCGTCGAAGGCGCCCGACTTGACGCGCGCGCCCTCTGTGATGTACAGCTGACAGTAACTAAACCACTCGACTCACCCGTCCTTGCAGCAGTACTTGATGTGGTTGGCCGTGGTGTATATGAACACGGGCTGCGGGGTGCTGTCGTCGAAGGCGCCCGACTTGACGCGCGCGCCCTCTGTGATGCACAGCTGACAGTAACTAAACCACTCGACTCACCCGTCCTTGCAGCAGTACTTGATGTGGTTGGCCGTGGTGTATATGAACACGGGCTGCGGGGTGCTGTCGTCGAAGGCGCCCGACTTGACGCGCGCGCCCTCTGTGATGTACAGCTGACAGTAACTAAACCACTCGACTCACCCGTCCTTGCAGCAGTACTTGATGTGGTTGGCCGTGGTGTATATGAACACGGGCTGCGGGGTGCTGTCGTCGAAGGCGCCCGACTTGACGCGCGCGCCCTCTGTGATGTTGCACAGCTGACAGTAACTAAACCACTCGACTCACCCGTCCTTGCAGCAGTACTTGATGTGGTTGGCCGTGGTGTATATGAACACGGGCTGCGGGGTGCTGTCGTCGAAGGCGCCCGACTTGACGCGCGCGCCCTCTGTGATGTTGCACAGCTGACAGTAACTAAACCACTCGACTCACCCGTCCTTGCAGCAGTACTTGATGTGGTTGGCCGTGGTGTATATGAACACGGGCTGCGGGGTGCTGTCGTCGAAGGCGCCCGACTTGACGCGCGCGCCCTCTGTGATGTTGCACAGCTGACAGTAACTAAACCACTCGACTCACCCGTCCTTGCAGCAGTACTTGATGTGGTTGGCCGTGGTGTATATGAACACGGGCTGCGGGGTGCTGTCGTCGAAGGCGCCCGACTTGACGCGCGCGCCCTCTGTGATGTTGCACAGCTGTTCTAGTTTCTTCGTGCAGATGGTGACAGTGTGTTTGCCGAGTAGAGCCACTAGAGACATGTCCGCGTTCCATATGGCGTAGCGGCACTTGCTTACTTTCACCTGAGGACAATCATGGTATGCTGATTTTACTACCATTGGCAAAAAAACTGGACAAGTGCGAGTTAAACTTGCGTGGAGAGGGTTCCGTTCCGTACACGATTGTCTGAAATTTACTAGGTTACTTTAAATACCATAGACTTCTTATAGGTTTTCCTGTAATCTATAAGTAAAGAACTATTTTCAGCAAATTTTCGGAATGGTCAATTTTCGCCTATTTTCCTAAATAACTTTCTAAACTATTTTACTTGAAATTCAAAACGAAATATATTTTATCTACACCCATATCATAAAACCTCCATTGGTTAATCAAAAACCATAGGAAATGACCACCATTTTGACAACCAATTAGGAAAAACCAATGCTGCGATGAAGAAATAACATGACTTCTTTATCGTTTTTAGTAAAGAAATGAGATTAAATTTGGAACAGCTGTCAAACTCAAGTGGGTCTCTATTCTAGTATCCATAGATATTAAAACAGTTATTGATACGAAACGTCAATTCAGTATGTTCTTTTAATATAAACTGCACAATATTTGATCTCGAGTGACGTGAGAATAGAGACTTCATCCGTTTGTCTATGATTTAAAAAAGAAATTGGTCTTGACGGACGGCCGCCATTATTGACGCGCCGCGCCGCGTTGACGTTTTGCTGAACGAAAGTAGAATTTTGTTGAATTGAATAGAAAAAGTTCATGTGTAATTTACATTTTAGTTGAAAATATGAATAGTAAGTAGTCTTCTCGGAGTGTGTGTGATGTGAAAATGCGCCGGATATCGGAAATATGCAGCCACGATTGCAACAAATAACTTGTTGCCAGAAAATATTGTTTCTGAACCCATCATGGAGGATTTATAATATGTGTGTAGATAAAGTTATGTATGCAACTCTGCATAATTTGGCCTTAAAACACACGTGCGATCTTATTATGAAACTCGCTAAAAGCTCGTTTCATAAAACCGCACTAGTGTTTTAAGGCCTATCATTATGCAACCGTTGCATAAACTACTATAAGATCTTCAAAAAAGCCCTTTCATTTGATATGTCACACGATATAGCTTGCATAATTTTCTTAATTACCCCCCAAAAGTGGCCCCCATGTTTATAATTCATATATTTACGTCACGCGTCCGTGTTGCGGTCACCGACTTACATATGTATACCAAATTTCAACTCAATCGGTCCAGTAGTTTCGGAGCAAATTGGCTGTGACAGACAGACAGACAGAAAAACAGACAGAGTGATCCTACAAGGGTTTGGTTTTTTTTTTTGAGGTACGAAACCCTAAAAACACCAGAAACCACAGACAGTATATAATAAAGACACCGCTTAGCCTAACTTTTACTAGCAATTAAAGTAGCCAGACTTTCGGAGCGCGGGGGTTTTTGAAGCGCGTGATTCTTGCCAGATTTTAACCTCGTCGCTTATAGTTTTTTAACTCTTGTTGGCAGCGGGGGTCGTTCGGCTATTCGAAGTGTAAAGGATATTTATATAGTCTGTGCCTCAAATATTCTGAACACAAAGACCAAGGCTTGGGATCCGTATACATGTCGTATTCCAGGACCCAAGTTATAATAAGTACATACATACATACATAGCATCACGCCCGAAATCCCTAATGGGGTGGGCAGAGCCACAAGACTACTCGTGGCCACGTTCGATTAATTAGTCCTAAGATGGTATGATGACCCGTATGGTGACAGGTGATCAGCCCATCGCCCATACAGATAGTCCACCATGTTGGAGAGGACCCGTCCCTTAGTCGACTTTTGCGACATGCCAGGATGATAAGCATCTGCACGCATTCTAAGCTATTTCTTCACTCCCAGTGCAGCAGAGGAGTAATTTAATTGAGAAGAGAAAAAATATGTATTCAATATTTTTTATAATGCAAATGACTGACTAATTAGAATTTTTCAGGAAACACGCCTATGGTTTTCCTATCCTGATTTAGCTATACTATGTCGTTCTCACCGTGGCAATGGTTCTTTTCTGCTGTACGTCCAGCAGTTGCACGCACTCTGGCTCCCGGAGCAGCAGCATGCCGGTACCAGCATACATGATCTCTTCGCACGTGGGGGTAGATATCTTTTTCGACACCTCATTCTTCAAGTTCTTTATGACAAGCTGTGGAAATAAAAATATGTTAGATACCAGTTATGTCTGTCAGGTTTTGTAACTTGTCATGTCACCTATCTTATCTTATCTTATCTTAGAGGGTGGGGTCCTTGCGGATACACTTCGACCCTATGGGACCTTTTGTGGAATTACCCCTTTTTCCTAAGCACTATCCATAGCATTCTCCACCACTTCAATGAAGTGACTTGTGGAGCGCAGTGGTAGTGCCTTGAATTCCCCTGGTTCTGGATAACCATTGCCAAGGATTTTCATTCTTAGTCTGGCGAGGGCGTCGCATTCGCACATGATGTGTTTCATTGTTTCTTCCTCTTCGCCACACATTCTACAGCTTGTGTTGTCAGACAGTCCCACCTCATACACCTATACTCTGTTCGGATAGGTATTTAACTAAATGTAAACAAACTAAGCCACGTGACTCGGCTAACCAGCCAATCAAGACATACCATAGATAAAAAGGATTCACTGGATTGGCTGGTCAGATGAGTCACGTGGCTTTGTTTACATTTAGTTAAATACCTATCCGAACAGGGTATAATGAATCACTTTATGTACTTACATTACATTTTAGGCTAAGTTAGTAAAGTCCCGAATCTGCACCAGGCCTATGTGGCCTAGCCTTGCCCAGCAGTGGGATGTATATAGCCTAATGATGGTGACTTATAATTGTTCTAATTTTGAACAACATTCCTAATTTATAGATAGACCTAGATTTTGTTTTGACTGACAACCTATCAAAAATTGGTCAAAATCGGTTAACATTTAAGGGGCGGAAATCGTTATCGTCTTTTGTATGAAAAGGGTGATTTTTGCCTTCGGTTCACAATCCTCTTAAGATGCCCTGATTATATTATTTTTTTATCAACGCTTGGCGAACAGACTTTAGAGATGCAACGGATAGTGGTTTAGCCGGATATCCGGAAACCCGATATCCGGCCAAACCACTATCCGTCCACAAGTGCAAAAGGAGTGGTGCGACTAACCTGGTTATTCTTGTCGAGCGCGGCGAAGCGGTTGCGCGCCACCCAGATGGCGTGCGCGGCGGGCGCGCGCAGCGGCTCGGCCGCGTCGCCGCCCTCCTTGCCCGCGTACAGCTCGTACGAGCTGCTCTCGCCCACGCGCCAGTTCACCAGCACGCACCACTCCGCGTGGTTCAGAGACATGCTGCAACGGAACACTACAATATCGAAAAGGCTCGGAATGCAGCCCGAGTGTCACTTTAAAGCACGAGCCGTAGGCGAGTACTTTTAGAAATAACCAATCTACATCGTAAACTATGTTAACAATAGCCTTTACATTTCATATTATAATTGGACGTAAAAAATTATCAAATCCACAATAAAAACTATGCAGATTTTAGACATTTAATGGCCGAATTCAGAAACGCCACTTAAGCATTTGATTAGATATTAAATAGTTAAATGTCCCTCAACTAGTTGTCAACCTATTCAGAAACGTCACTTTAGTTAAAGCTCAATCTGAGTGGCCTTTCAGAATTCGGCCATATATCAATGATATAGAACTTAATTATTGATGTCATTTATTTTGGCGTAGATCCTTATCGTCCAATTTTAGTAACGATATTCTCTTTTAAACGTACCTGTATGGGTGATGCCTTCCACTGCCTTTGATCTGCATCACCGGGGAGTCTCGGTTCGTTTGCATGTCCAACTTTCGGATTTGCCTGTTCACACAAATAACAACTTTATCAATACAGTTAGTGAGAAAATTGGGAAACTTCATAGACACAAATTTAACACAAATTCATTATCTATTGAGCTCTTTTAAAATTTACCGTCGCACGATTTTATCGTAGCGATAAAGTAGAAGACCTAATTGTAGGGAAATGGCTACTTGACTATAGTAACAAATATTAATATATTGATATTTCTGCGGAACGGTAGCTTAAGGTAAATAAATGCATATAAAAGAAACAAAAACATCATTTTCACTGTTACTTTTCCTTTTATTAAGGGTCAAAAATAATCAAAATAAATGAAAAATAAATATTGTTTTTTAGTTCTGAATTACTCGTTTTTGACACCCTTATCAAATTTCTTATTTGTACGATATTGGCCTAAAAACAGTATATTCGGAAATAATTGCAAATTTCATATATTTTGTATACATCGCCCAATGTAAAAAGAGCCCTGACGGCCATATAAAATGTATGACCGTCAGCGCTCTTTTAACATTGGTCTGGTATACACTCTAACTGCACTGTGACGTCATACTTCAGGGCCATTTTGTATGGAGCGTTTTTGTGAGTGGTATGAACTATGACTTTTCAAAGCGTCATATCTAAAAAAAAAACAACACAATAATGTTTTGCGTACAGTTTGGTTTCTATTACTCAGTACTTTCCAATAAAAGATGAACAAAAAAAAACATGCAAGTTCATGCTGCATGCGAACGCTTTTAATTTTATTGCACGATAACGTGCCCTCCGCTGCACTGGGAGTGAAGAAATAGCATAGAATGCGTGCTGATGCTTATCATCCTGGCATGTCGTAAAAGTCGACTAAGGGACGGGTCCTCTCCAACATGGTGGACTATCTGTATGGGCGATGGGCTGATCACCTGTCACCAGGGGCGTGCAGTTCATAGAGGCATTGAGGCAGTGCCTACCCTGGCAAAATGTCCGATTTATATGTAATTCATACCTCGTATTTACTTATTGTTACATTCCAAAAATACCTATATCCTTTTATTCCTTGCTACCAAAAATCTTACAAACAGACAAACTAAATTCAATCTTACGTTACATTAAATAAGGTATCAATTTCACGCTAATTATGAGATCAACGGAGCCTACTTGCCAGAAAATTCTAAAATTGACTTCGAACGGAACATACGCCGCCTTCTAAATAGTAAACGTCACGCAAAAGAGGCAAAGGTCTCGGCTGCCTCATTTTGTACAACACATTTAAAGACATTTCTGTGCGAATTACTGTATATGAACTCAATACGAATACAAGAATCACCACATATTAACAAGAAACGCACACGAATACATTTTCTCCATACAATTATTCAGAGGCACTGCCTCAGACCTCTGACGGCGATAAAAATGTATTGCCGTCAGGGCTCTTTTTACATTGGATGGTTTTAATGTATGGCCAAAAAGTATTCCCAACTTATGGGTTTTACCCCTAAATTTAGGGACTAAATAAGTTATTTGGGATTTTTTTAGAGGCAGAACATTCTTCGGGACTTTTAGGAGAATAAAAAAACTAACTGAAAATTAGTTCAAAATTAATGATAAGCTTGAAAAATAACAGCACTAATTGCAACTTTCGTGCGTTCGCGATGAAAACCGTGCTTTTTCAGAATATTTTTTGTCCGTACTTGGACTTTTACGTACATACTTAGCACACTGTCAAGAGTTTGGTATGGGTTAACAGTCTGTGGTAAAGGAACTACAAAAAAAAGAATGGTTAGTGATTTTTCGAGTTGCTTTTAGGGGTATATTTATTTGAAGAGTTGGCAACCCTGCGAATATTGTCTGTCAAGCAAGACTATCCCTGTTTGTTTATTTCTAGCTGAGTTTTAAGGTTAGGCAGTATTGAGTATTATTATAATGTTTGATGTTATGAGACGCGGTGAAAATATTTGTAAATAATAATTATTTTTAAAGTGTTTGTCTGTTGTGAATTAATATAAATATTTATAACGATACGATACAAAATTAGTTGAAATTGTGTGAAAGACAGTTACAAATAATAAAGACCTTAAAAATGTGTAAGATCGCAGCTGTCTTTATCTTAAACGAAAGGTAAGTAATGTTTAAACGAATGGATATATATTTAATTCGATGTAAAAACCGAGTTTAGGTTTTATACCGTTTTGTTGATGCGGTATAACAACAAATAAATGAGAAATATTTCTCATATTATAACAAAGATTGTTCAATCTAAGATGTTTTTATTAACGTCATTGTGTTCAGTATTGTTTGTTTTCTTTATGACGAATCTTTAATTAAGAAATACAAATACAAATGTCTTTATTTTGTCTAAAATGTGGTACAATATATTGTGTGTGCATCTCACACATTTTACCAGCAATTGGCATGCAAAAATAATATGGCTAGGAAAAACAAATAAACTGCTTAATTACAATGTCAAAATAAGATACTATCAAATGAATTCAAATGTTTATGTTATTCAATATCAAAGAAATTTCATAAATTAATTGTTATTACAAACATAAGTCTCAGCAATATTTAAAATAATCAAAATATTCATGAACAGAGTAAAAACATTCTTGTACTAACCAATTTTTAAGTTTAGTTTTAAATAAGTTGCCATCTTAGTGTTATCGTGCAAACGATTGTAAATGCCAATCGACATGCAGTAGGTATATGTTCCTGCTGTACTAATTTGTCTTTTTAGCAGGAATCACATGACGGTTAGGGTACCTTGTATTAAACTTACATATGTCTTTATTTGTTTTGAAAAGTTCTGGATGCAATTTAACAAATAAACAAATTTTCATAGATGTACATGCTTGCCATGGTCAGGAGTTTCAAGTTTCTGTATAGCAGCTTACAAGATGTCAAGATGTCTGCATTGCCCTGATGCACTGTTTTTCAGCTAACAGCGCTTGTTTTGGCAATTTGAACTAGCTCTTGCCCGCAACTTGGTCGGTATTTTAAACTTTTTATTTTCACTGCCTACCCTGACTGAAATTCCTATGCACGCCCCTGCCTGTCACCATACGGTTCATCATACCATCTTAGGACTAATTAATCGAAGTGGCCACAAGTAGTCTTGTGGCTCTGCCCACCCCATTAGGGATTTCAGGCGTGATGCTATGTATGTATGTATGTGATAACGTGCCATGTTGTCGTACACGTGTAATTGGTAACTCTTACTTAAACCACTAACGTTAAGTTTTGGGCAGGAGAAAGACATTTTTTTCACTGTGTATCACCAACCTGTCCTTAATGTAGAACAGCAGGTTGTTATGCACGGCGTAGGCAGGTCTCTCGCGCTGCAGTTTGAAGAGAATCATACCGGCATCGTGGCCGGCCGCAAACAGGTTCAGAGTCGGATGCGACGCGAGCACCCAATACCTATACAAAAAAAAAAACATCATTTTTAACTCAACCCATTGGTGGTGAAAGTACCGAAGCAAGTTTTTTGGCCGAAGGGTGTCATATTTCGGCGATTCCGCCGCCGGCTCGCTGAATAAGACTCCGTGAAATGGCGTCATAGAATTAATGTGTTATTTTGTTTACTACTTTAAAGGTATTTAGGCCTTGTTGTCTGAATTAAAAAGTTGTTTTATATATAATAATTATAAGAGAAGAAAGACGTCGTAGGTCCGCCTAAAGAGCGCCACAAAGTTAGCACATTTTCTCTTTCACATGTCTGAAAGTTGCAATTCAAAACTGTAAATTCTGTAATAGGTGCGGTAAAAAACGTAACCATCCCATCCACCATACCATCTTAGGACTAATTAATCGAACGTGGCCACAAGTAGTCTTGTGGCTCTGCCCACCCCATTAGGGATTTCGGGCGTGATGATATGTATGTATGTGTATGTAAAAACGTAATTGTTGAAGATCGAGGCGTAGAAGAGACCCCGAGACACTTCTTAATATAGTTCACGCCACGTAAAAAGAGCGCTTAGCTTATCAACAACCTATTGCTGATGTCTTAGTTCTTACGACATACACACAAAGTCTAATATTGCTTGATTCACATGCTATCATATTGTGGACGGTGTGGTCGGTGGTGCGGTCTCACAGGTTGTGAAATTGTACTGGATACTTAATAATAGTGTCACTCAAACAGGTGTCAAGGACCGTGGCCGCCATGCGCCTGAACGCGCGATGGTGTCAGATTCGCGTTCTGACACCTCAAAAGTAAGCATCGCGAGAATTGCTTTGAGCAGTTCCTTACTATATATTTCAATGTCGTTAGCGCTATTTTTACGCGACGCGACTTATACTTATTGTTTGAACAGGTTGAGACATGTCGCGTCACTCACCGCTCGTGCTCGCGCCGGAACGAGTGCAGACATGTCCGTTTGGTCATGTCCCAGACGCGGATGAACTTGTCCTCGCTGTTGGACAGGATGAGCTCGTGCCGCGCGTGGAACAGCACGCACGACACGTTGTTGTAGTGTCCGCGGCACGTGTCCACTTCCCACGCCTGGACAAAAAATACCGTACTAGCTTCTGCCCGTGGCTTCGTCCGTGTAGAATTATCTTACAGTCAAATCGGGAATTTTGAAATTTTCCGGGATAAAAAGTACCCTATGTCCTATTCCAGGACCTAAGGAGTCGCGTGATAACAAACATATAGACACACACAAACTTTTGCATCTATAATATTAGTAGATTTTTACCCGACTACGGCAAAAAAGGAGCGTTGCGTTGTTTGTATGTATGTTCATCTGTTCCCCCGTTGCTCTATACTGAATGTGTTTTGACAAATGGGTTGTCGTTGGCGTCGTATTAGTGTTCCGTGTGTCATAAGCTATATGACGTCCCAAAAATGCAACATGGCGGAAACGAAACTTATACAATGGTTGGTACTTTTTAAGAGGACATTGTCATCATTAAAATAATAAATTAATAAATAAATCAGGGGACAATCTTTACACAAATCGACCTAGTCTCAAAGTAAGCTCTAAAGGCTTGTGTTATGGGTACTAGACGACGATATACATACTTATATAGAGAAATAAATACTTAAATACATAGGAAACATCCAAGAATCAGGAACAAACATTCGTGCTCATCACACAAATTGCCCTTGCCGGGGATCGACCCCGGACGCTAGCTTCGGAGGCAGGGTCACGCCCAACTAGGCTAACCGCGTCATCGTGGTCGCGTGTTTTTCAAATGTATTTTGTACATATTCTACCTTCGCGTCATTCATCCGCCACAGCTTGACGAGTCTGTCGTCGGCAGCCGACACGATGAGCGGCAGGGTCGGGTGGAAGGCGGCCCAGTTGACGCCGCGATCGTGGCCCTCCAGCACGTGCTTCACCACGGCATCCGCCTGCAACAGTAGTGGTTGTTGGCACATCAAAGACAATGTCCGAGAACAAAATCTATTCTAGTGCTATTATAACCAAAGATTTCAGTAGATGAGACCGCTATACAGTGAACGCGACGGAATACGTCACCCGTGAAATGAGCGAAGTCGCTCATTTGCAATTAGAACTCATCCGAAAGCGGTAACGAGTGCACGTACAATATGATAATCAGCGTACTAAGAAAAAGTATCTCATGCAGTGTTGCTTGGTTAGAAAATGCAGGAACAATTCAAAAATCAGTAATAAAGCCAAAGGCTAAATTACATTCGTAAGTACTACTTAACAAAGCAACTGAATTTCATTTACACCCGTTATTAAAATTATTTATTGAATGCAATTATGTTACCCATGAGAAACTGAAAATATAATATGATGTAAATGAAACTATTCGTAACTAATTTAATTTATCGCTGAATATTTTCAAATTAACTTTACTATTAAATGAATAAATCCAAAAATGTAAAATAGCGGATGCCGGAAAAAGCACGCCAGTGTTACAATAGGAGAAAAGGAGATGACAATATTCTCTCTGTTCACGCACACACATTCATAAATATGGCGACAAAGTGTAAAGTCTATAATGCTGTTATTTTAAATTAAAATTTAGCTAAGTTACTTGATCAACTCGCGTGTAATCAAGCAAGGAAAGAAATCCGTTCATTGTATGTCAATAGTGCGGCCTTTCTACAAGGCGAATCCTGACGGCTTTACCAAGCTAGAAAGACGGGTAACTGTCAGTGAAGTCAATGTAACGCTAAAGGACCTAGACTCGCAGTTGACAGGCTTTTATTCTTCCAGCCTACCTTACGAAATATTTGACGCTCCGCCACTGCTGTATGTACAAAAGCTTACACAGTGTGAACTACTTAGGAAGAAGCGAATAGTAGTTATACTAAAGACAAACAACTCACTTGTCCAAACAAATCGGTCGCTTGCGGGTTTCTTAAATGCTCAGCCAAACCTGCCGGTCCTGGAGCCACATTCTTCTTCCTCAGACCGCTGAAGTCCCAGACTCTCACAGACTGGTCGAGAGAGGCGGATACAATTAGGTCTTCCGTGGGGTGGAACTGAGCGCACATGACATAGTGGTTGTGTCCAGTGAGGACGCTAATGCACTGGCGGGACTGCCAGTTCCATATTCTGATTGTCTGTGAAAAAAAATGTGATAAAAATAGCTGGATGGATATGGGCTGAATAGATAGAAGGAAAAATATTATAAATTTTCAATAATATTCATTCGGTGAATGCATACAAAAATGAACAGTTTCTCATAGCGAATTTGAGGCATGTTTCAATTGTACAGTTCTTGTATTGGCATACCGTGGATTTTTGTCATCTGTGGCGAAACTTAAATAAGCCATTTGCTACGCCACTGAGTATTAAAACATGCTTCCATAATACTCTGATTTTGAACTAGGTTTCATGATAGTTAATAAAGGGGATGTAGAGACGACACTAACCTGGTCATCAGAAGCACTGAGGATCCAGGGATACTCATGGTGGAAGCAGGTGGTTCTAATGTAGTCCAAATGTCCCAGTAGAGTAAACAAGCAGCGCCGCTGTTTGTAATTCCACACCTGAATAGTTAAAAAGACATAAAATAATGAGATCAGGAAGCGTTTTTGTATTTTATTCAAATAAAATACAATTAAGACTTTGAATGCCACAGTCTGCAAATAATGACAGCATTGTTTTGCGCCGCAGATGCCACAACATACTGTTATAAATATTTTGCGATGCCACAATGGCATGAGTGAATACCTGCTCTTTTTCATGCGGTTAAGAGAAGTAAACCTCCCATAAAATGAAAAAATATGTCAATGTAGAACTAATAGCATAACATAGAGCCAATAGCAAAACATTTTCACATAAGGGCTATTAATCAGTAATAGTGGGTGTATATGAAACAAACTGAAGGTTAAAGAAATATAATGCAATTGACATTTAATTTTGAATGAAGTTTTATTTCATAAGAATTGAGGCCAAATCAAATTGGGTTGTTTTTCAAAGATGAAATTATTCAACTTTTGAAAACCATAACATTATTAATATTGATACTTTATTGACCATTAACCCATTATGATACTACCACAGATAAGAAAATTGTTATAATAAAACTGGTTATCATAATGGTGGTCATTATCAATGGTTTTTGAACGCATTATAGAGGTTGTGGGATATGGGTGTAGGGAAAGTATTACTCAATTGTTCTTTATAAATACAAAGTTAGGTGGAATTATACTTTAACAAAAAAACAAAAGGCATAGGCATAGTTTAACTAAAACATGAAAAAAAAAATAGCCATTTAAAAGCTCTTATGATGGTTAAGGAGTGAATCTCCTACTACCGGATCGAAAAAATACCTGTACTGAGAACAGCCGGCAGGAAACACAAAGACATCTAATTTTTTCAAAACAGTACACCCTTATGTTAATAAAGATGTCTACAGTTTTATAGAAATCTAAGTATATACCATAGTATATATATATATATATATATATATATGTGTATATATATATATATATGTGTATATATATATATATATGTGTATATATATATATATATATATATATATATATATATGGAGACCCAGGAGTCACCAGTGCAGGTCAAAATTAATTCCAATCATCCCCATCCATGGTGTAATCTTTTACAATGCAGTATTAAATCCAATGAGGCACAAATGTATGAAGGCAAATGTTAGCACCTAAGATATAATGATAATAATAAATCATTTATTTTCAGGCATCTAGTGGCCATTACATAAATACCTTACAGACTAACATACATATAAAAATACAATTTAAAATTTAAAACTCTTAAATAACTAGGTAACACGTTTGGTCTGTGACGTGTGACACAGTTTCGCGGTGTCCATGAACCGTCCGCGAAAACGACGGAATACAACACCTTTCGGCCAGACTTCCTGTTGCATATAGACATGCAGACATACTTTCAAGAGCTTATTAAAAAACACAACGTTCCAATTTCACTCTATGCTTTTTCTAATCATGCACTGATAATACCAATTAGAAACGCTGAAAAAAATGGAATAATAATGCAAATAGAAATATATATCTGTTATTTTTAAGGACTTCCTCCCTAATTCTAGCTGATAAGGAAATAACAGACAACATTGCTAAGCCATATTCTTGACTATCATTAATATGTACTTAATTTAATCTTACACAATTATTGGCAATACTGGTAAATAAATAGAGTATTCCTCAATCAATTGTATAAGATGAACAAAGTTTAATAAAAAAATCATTCGCAAAGCGCTATACCACAAAACATGCTGTTCATAAGCATGTAGTCATTTGAAGATAACTCCTACTCGTATAATGAGCTCGTACCTTGATCTTATAGTCATCTCCTCCGGACACGAACAAGGGCTGCTGGATGTGGAAGCAAATGCCACGTACAGGACCGTCGTGCTCATCAAATTTCTCCAGCAATGTACACATCCGATAGTCCCATAGCTGAATCACCCCATTGTGTAAACTCGCCAGAACCCATGGCCGTTTAGCGTGGAACGATATTCCTTTCACCCTCGCCGACTTCGTCTCGAATTTTGTTAGCATTTTGTGCCGAATAAATAGAGATATTAATACAAATTCGAGTCTGTCGGAAAGATACAAACGATCGACATGTCAAACCGGCTGACGTGACACGTCCAAACAGGGATGTGCTAATCGGAAAAGTAATTAACCGGTATTTTTCTATAATTTTATACAGTTCTGCCAAAAACATGCTTTGTTTTTGTTTTCTATTTTATTTATTATGGGCGGCTTGCATTCACGCTGTGACTCCCCATGAAGCTTATTTTTCTCTTTTATTTACACATAGGGTAAGTAACGCAGACAGGTATGCGTTCGCAGGGCATCGCGGCTCAAAACGCGCTCATTAAATTGCTACCTATGTATTTTGACCCGACACAAATATCGAAGGTCAATAAATGAATGTTTCGAATTAAAAACCTAGAATACGAGAAAAAATCTAGATGCAGTAAACGCTAAAATATATTTGATTTTTTTTTTCGAAAAAGCATTAATGGCTCATCCGAATAAATAGAAATTCTATAACCTTAGAAATAGAATTAGTTATTTAAAAAAAAAACAATTGTCAAGTGACATGTCTCAAATTCTTGTCAACTTCGTCATATTGCAGGTTCTAATCAAAGAGGTAGTGAAGTGATTATATTCTATTTGGGTGGTGGTCAAAGAATTCCAACCTAATCCAGTGATTATATACTCTCTGACCTAATCCAACACTCGCTCAAACTGACATTGGCACACCACAACGAATTATAAAGATATCCCTGTACAGTTTGTGATTACAATTAAAATAGTATCCCTTCTTAGTCTATGATTGTATTCAAGACAGCGCCGCGGAGAGAACGCCGTCGGAGCTGTATGTAGGATTTACATTAGTGTCCAACGCTCACTAGTAAGTACGCGATGAGCGCGGCGGGTGATGGCGGCATGGTGGCGGTGCGTGTGAAGGAGGAGCCGGAGTGTGCCGGCGCGAGCGACGCGGCCGCGGCGGGCTTGTACCTGCAGCACGAGGTGAAGGAGGAGCCGGAGTGTGCTGGCGCGGGCGAGTGTGGCGCGAGCGAGGCGGCCGCGGCGGACTTGTACCTGCAGCACGAGCTGAAGGACGAGCTGGTGCTGGGCCCGGAGCGCCTGCAGCCGCAGGACATCGCCTACGCGATGCAAAGTGAGTCGAGCCGTGTCAAGTGCTTCTTTTATTAACCTTTTGAACACCACAGTCGGCTGTGGCTGACAGCAGATTGTTGTGCCCCTGAAGCCACGGCATGCCGTTTTCAATACATTTTGTCGGCTACAACCGTCACTCGGCGTCCAGCTGCTCATTTACATAACACCAATTGGAATTGCTTTCGCGAAAAGTAAACCATTTGTACCCTTTTTTACACAGAGTGAAGACTAAATTGGTTTGCATTTCGAGCCAAACCGATACCAATTGTGCTACGTGATTGCAGGGCACGATTTCTTGCACTCAGCTGTGGCATTCATAAAGTTAATACATAAGTATAATTAGTTAAGATCTCATTTTGATTTTTTGAAAAAAGAGCACATTAATTAACTGGCTACTGACTGAATTTACAAAAACAACTCTTACATTCAACGGAAATTAGTAAATTAGTTTTAATCTATTTATTTTTTGTTTGTGTTTAATCTGCAAACGAATGGTGCTACAATTTGCTAGCTCTTGAATTTGGGCACTGCTATACAGGGAATCCTAGCACAGGACCCAAAACAATTGTTCCATAGTATAAGTCTTTTAAGATTAAATGCTCACATTCTGGTTTCAGAACCAGCAAATGATATGGAGACCAGAACTGTCAAGTGGGAATTGTCCGCAGTAGCGAGTTATGAAGCGGATCCCTCTGAGGAGTCACCTTGCTCTATAAAGAGCTACAGGGAACAGGTCGCTCTTAGAAGCTGTTTTGTGAAGCTTCAGCGCATCCATATTGAAGAGGTGTCGCATGCATGCACAACTTGTCACAAACGTTTTCTCCACAAATCTAACCTAATCTCTCACATGTGCATTTCTAATAAAGAAGAAACTTCACAACTTACTGTGATTGGGAATAATAGTTTAAACATTTGTGATAAACCAAAATCATATGCATGTGACATTTGCAGAGCACAGTTTCCACTCAAAAGAACATTAATTGAGCATATTCAAAATTTATGTAAGGAACAGTTTAAACATGGATTTTGTTTATCTCAACAAAAGCATGTCCACACACGGGAGAAACCATATTCATGTGATATTTATAAGAAAAAGTTTAGTCAAAACTCTACTTTAACTACCCATAAGCAAATCAACACTAGTGAGAGACCATATTCATGTGATGTTTGTAAGAAGCAGTTTACACAAAGATGTAATTTAGCTCAACATAAGCTGATCCACACTGGAGAGAAACCATACTCATGTGATGTTTGTAAAAAACAGTTTACGAATATAGGTAATTTAGCAAAACATAGGCTGATCCACACAGGAGAGAAACCATACTCATGTGATGTTTGTAAGAAACGGTTTACGAATATAGGTAATTTAGCAAAACATAGGCTGATCCACACAGGAGAGAAACCATACTCATGTGATGTTAGTAAGAAACAGTTTACACAAAGATATAATTTATCTCAACATAAGCTGATCCACACAGGAGAGAAACCATACTCATGTGATGTTTGTAAGAAGCAGTTTACACAAAGATATAATTTAGCTCAACATAAGCTGATCCACACTGGAGAGAAACCATACTCATGTGATGTTTGTAAGAAGCAGTTTACACAAAGATATAATTTAGCTCAACATAAGCTGATCCACACTGGAGAGAAACCATACTCATGTGATGTTTGTAAGAAACAGTTTACGAATATAGGTAATTTAGCAAAACATAGGCTGATCCACACAGGAGAGAAACCATACTCATGTGATGTTTGTAAGAAACAGTTTACAGATAGATGTAGTTTAGCAAAACATAGGCTGATCCACACAGGAGAGAAACCATACTCATGTATTATATGTGAGAAACGGTTTACTCACAAGTCTGGTTTAATTAGCCATAAGCTTATCCACACTGGAGAGAAACCATATTCATGTGATATTTGTAAGAAACGGTTTACTCGAAACTATATTTTAACTACCCATATGCTAATCCACACTGGAGATAAACCATATACATGTGATGTTTGTAAGAAACAGTTTATATACAACTCTTCTTTAGCTCATCATAAGCATATACACACTGGAAAGAAACAATATTCATGTGATGTTTGTAAGAAACAGTTTACACATCAGTCTTCTGTAACTAAACATAAGCTAATCCACACTACTGGTGAGAAACCATATTCATGTGATGTTTGTAAGAAACAGTTTACACAAAAGTCTTCTGTAACTAAACATAAGCTAATCCACACTGGCGAGAAACCATATTCATGTGATGTTTGTAAGAAACAGCTTACACATAGACGTAATTTAGCTCGACATATGCTGATCCACAAAGGAGAGAAACCATACGCATGTGTTGTTTGTGAGAAACGGTTTACTCAAAACTCTGCTTTAACTAACCATAACCTTATCCACACTGGAGAGAAACCATATTCATGTGATATTTTTAAAAAACGGTTCACTCGAAACTCTATTTTAACTACCCATAAGCTAATCCACACTGGAGAGAAACCTACGTGATGTTTGTAAGAAACAGTTTAGCTCAAAATAAGCAAATACACACTGGAGTGAAATCATTGTAGGCTACTCCCTTCAAATTTATTTAGTTCAAGTTAACATTTGCAAACACACACAAGTATATATTTACATTATAATACCTGTTATTTTAAGTATACACTATTTTATATATTTATAATATAACATATTATTTCTAATGTGAGAGACCATATTCATGTGTTATATGTAAAAAACGGCTTAGTCATACCTCTGTTCTAACTAGCTATAAGCTAATCCACACTGGAGAGAAATCATATTATGTGACGTTTGTAAGAAACAGTTTACACAACGCTCTTTAGCTAATTCAGAAGTGAGAGAAACTATAGATAGCTATGATAACCCTATTAGTGGAGAGATGTGTTGATAAAATCTACTTGGCATTCACTGCGGCAGGACTTCAAAAACATTTATTTAAATTCTTTATTTCACAGAAAAACATTGCATAAAAGTAAATGCACTGGTAATACTATTACTTATTATTAAGGGATTTCTTCCAGTTACGCTTGAAGTGAATGAGAAAACAGAACAAGAGGATAGACAAAAAATTCCAGAAGCAATACAGGGAAAACATAATACTGACTAAATAAAAAAGATTCCGACGAATTGAGAATCTGCTCCTTTTTTGAAGACGGTCATAGCCAATAAATATACTCCATACTAATTCAATTGAGTTTGTTTTCTTATAAGTATTACAGATAAAAGTTTCAACCATGTTATCTTCACACAAATGCACCGCGCGCGGCTTGTATGTGTGCGCCAAAGTATCTGTGCATCGCCGCACTCCACTTAAACGAAATATCGACCCGTTTCCCCTTACTAAGCGGGTCGAGATTTGTTTGTGTGCGTGCGGCGACGTATACCTACTTCCCTTCTCTTTATACTATGTTTCAACGATCACTCTAAAATCGTATCTCCTGCGAGTGTTTATTCGCTATGTCAACTTTATAGTTCTGCACGTACAAAGAAACTCATCACATAATCTTATGGCCGAATTTAGAACCGCATTTGATTAGAGATCAGATAGTTAAATGTGCCTCAACTATTTGTCATCCTATTTGTATAGCGTCAATCAATCAAAGGTCACTTTCATAGTATTTACTGTGCTACTTAATGAGTACAAATTAATTATAATAAATAACTAATAAGGGAGATGTATAGTCTCCGCGTCTGGACAAGTTAAGTGACTTAGAGATGTATAAAGCCTCTAAGGGTCATAATAATAGTAATTAAAATAAAGAAACATCTAAATTGATTACCTAATCTACGTTAAATGGGAATGTAGACAGTCTCCACGGTCAAGTATAAAGATGGAGATGTAAGGCCTCCAAATATATTAAAACATTTCATGTCCTAATAATACAAATAACGAATATGAAACACTATAAAGTATAGAGAACACTATGAAGTCTCTCTAGTCAGGTTCAGATAACGCACAAAACTAATAAATTAAAAAGTAACAATTTCAAAAGGTCCTTGCGAGCATGAACCGTCCGGACCCCACAGACAGCACCCGTTCACGAGTATGACGCGTATCTCAGCCATCGTCTCCCGCAACCATGTTTTAGAGAAGGTGGCGACCCGATCAACGACGCCGCCGTAAGCAAAGACCTTTGAGGGAGCATGACAAGCTCAAGCTGCCGGTCAAGAATGAAATAAATCAAGGCCGTCCGACGAGAGATGTCACAGTGGGCTCACATGATGTTTGTATTTGATTTACGGTGCCCAGCTATGCTCTTAGATTATAGAATAGTAACTAGCTGCCCCCCGCGGTTTAATCCGCGTAGATAGAATTGTTTTGCTAATTCTGTTTCTAAAATAAAAGAAGCCTAAGTTACTTCTTATAACCTCAGCTATCTGTCAGTGAAAGTCCCGTCTAAATCAGTCCAGCCGTTGCGGAGATTAGCGGGAACAAACAGACGGATAGACACAATTTAAAAAAATGGCCTTTGTCATGTACCGTATATACTTTCATAATCATATTTATGTATTTAAGCTGTTATTTTGACATAAGAAACAGACACTTAAATCTTTATGTATTTGTGTAGATTGTTAATCTATAATCTAAGAGCCTCCACTCCATGCAAAATATTGTTTTCTTTTTTTATTTTATTTTTAGCTATTTTTAGCCATATCATTGCCAGTTAAAGATATGGAATTTAAAAAAAAACTAACTGTCACTGTTGTGAATTGCTTGCATGTCAACCATCCCGACGTTCCGAATGGACCGTAAGCCGTCTACGTGGCATACACGTTCGGACGAATTCCGTACGGAAAAATTACGAATGTGTGTGTCATGTTGAAGTATTCATATGTAATGCCTGCGTTCGGGGTGTCCGAATTAGGAAATCGAAACAGGAAAACGAATGTATGTGTTGGGCCTTAGGCTCGTCACATACATTCGTTTTCCTGATTTGAAAACCTTACACGGAAACCGTATTCGTAATTCCGTGCAATCACCACACAACTTCGATTTTTCTCTACGGAATTCCTTCAGCTAGGTCACGTCATGCGACGTGACTGAGCTCGTTCCGTTTGGAAACTTCCGAATGTGTGACGAGCCCTAGTAAAAGTATGCAGACCTTGCATCCGTTTCGTTTTTTTCCGTTCGGAATTCCGAACGCAAGGGCTAGCATTCGCAATGAATGGACGGAAAAATTCCGTACGGAGAAAAATCGAATGTGTGTGGCAAGCCCTGATTGTTATATGGATTTGCTGCGTTCGGAGAACCCGATTCGAAAAACGAATTCAGAAATCGAATCAGGAAAACGAATGTGTGTGGCCGGCCTTAGGCCCGTCACATACATTAGTTTTCCTGATTCGATTTCCGAATTCGTTTTCCGTATGCGGACACCCCGAACGCAGCCATCTCATATGAATAGTTCAACATGACACACACGTTCGTAATTTTTCCGTACGGAATTCCGAACGGAATTCGTTCGAACGTGTGTGTCATGTAGAACTATTTATATGAAATGCTTGCGTTCGTCGTGAAACGAATTCGGAAATTGAATCAGGAAAACGAATGTATATGGCAGGCCTTAGTCTGTAAGCACGCTATAAACATTTTATAGCGCGCTATCGTATCGATGCTGTGCTGTGAGTAGAGTACACTTTGAGCGCGTTTTGGAACGTGAGACTTGTGTTGTGTCTGTGGTGTTTGTGTTGTGTTGTCAATAAATCAAATTGGTCTTCCGTTCCGTGGTCTGGTCTCCCGCGTTTCGCAATACTTTTAGCCTCCTGAATTCAAGATATATTTATCCCGCTGTTCAACTCATTACGCATTAATATTCGCATTCACTCGTTATTTCATGAGTATTATTGCCATTGTTAATGTTTATCACCAATACATAACCTCTAACTCCAAATATGACTGCAAAAGATTTAAAAGAAATAGGAAAAATATGCATTCCTGGCATGCGATTGAGCTTAGCCGATAAAGAGCACATTTCAGGCCCTGGGACTTATGAACTTAAAGGCTATATATATGCTACATTGACTGGTGTTCTAAAAATTGAGGACGATGAGACAAACAAGGTAAGTACTGAAAATTAATTCTTTAAAAAATAAATATTGCATTAACTATACTAGAAATATTGAATTACTTTGCTATTCCGCGAAAACTGTTTTTTTTTATGTTAAGAGGGTGGCAAACGAGCAAGCGTGTGACGTGATGGTAAGTAATCAACGCCGCCCATGGACACCCGCAACACCAGGGGAATCACGGATGCGTACCCGGCCCTTTGAGAAAGAAGTAGGCTAACAAACAGGCAGATGGCCCACCTGATGGAAAGTGGTCACTGCCGCCCATGGACATCTGCAACACCAGAGGTGCTGCCAATGCTTTTCCAGTCTAGGGAGGATGGGGAATGGGGATGAGTGAATAGGCCTCCAGATCTCGTCACTCACCGTACGAAATGCAATAGCAAGCTTATACTTTACGGCGATATTCTGTGAGAGTGTGGTATTACCCCGGTTGAGCCGGCCCATTCGAAGAGTAATCATCTAGTGAAGATTACTGTGAATATTTATGTTTGTTCATGCAATTGTCCCACCTTCCCTCTGCATATATAATAAAATATTCAACACAAGCGCCGCTATGTGCACGATTTAACCCAACTGCTTTCGCAGAATAGCAAAGTAATTCAATATTTCTAGTATAATATGGATTAAAATAACAAAAGCAAAATAACGCCTGAATATATTAACTAGTTATTGCATGAACTTATTGATATTATAAACACTGCCATTTCAGACCAAAGTGATATCCGTGCAAAGTCCACGAACACCCAGTATACTGCCAAAGACTGGTGATATTGTCACGGCCAAAGTGACAGTGGTAAATTCTCGTATGGTGCAGTGCCTCATTCTCTGTGTTGGTCCATCAGTGCTGGAACGTCCGTACCGAGGGATTCTGAAAAAAGAAGACATAAAGTCCACCGATAAAGACAGGATTGACCCATATAAGTGCTTCCGTCCAGGAGATGTAATATTAGCAAGAGTTGTATCCTTTTATCAAATTCTATTTATTTTTATACATTATTTCACATTAATGAAACTGTATACATTTTTCTTTATCATTATATTGAAAGGAATGACATGATGAGTAAAAAAAGCTTGACAAACAATATGCTTAAAGTGCAGTTTAGAAAAAGCACTATTTTAGCATAAAATTGACCATTAAATATCAAGAATTCTTCCTAAATTGATTAGTTTTCTACATGTGAATTAAATAGACAATAATGATAAGTGTCTGAACAAAATTGTCATCAATTTATATTCCTTCACAACACAATTGAAAACAAGTAAATTTAAAATAAAGTGGTAATGCTCAGGGGTGTATTTACCGTAGAGCCAAAGGGGCCATGGCCCGGGGCGGCAGGCTGTGAGGGGCGGCGAATTCTCGGGGCCTTCTTTAAGCATCTTTTATTGTCAATGTTACGTACAATATTTTTTATTACTTAATGGAGCTGACCCGGTGCGCCAAATCTTTAAATAAGCCTCTGGTAATGCTTGGTGTCCTAAATGACGAGACATCCCTAGGTGGTTTCACATACAAAACATTATTTATTTATAAATTGTATATACATATTATCCAATATAAATGACCTTATTGAACAAATCAGTTACCTATGACAGAAATTCATTGGTATCACATTTCAACTGCGGAGAATGAACTTGGCGTGGCCATAGCAACAGCGGAAGGCTCTCCACAAGGAATCAGCATGGTTCCTATCAGCTGGTCAGAGATGCAGTGTCCTAAGACCTTGGTTAAGGAACCCAGAAAAGTGGCCAGGGTCATACCAGAGAACATCAACCAGGCGTTTTTCCATGGGGATAAGGATCAGGATAAAAAAGATAATAAAGATGAAGATAAGAAATAAAATAATCTTTGTAGAGTTTTGTTTCATTTGAGTTAATGATGAATCCATATTTACTTGAATTGGATGCAGAGGCGGCGTTAGGCGTAGGCGACGTGAGCCACCGCCTACGGCCTCGCGGTCCTAGGGGCCTCGCGGCTGAATGGTTTAAGCATGACTCGGACGCAACGTAAGAATGTATGTTTCAATAGAGGGCCTCGCAAAATGTACCTTGCCTACATAAAATTTTGGTCTTGCCCCGCCACTGATTGGATGTATTTAAACTCTTTGTTGTATATAAATGATACACAACAGTTCTACATTATGATATATTAGCTTTGATCCGCAGCTTCGTCTGCATACAAGGAAATCTTTAAAATGTAACGAATTTTCATGTTATAATGACTTTTTTATATATTTTTTTATCTCCAGTACGGGATCTCATTGGGCACGCACGAATTTGCCGTTAATTATTTTTCAATCACTATTTCACCCTTTTATCTTAAAAATAAAAGTAGCCTGTCTTTCACCAGGGCTCAAATTATCTCCATACCAAATTTGATCAAAATCGGTTGAGCTGTAAATCACGCAGATAAAAAGAACTGGGGCACGCATGAAATTACAGTAAATCCAGCGCCTATTTCATTCTTTCAAGGGTGGGTTTTATTTAAAAAAAAAAAAAAAAACCGGCTAAGTCCGAGTCAGACACGCGCACAAAGGGTTCCGTACCATTATCTATAAAAAAAGGCAAAAAAAAAACACTTGTTATATGGGAGCCCCCTTAAATATTTATTTTATTTCAGTTTTTTAGTATTTGTTGTCATAGCGGCAACAGAAATACATCATCTGTGAAAATTTCAACTCACTGCTTTTGTGTGACAGTGGCACAACTCGAAATGAAACTCTATTCATTTAAAAGTCTTAATAATATTGAATTAAAGTCTCTAATCGGAGACCATTTAAGTTTGAGTTGTGTCACTGTTGTACTAAAGCAGCGAACTGTCTAACTATCACGGTTCATGAGATACAGCCGAACAGACAGACGGACGCACAGCGGAGTCTTAGTAATAGGGTCCTGTTTTACCCTTTGGGTACGGAACCCTAAAAAGTAGTCTGGCTTTCCCCTGGGTTCAAATTATTTCATCAAAATCGGTTCGGCGATTTAGACGTGAAAACGAACCAGACAGACAAGATTGAATTTCCGACATTTAATATAAAAGGTAAGCTTTCTCTTTTATGGGATGTAGAAAGTATATTATTAAGAAGAGAAATGAGAAAATTTAACAATCTTGCTACCACAGTCGTCATACATGAAAACGAATTAATTGATGGGTTTCAATTGCTTACAATAAAGTACCTTGATGGCATTTCCGAACTAAAGTTACTTTCGAGTTTCTGAACAAACCTGTCAATCACATGTTCGTCGTTCACAAACCTTATAGGAGTATATTTAAATTTCTTACTCATTCCCTATTTTAACA
Organism: Tortricodes alternella; assembly: GCA_947859335.1. Lineage (NCBI taxonomy): Eukaryota > Metazoa > Arthropoda > Insecta > Lepidoptera > Tortricidae > Tortricodes > Tortricodes alternella. The sequence continues at coordinate 4,275,126 of OX401988.1, read as the reverse complement.
ACTTTTTAAACTATGCGTAGTTAAATGGGAGGAAAGAAAAAACGAATTTATTGCAAAATAAATGAAAATGTTATAATTTCATATATTTTCTTTATGTATTTTTCGCATTACATATTACAGAATCATAAGTAAACCTTGAGATCCGAGTTTTCAAACGCACGTTACTTATGTGTGAATGTCAAATTCTCCGAAAATATTTATATTGTAGTTTTTATCAAAATTTACCTTGAAAAGATGTATAGTTTAAGCTGTAACTGAGCGAGATTATAAATTTAAGATAAATCTGCAATCATTCCATTGTTTTGTTACGCATTAGCTTTAGGGAAATGAGGTCACCGTTGACCAGTTATCATTAAACAAACTTTATAGTGTCATAGTATTATAGGTTCTAGGCCGAGCAGTATTTAGCGGTCTCGTAAGCCTGCTACACGCCTCAAGATGAAGTTTGCCGAGCATTTAAGTGCCCATATAACACCGGAGTGGCGTAAACAATATATTAATTATGAGGTATTTATTATATTCTGTATGTACTGGTAAGTTCTGACAATAACTAGATTTCCAGGGATTATTGCCATTATTAGCAAGGTCAGGAGTATCGCAACATTGTTGCGTGACTTAGAAATTTGTACACCTCTGAAACTGAAGTGTAAATCAAGGATATTCATTGAAAATATATTTTGCTTTGGTTTTTATTAACCCTTTCGGCGCGCATGATGCACATGTGCATCATGGGATTGCAGCCTCGCGCACGCGCATGATGCACATGTGCATCATGGGATTGCAGCCCCGCGCACGCGCATGATGCACATGTGCTTCATGGGATTGCAGCCCCTTGGGCGCGCATGATGCACATGTGCTTCATGACAAAGATTGATGACAACATAGTATTTTGTCCAAATTGGAACAGTTTTTAGGTTGATTAAGATTATTGAGACTATAAATAATTGAGTGTCATATATATATTTTTTTCTTCCTCTGTATTTTCAGAGAAAAATTACTTTGAACTTTAACAATCGATATTACTCGTATTAAGTAAGAAATTTTTCTTATTTATTTGATAAACCGTTAGCGTAGTCATCATTGTACATTTTAATTTAATTTAATCATCTATATATTTAGATTTTCACTTAAAAATGTCATGATAACCACGGTGCATCATTGCGCCAGAGCGTACCGCATTTATTACCATGCAATTTTAAAATGCAACAAGTACCGTATTTGTCGTATAATATTAGACTTTATTGCGCATGAACGAAAGTACATTTTTCTTAAGTAAGCAACAGAGAATCACATTGGACGGTGTCATGCGGCGTTGACGTTAGTCATTCATTTGTAATTTTTTAAAGTAATGTATATAAACATTCAATATTTCGGCGATAAATACAATAGTAGATACAAATATTACTCAGCGAATAAATTTAGCAAATAGTCGTTTTTGTATAGTCTAGAAAGTGGCGGTACACTTGACTTGACTAAGAAATGGTTTATCACGCTACTTATCTCGTTCAGCTACCTGGCGGCGACCTGTCATGTCCCGTGACCTTGCATTCCTTAGAGACATACGCTAATTATTATTTTCTTATCTTTTCTATTGTTAAGAAAACTTTCACGAAATGCAGGCGACCAATCACGAATGTCGCCGTGCTGAGCTGGGAAGACAAAGGGTGGGTAATTCATATTAAATACGTACAGTCTTAGTTTATGCCTGTGACTGTGCGTTTGTCTCCTTGCGTCTTGTGAGTGATAATCGACTGTGATTGTGAATCTTTAACCACTGACCCGGCTATCTTTATGGACCCGAATACTGTACGTAGAACGATGGACCCGGCTTTCTCTATGTACTCGAACTCTGCTAACTCTACGATTGACCCGGCTTTCATAATGGAGTCCGATTATGCGCCTTCCACCACAGATGACCCTGCTCACCTCATGGACCCGATAGTTGCCGTTTTATCAAATGGTCAACTGCCGACCGATATCAGCGATATACCAATGCCGCTAGGTAACTACTTGGATTAATTAATTAAATTTTCCAATGTTATTGTCAAATTAATTCAATTAGACTGTTTACCCATTGTTTTTTATTTCATCCGAAATAAACATTTTGTACCTAACTGGTTATTATAAATTGCGCATGACACCATTCATTCTCTTGTTGCTCGCGGCAGCGAAATGCGTGCGGTACCGTAGCGCGCAATGATGCACAGGGTGCATCATGGCTTTTAGAACAGAAAATTATGTATGTGCGCGCGGGCACGTTGCACCGCGCTGGAAGTCGTTCGCGCAGGGGCATTGCAGCGCGCTATGAGGCGGTCGCGCGGGTGGATTGCAGCGCGCTATCACATGCTCGCGCCGAAAGGGTTAATAAATACACAAGTAAATAAGTGCCATTTTATCATCTTGGTACAATCTTTGTAACTTGCCTGGTCACTGAAAATGTGTGCTTAGTTGTCTATTTGGCTAATACTCCAGCTTTAAATGACAATGCAAAATCCAATTGCACATGACTATCATAATTGTACAATTCAAAATGCCAATATATGTATCATGTATCATATCGACTTAAAACTTCAATATCCCTTTACTAGGAAATGAAGGCAATGCTATACACAGCGGTAGAAGAAGCACCATCAGCTGAAAATGTGGAGCCGGAAGTATTGTCACGCCATTTCGCAAACTTCGATGAGACATTCTTTCATTACTGTGATCAAGAGTTAAAAAAAATCAACACATTCTACTCAGGTACTTGAAATGCTTCATTATTCAAGTTTGACAACAACTGTTATCTGATTGATTGTTCTCACTCATATTCATATTCACTTACTATATCTAAGTATATCTATCTAGTGCATTCATAGTGCCTTTTCATGTTTATATTCAATATGATTTTGTACTTTAATCATACGGAAATAAAGTTTATATTTGAAAGAAACTTCTTGGACATATATTTAAACAAATGTAATGTTAACGGAAAAATGACATTGCATATTTTATACATTATAATTTTCCTTATATAATAATATATGGAGAAAATGTATAGTGAATATGTATGATATGATAATGTTTACATCAGTTATGCTTATAGATATAAACAAAACACTAATATACACAGCGTTGTGCCGAGGCTCGCCACGGCATAATGCTGAGTGGCACCCTCTTTGGCACCGTTCGGCATAGCTTTTTATGTCCATTGTTTATTGTGCTTTACTTGTTATCTGTCTCTGTCTAATGTGTGTTAAATAAATGTCTTTATTATTATTATTTCACTTTATTTTCTTTCTTTTTCTCATTTTTATTATTATCATTATTATTATGAAAAATAGAGATGATATTTTACTCTTGCAATTATCTCTTTTTACAGAAAAGTTAGCAGAAGCCACAAGAAAATTTGCCACATTACAGAGCGAGTTAAAATCCCAGTTTGACACAATGAAGCCGAAAGCCGGCGGTGACGGAAGGAAGGCCCCGATGCCCCGCCGGAAAGTTCAGGAACTGAAACTGGCCTTCAGCGAGTTCTACCTCAGTCTGATTCTACTGCAGAACTACCAGAATTTGAATTATACAGGCTTCAGAAAGATATTAAAGAAACATGATAAGGTACTTAAAAACTAACATATGCATATATGCAAATAAAATAATTTAGATTTAGGGGCAAAAATTTATTGTTTTTTGAATAATTATTGGTTTTGTTTCTTAACTTAAGAAATTAATGCAAATCTGTTAAAAAAATCAACAAAATGGTAAAACTAAAAGTTGAATTAAAATTAAATAAAAATAAAATTAAAATTAAAAGATACTAGTGGACCCGTCAGACGTTTTCCTGCAGCGCCATCCGCCGGGCTGATTTGTGAATCTAAACCATCCAGGGCGCCACCCAAACGAATACAAAAAAAATCATTCAAATCGGTCCAGCCGTTTAGGAGGAGTTCAGTGACATACACATGTACAGTAGAATTATATATATATAAAGATAAGTATCTTTTATTTGTCAAAAATGGGTTTGCGTTTGATCTCAGTCTCACCTGATGTTAAGTGACGACGAGGTCGACAGTGGTACAGGCTTACCCAGAAAATGCCTATTCTCGTCTTGCCTTTAAAATACAAATAAAAATGAAGACACAGTGAGAGCGTTCCACTCCTTCGCTGTAGGAATAATGTTATCTACGTAAAAACTTTGAGAAATACTCATCTATCATTGACGCTCCAAACGCTTCATGACTCATTGCCACCATTCCAGGATGTCAAAACACTTGTCATAATAATTTTAGTGCGTAACGAAAATGCAAATCAGCACTACCAAACCAAGTCATTTTATATTCTTTTGTTTTGTTGAAATATTGAAAAAACCGGACAAGTGCGAGTTAACCTCGCGTGAATAAATAGGGTTCCGTACATGGTTATCTGAAATTTCCTGTTACTTTAAATACCATACTTCTTACAGGTTTTCCTTTAATCTATAGGTAAAAAACTGTTTTCAGTATATATTTTTTTTCAAAATTTTAGACCCAGTAGTTTTGGAGATTGGGGGGGGGGGGGGTCTAATTTGGCCACAAAAGTGGCCCTCATATTTAAAATTCATTTATTTACGTTACACGTCCGTGTTGCGGTCACCGACTTACAGAATTTCAACTCAATCGGTCCAGTAGTTTCGGAACAAATTAGCTGTGACAGACAGACACACGTGATCCTATAAGGGTTCCGTTTTTTCCTTTTGAGGTACGGAACCCTAAAAAAATGTGTCCTACTTCTCCATTCTATTTCTATTTTAATTTTTATTCTATTCAAAAGTAATTCTTATTATTTTTTAGTTATTAAATGGCAGTAACGGCGCGCAATGGCGGGCGGAGCACGTAGAAACATCCCACTTCTACACAAACAAGGACATAGACCGACTGATCAGCGACACAGAAGCCACGGTCACCAATGAACTAGAAGGAGGGGACCGGCAGAAAGCCATGAAGAAGCTGAGGGTCCCACCGCTGGGCGAGCAACAGAGCCCGTGGACCACGTTCAAAGTGGGACTGTTCTCCGGCTCGTTTATTGTGCTGTTCATCACTGTTGTGTTGTCCGGTGAGTATTAACGTTGATTCACCTGGAATAAGTCTGCATTAAAGTTTAGGTGAATTTCTAACTTTATGTTCTTGATCACGATTAACCTTTTGACCGCCAAGCATATCTGAGTAGTAACACGAATTTCAACTTTAAGTCAAGGTTATGAAGGACTTTTTTACCCTGTATCTGCTGACGGCTGCAGCCGACTGTCGTGGTCAAAAGGTTAAAAGTTCAAATTTTAATCCAATTTGCGGAACAACATCACAATATTCTAAAAGTTTGGCTGTAACGGTCCATTTTTAACTGACTTCAAAAAAGATTTTGACGAATAGAGAACCTCCTTTTTTGAAGTCTGTTAAATAGGGGATTCTATTATTATTGTCACTCAAAGCAATAATTAAATAGAACTTTAGGAACGCGCTTAAAGTTTCTTTCATGGTACAATTTCTGTTTTAAGGTTTTATTCTTACCCGCCACAAGTTTGTTCGCGTGGTTTCGGCTGGGTGCGGCCATGCTCTTATATTTTCTAATATCCTACCAAAGTTTGTGTGTGTGTGTGTTTGTTACCTCTTCCCGTTAAAACGGCTGGACGGATTTTGATGTAATTTGGAATGGAGATAGCTTATACCCTGGATTAACACATAGGCTACTTTTTATCCCGGAAATTTGAAAAGTTCCCAAGGGAATAACGATATTCAAACTCTACGCGGACGTAGTCGCGGGCACACCTAGTTATCCATATATTTAAATGCCTTCATAGAAATTTACCTCAAAGTCACAAGTGTGCATTACTGTGTAAAAACAAAAACCACAAAATATAATAAGACATAAAAAAAACTAATTTGAAGTGGTGGTAAGCTCATTTCAACTAAACAATTGCTATTTTGTCGTACAACCACAAGCTCTAACAAATCTCATCGCTAATTCCGTATCTCATTTGGACTGACAATCATGAATTGACCGTTAGCATTATGCGGAGTTAAGTCCTTGGCTGCTACTTCCAAAACGACCAAGGTTGAAGACTCGCACGAACATATGGTTTATACGCACTGGCAGGTCAAGTTAGATTCGCCGTTGAGGTCGGTGGTAAAGTTTTATTTAAGAGAATTACATCCCTGGTACAGCATCTACCTGGTATCTGGTACCTCTGCTGCACTGGGAGTGAAGAAATAGCATAGAATGCGTGCAGATGCTTATCATCCTGGCATGTCGTAAAAGTCGACTAAGGGACGGGTCCTCTCCAACATGGTGGACTATCTGTATGGGCGATGGGCTGATCACCTGTCACCATACGGTTCATCATACCATCTTAGGACTAATTAGTTAATTAGGGCTCTGCCCACCCTATTAGGGATTTCGGGCGTGATGCTATGTATGTATGTATGTATCTACAGCATCTCTGACACTGCACATTATAAGGGTGACCGTGTAAGACCAGCAATGTCCACTCACTGTTTCTATATTTAGCTAATATCTTAAGCAGTAATCGCTAAATTAACAAACTTTAATTAATATTTACGACTTTAATACGATCTATAAATTGCCACAGCACACATAGTTGGGTAAATTTACTAGTTTCGGTATCAAAAAGCAAATAAGAGACGTTACGTCGTGGGAGCGTTATGGTATAACCTTTTGTTATTGACTCTTGTGATAAAAGTCAAGGTCGAGACCGAGTCAGGCTCGTCGGGTAGGTAGGTAAAGGTTTTTGAAGAGGGCATATTATATATGATTTTGATAGTGGACGTCTCATGGACCCAGAATCTTAAGTTAATTTATATCGTTTCTTCAAGAGATTTTTTTTAAATGACTGCGGTGACATTTCACCAGTTTGCTCGGCTGTTTGATTATTTATTTGCCTTAAGCTAAAAAAAAAAGAAAAAGAAAGTGACAGTTCCTCTATTATGTATTGTGTTTTGTTTGACAACAGAGCTGGCAGCACAGGCTGTCAGTCAACTCAACCACAGAATACATAATGAACTGTCATTTTCTTTTTATTTCTTTAGCTTAAGGCAAAGAAATAATCAAACAGCCCAGCCAATGGATGAAACGTCGTGGCATTTATTTAAAAAAATCTGAAGAAACGATATAAAATAAAAATAAATTACCTTTAGATTATTGGCCTTGACACGTTCACTGTCAAAATAAAATATAGGGTTCCTTAATAAAACAACATAAAAATTAAAAACCAGATTGTCATAAAAATAGTATATCGAAGTCGGTGGCAAGTAAATTAGGTAATACATCCCGCATACTGTCCTGTGTTCAGTTCCCTGACACCTATTTCGATATATTTAATTTATCACTTAATTAAAAAAATATCCGACGTTTTAAGGGTAATTGGCTTACGCACGCCAATCATTATTTCTTACTTTTTAAAGGGGGTTTGAAGTCGGTTTTTTATTAGTTGTGTTTTTTTCACATTTTACGTGTTTTGAATTAGATTTAAACTCTTGTTTCAGCTCTATTCCACGAAGGCGGCGCGGACAACTTCAAAACGGCGTTCAGACTGTACCGAGGACCATTCCTATTAGTAGAATTCATATTTTTAATAGGCATCAATGTATACGGCTGGCGGTCTTCCGGCGTCAACCACGTTCTAATATTCGAACTGGATCCACGGAACCATTTATCTGAGCAACATCTGATGGAGTTGGCGGCCATCTTTGGTGTGGTGTGGGCGCTTAGTATATTGAGTTTTATATACAGCGCGAGTTTGAGTATACCGCCATTTGTGAACCCGCTCGCGCTCGTTATAATAATGGTGGCGTTTTTAATGAACCCTTTGAAGATGTTCCGGCATGAAGCTAGGTTTTGGTTCTTGAGGATATGTGTGAGTATTTTTTAATAGGCTTTATGGATTGTACACACCGGAAGCGGGCTCGCGTAAACAGTCTCGCAGGAACTAAAATGGAAGTCTTCACACTGATGACCCGTAGCTACCGCGCGCAGCCGAAAGGATTGATGTGAAATCTTCCATTTTAGTTCATGTGACACTGCTTACGTCCGGCTTCCGACCCGCTCCGCATTCGGTGTGTACATGGGGATGGAATAAGATTTAATTCATTTTTAATACATTATTGACGAATTTTTGTTTAAATACAAAATAACGTGACTCCTTATAGATATTTAATTTATTGCCACGCCTAGTTATTTGGGTTTCTTTTCTCGTTCATTTGATATTAATTTAATCGTGTTGAGATATAAATTATGATTATCTTTTTTTTTGTGAAACCGTCTCATTCGTAAATTCATCATACTTCATTTGGCTTAAAGGTCTTTCAGAGACCAGGCCAAAAAAAAAAAAACATACTTCATCCACATAAAGTGTCAAAAATAAACTTACCAACATTACTGGCAACATAGACGTTCTGAATTTAAAATTAACTTTTTAGGGTCGCATTTTAGCAGCGCCTTTCATGCCAGTGCTGTTCGCGGACTTCTGGCTGGCGGACCAGTGGAACTCCTTCACGACGGCATTTCTGGACTTCCATTATTTAATTGCGTTTTACGTTGCGGGGGGTGACTGGTTCAAAGTAAACGGTGAGTTTATATTATTTGATATTAACTGATACCGGGTTGTTGCTATAGTAATATGGTATTGAAGAAATTTCTGTTTCTCAAAGCATATCGGTCTACTATAAGTGTTTAGTCTCGTAAATTAACCTTTTGACCGCCAAACATGTCTGAGAAGTAACACGAATTTCAACTTTAAGTCAAGGTAATGAAGGACTTTTTTACCCTGCATCCGCTGACGGTTGCAACCGACTGTGGCGGTCAAATGGTTAATAGAGAAAATTAATCAAATGTCTAATATTATGCTTTGAGGAACGGGCCCTTGGGCACAGAATAGATAATAATACTAACGTACAGATAAATCACTGTGTAAAAACCGGTGTTTAAAACTATTTTTTTTTATTTTTATTTCAATTGACTGACAAACGAGCTGACGGCCCACCTGATGGAAAGTGGTCACCGCCGCCCATGGACATCTGCAACACCAGAGGTGCTGCCAATGCGTTGCCAGTCTAGGGAGGGGGAATGGGGATGGGATGGGGATGAGGGAATAGGCCTTCGGATCTCGTCACTCACCGTACGAAACGCAATAGCAAGCTATTACTTTACGCCGATATTCTGTGAGAGTGTGGTGCTACCCCGGTCGAGCCGGCCCATTCGAACAGTAATCATCTAGTGAGGATTACTGTTTGGCTCTACCACTACAAAACATTTACAATGAAAATAAGCTAAAATTACTTTCGCAGGCTCCTATCTCTATGCAATCGTCGAGTGTGATACGACCTTGCGAAGGTTATTCCGTTAAACTATTTTTTGGGATGTAACTACAAATTTACAGTTTTCGGTTTTATTTACTTGTGCTATAAGACATTGCTTCGTGCCGAATTTCATGATTCTAGGTCAACGGGGAAGTACCGTATAGGTTTTGATTCCTTTACGAATAGCAAAATACGTGACATAAATGGCCGTATCTTTTGATTGCGGTGACTTAGAAGGTTGATTTTTTTCACAGCTCCAGGAGTTTGCAGACCTGAGTATTTGCTATTAATTTCGACTTGATACCTCCACGCATTCTTGAGAAAAAGATCTTGACAGACAGACAGACGGACAAATAAGTGATCCTATAAGGGTTCCTTTTTAGGGTTCCGTACCAAAAGGGTAAAAACGGGACCCTATTACTAAGGCTCCGATGTCCGTCTGTCCGTCCGTCGGTCCGTCCGTCTGTCACCAGACTGTATCTTATGAACCGTGATAGTAAGACAGTTGAAATTTTCACAGACAAACAGAATAAAATAAATATTTAAGCGTTTTTGCTCGATATTGATTACGGCAACAGGTAGACGCTTGAAATATTCACAGAACATATAGTTATATATTCACTGTAAATATAAATAATTAAATTAAAATAAAACAAATATTTAAAGGGGGCTCCCATAGAACAAACGTGTTTTTTTTTTGCTTGATTATTGATAATGGTACGGAAACCTTCGTGCGCGAGTCCGACTCGCACTTGGCCGGTTTTTTCCTTTTGAGGTGTGGTACCCTACAATTGTCATTGCAGATGCATTCGAGTCGACGAAATGGTTCATAATAACTCGTGCGCTGGTGAGTATAGTACCAGCGTGGACGCGCTTCTGCCAGTGCCTGCGCCGCTACCGCGACAGCCGCGAGGCCTTCCCGCACTTGCTCAACGCCGGGAAATACTCGACCACGTTCTTCGTCGCGCTGTTCACGACGCTCAGGATATTATACGCTGGTAAGTGCCTCCAACCCACACGATTAACCTTTTGACCGCCAAGCATGTCTGAGAAGTAACACGAATTTCAACTTTAAGTCAAGGTATTGAAGAACTTTTTTACGCTGTATCTGCTGACGGCTGCAGCCGACTGTGGCGGTCAAAAGGTTAAACACACATGGAGCTAGAACCATTGAAATATATAGTAACGAACTGCTCAAAACAATTTTCGCAATGCTTACTTTTGAAGTGTCAAAACGCGGATCTGACACCATCGCAGGTTCGGTCACATGTCAACCACTATCCTTGACACCCATTTAAGTGACACTGTTATAATTGAAAAAAAAAAAAAATGCCCTCCCGCATCGCGCGGCGTGAGACCGCAGCACCACCGACCACAATGATAATGATAGCGTGTGAATCAAGCAATATTAGACTTTTGTATGTAGATCAGCAATTGGGTGCGTGGGTAAGCCATGGCGCTGGCGTTTGACACCTTCTATGAGACTTGTTACATTAAATTGTACTGATAGGCATATCCTTCTTTTGAGATCTTTGGCTAGAACTATATTAGATTCACGTGGGCCAAGTAGGCCGATCTGTGCGCGTTTAGAATGTATAAAAAATATACATATAAATATAAACCTACCTGAATTGGTAAAAACCGCATCAAAATCAGTTGCGTGGTTTAGGAGGAGTTAGCGGATATACAGACAGACAGACGCGGAAAGCGACTTTGTTTTAAAACTATGTAGAAAAGAGAAATTATTTTGAAGTTATTTATGAAAATAGGCGATAATTGGCCATTCCCCACTTTATCTCTGAACTGGGCCTAAAATGCAGAAAATAGTTCTTTACCTATAGATTACAGGAAAACCTATAAGAAATCTATGGTAGGTATTTAAAGTAACATAGGAAATTTCATATAATCACGGAACCCTCTCCACGCGAATTTAACTCCCAATTGCCCGGTTTTTATTTCTCAGATAAATACGCGGACCCCTACGACAACCCGTTTCTATACGCGTGGTTCGCGTGCCAGCTAGTGGCTTCCCTGTACACATACACGTGGGACGTCAAGATGGACTGGGGGCTGTTCAGCTTCGCGCAGCAGGAGAACCGCTTGCTGCGGGAGGAGATCGTCTATAACCCCGGGGTAAGTTCGACACTATGAGGTTACGCGTACTTCGAGTGCCTACTAGTGACCCCCCTTTGTAATTAGGTTAATTCAAAGTATGTTATGAAATTTGAGAAATGGATATGGGACTCCATGAGATTGAGACCGTGATCAAGTACTCACTCTCGGTTAAGATTTCACACTGTACATAATTTGGCTGTAAAACACTTGTGCGATCTCATTATGAAACTCGCCTCTCGGCTCGTTTCATAAACCCACACTCGTGTTTTAAGGCCTGTCATTATGCAGCCGTTGCATAAACTACTATTAATTCAGTGTATTCTTTGTGTATATTGTTTGTAAATGTGGCAATAAGTATCTTTTTATTTTATTTATTTTAAATACTAAATGTCCATGACATCGGCTATAAAATCCTTGCTCATCACAGAAAGATTCCCCGGATTCGTACCCTCGACCTCCGTTAGACGTGGTTGCACTGCCACTGCGCAATGGAATCCGTTAAAACTGGATGACTTTTAGGTGTCACGATGACGTAATTGTTCCAGTTCTACTATTTCGCGATAGTGGAAGACTTCGTGCTCCGCTTCGTCTGGATCGTGTCGTTCCTGCTGACCGAGAACCAGGTCGTCCCGGCCGAGACCATGGTGTCGATACTCGCGCCGCTGGAGGTGTTCAGGTGATAACCCTTTTTTACCCAAATGCGCGATGCAAAAGAGGGTAATGTGTTTATCAGCCCATATATATGTAGGTTTGTTCCTTTGTGGCGCTCTAGAGACCAAACGCGTGGGCCGATTTTGATTGATTCTTACGTCAATCGATTTGTCATGTCAGTGCGAGTGCGTCAGTCAAGACATGACAGTAATCAGAATATGGCGACAACTAGACGTCATTGGGTTGATATGGAAATAGCAGTTGGTGACTTCAAATAGCTTTTATAGGATTTCATGGAGATTCAAATGGCCTAATTCAGAAGGGCCACTCAAATTGATCTTTAATTTAAGTGACGTTTTTGTATATTAGGTTAACAACTAGTTGACCTTTTGTTAACCTTTTGGCCGCCAAGCATGTCTGAGAAGTAACACGAATTTCAACTTTAAGCCAAGGTAATGGAGGACGTTTTTTACCCTGTATCTGCTGACGGCTGCAGCCGACTGTGGCGGTCAAAAGGTTAAAACCGCGCGCCTCGCAAGTCTAGCAGCTTTTTTTGCTAGTAAAAGTAAGGCTAAGCCGTGTCTTTATATACTAGTGGAACCGCCACGGTTTCGCCCGCGGTATTTCGCATACAATCCTTATCACCCCTTTTTCATCCCTTTGGGGGTGGAATTTCAAAAAATCCCTCCTTAGTGCACCTCTAGGGTACTCGAGGAATGTCCTCCACAAACCTCTAGGAGCACCCGTTTAGACTGTGCGTTGTCTATAAGTGAGTCACGGTACTGTTTATATGTATTGATGTTATCTGATGCAGATATTGTATATCAAAAGTTTTCCCCGCAGACGTTTTATCTGGAACTTCTTCCGGCTGGAGAACGAGCACTTGAACAACTGCGGTAAATTCCGCGCCGTCCGCGACATCTCGGTGGCGCCGCTGGACTCGTCCGACCAGGCCGACATCATCCGCATGATGGACCACCCGGACGGCGTCATCAACAGGTACGCTTTATCTAGCGGGAATAGAGTTCATTACGTTCCTGATGTAGCAAAATTTCAAAATACCAAGTAGCAAATTTACCAGATATCTTAACACATTCAGTGCCGGAGACTGTCGGGTAGTTAAGGATTTCGTTCCCATGCCGGATGACCCCATATCGTGATCGTAATACTATAGCTATAGATGACTAAAGCCCACGCCGAAAATCCGATATCGATCTCTGTTTTTGACGAGCAGGGTTGTCGCTAAAACATATAGGTTTTTTAGGTATGTTTTTTAAACAAAACAAACTGTACTGAACAAATTAGCAGTGGAATGAAAAGCTGTACGAATTATCGAAAGAACGGATGTCACAAATGTCAAGCAAAATCACGTTCATTTTGAACGGGAAAAAACCGAGCGTGTGCAGCCGCTTGAAGGGGCGCTTTTAAAAATTAGAAAAAGATGTGTATTGTCAGCTCTCTCTAACAAATTACCACGCGATGGCATAGTGGAACACATAATTTAATTAAGCAACGTTTTTAGCGGAACCCTGCCACGAGACATCGTGAACACGATATCGGGATCTCGGCGTGTAGCGTCGATTCGTTCGACAAAAGTGTAAATGTGCCCGACAGTCGGGTCTTATACATAATAAGATACGTTTCACCGGCGTGGCGGTGTAGACTTGTTTTATGGGTTGGCAATGAATGTGTTAAATACCATACTCTCGAATTACCACATCTCCTATACACCCGGTTCCTGATGCCTGCATACATACATACATATCATCACGCCCGAAATCCCTAATGGGTGGGCAGAGCCACAAGACTACTTGTGGCCACGTTTGATTAATTAGTCCTAAGATGGTCTCATGAACCGTATGGTGACAGGTGATCAGCCCATCGCCCATACAGATAGTCCACCATGGTGGAGAGGACCACACTCCTAAAATATCAGAACTGTGAAAGAATCCAGTTTCCAAGAAGTTTTAACCCTTTAACCTTTTGAACGCCACGGCTAACGGCGAAAAACCGTGCTACGAGCGCTCTACGTCGGCTGTAGCCGACGCAAATGTATGAAAAACGGCATATCATGCCGTCCGGGGCACGGAAATCTGCTGTCGGCTACAGCCGACTGGGGCGTTCAAAAGGTTTAACGCCATTAAATTTTCATACGACGTGTCCGTATCGCCATCTATTCAAAGTCACAAACAAAATATATAAGTCATTATTCTTAACTATGAGACTGCGGCGAATTGAGCTGGAAATTTTGTGTCTTATATTCGGTTAAAAGGTTAAAGAAACATTATCCTAGTTCTTACTTAGTAGACGTCCTGTATCCACTAACAAACGGTATAATTATTCGTTTTCAGATTAACAAAAAAGAAGAATATAAAGAAAGCGAAAGACCTTGATCGGAAGCCGTTAATCAAGAAGGAGTCCATCCAGGACTTGCAGCTCGAGTTAGACCTGTCCTCAAAAATGCTGTAACCAACTGTGATATACTTACTTTTAGACGTTATAGTATTATTCCAAATTATATTTATAGAAATCATTGATACTGTTGTTTTTATCAGCCCATATACGTCCCACTACTGGGCACAGGTCTCCTCTCATATTAAGAGTCTGGGCAGTAGTCCCCACGCAGGCCTAGTGCGGATTGGAGACTTCACATATACGTACATTGTTCAATTATACTACTTTGCAGATGTGTGGTTTCGTAAAGACGTACGTATTCTTTTGCCGAATGCTATTGGTAGTTATCAAATTGAAATATCATAAGTTTCGAAGGACTTACAGGCGCGAGGCGGATAGAACCCATCGTATTTTCTAGGAAACGTTCGTATTTGTCATACTTCAGTCAACCTCAGTACCCATTAAGACAGCGTAGGGGAAACTCGCATCGCAGATTAATAATCGATATAGAGTGGTTAATACCTAAGTTAAGATTTGTTAATAGAATAAGTTAAAAGAATAAGTTTGTTTTCAGTTCTTTTTAATAGTCAAGTCGAAAGCCTGGGTTTTTTTTTAACATTTATTTATATTTCATAACTGAAAATGAAAAATGTAAAAGTAGCAACCAGCTGATTATTTCTGTAAAGTCCATAAACAAGTTTCGGAGGTTCAATTTTTGGTAACACTACATTCTCTATATAACTTGATCGTGGTGTTTATAAGATTTAAGTGTGTTTGACTTCAAACTCGTGGTTTGACATATTTCTCACTGATAAATAAAGTACCCTATTTATTTAATACACACGTCGACGAACACAAACATGGCTGTCTTTACCAACGATGTGCTTTGTGGTATGGAAGGCGGTTCACAGGTAGACGTTAATTACACAGATTTTGAAAAGGCTTTTGATCGTGTGGATCACGTCATAACTCATAAAAACAATTTGGTAAGTATATGTGGTGATTTGCTTCGGTGGTTAGAATCATATCTTCGAAATCGTTGTCAGACTGTTGTTATAGGAGGTTGGACTTCCTTGCCGTCCCATCGGGCGTGCCTCAAGGATCTATTCTGGGACCACTTTTATATGTCTCGTACCTTTACGATGTGGACAAGTGTCTTCATCATGCTAGATTCCTGATGTACGCTGATGATACCAAAATATACATGACCGTAAATAACAGGCTCACTGCGTACTATATAAAAAATAGGATACACAAATACATACATACAGGTGAAGCTAATAAAAAGGGTGTTAAAAAAAATGTACCTACTTACTGTTACAGTTTCATAATAGTATATTAATTATAGGCACCCGATTTGATTTTCATCCCATCAAATGCTCAATCTACTTTTCACAAGTAAGAAAACTTTACCTTTAATCAACTTGATAAAATAAAATGTCATTTAAGAAGAGAATTACTACACACAAAGTCCATATAATACCGGCCAAGCAAGAAATTATACCTCATTCGAACCAATTTGATTTTTAGGACCTACAAAATAGAGTTCATTATTGCAATGACAATATTGTACTTCGGATCTCTTAGAATAACGTTAGCAACTTTAACGTACCTGTCCGGCGCAATGACGCGATGACCGCGTCATGGGCTTTTTGGAGAAATTATTACCAAAATAATAATAAAACTAATGTTAAACAGTAGTAAACCATATAATCTAACAGGCTTTGAAAAAAAACTAGACCTCTTGGTGGAGATTTTCTGAAATATCGTAATTCGAAGTTTGACCGTGTAAATGAGTTATTTATAAATATATTTTTAGGAAAGTTTTAATGTAACATTATTCTTTTAAGTGTTAAGATTCAGGTTATTTTAAAAAAGTTGTAAAATAAGTAAAATTCTCAGTGTAACAAGCAAAAATGTCATGACGCGATATAGCGTCATGCGCATGTGAGTATTGTTTCGAAATGACGCGATATCACGTCATGCGCACTGAATGGGTTACTATCGAAAAATGTCTCACTTTTACTTATAGGCGTAAAAGGAAAGCCATAAAATATGATAACCTTTACTTAAACCATTAGCATCCACACTTTTACATACAGACTACTCTGTAGGTCATAATGCGGTAAAACAAAACAAAGACCTATATTTGGTGCATTCATGTATGTATTTCAAATGTATGAACTACAACGATATAATAATATATCCATCAAGTATGTAACGATAGCTGTATCGTAAGTGTTAAAAGAACTGTAAGCGTTAACAATTTCTGCGCCATTGACGGATATCCGCACCAGGTTCACCGTTAACGACGGATATGTCCGTCAGACCTATATAGATGTGACATAAGATTGGAATTCGCACTGATTAACTACGTGGCGTTGAAAGGGTTAACGCAAAAATAGTAGGAGTTCAATTTTACTTGAATAATCTTCATTAAAAAATCGCTTTAAGTACATACAATTAGTAAATTAAAAAATTGAGTACAGTTAATTTTAATATTACAAAAAACATAGCATAACGTTAACTGTAAAGCAAATATTCCGGACCATAATAAAAAAACTGGACATGTGCGATTCTGACTCGCGCGCAGAGGATCCCGTACTTACCTATGAAAAGCACACAGTACCTTTTAAAAATTAAAAAAAACTTTTAATGGCTGTAGCCAACAGCAAATTTCCGTGCCCCGGACGCACGTTTTCTCGCACACAGCCGTGGCGTTCAAAAGGTTAAAACATACCTATGCAATAAAACAATTAATAACTCTCGCTAGCTCCTATCTCTATGCAACCGTCAAGTGTGATCCGACCTTGCAAAGGTTATTCAGTTTTATTTTGTTTTCTCGAAAACCATAAATATTTGAAACTTTGCTTTATTTTTCGTGTTAAATATACTTAACTTCCTCTCAGCCTGAATAATAAGATTTTTGGGTTGACAAATTTCGGAGATAAGGGTGTCCATTTATGGTAATAAATAAAAAAAAATTGAAATGCTTATTGAACAAAGCATTCAAATTTTAATAAATATATTTAAACATATTATTCCAAATTTCAAGTTCATAACATAAGTAGTTGCTGAGATAAACGGCTGTGACATACAGACAGACAGACGATGTACCCATACGTTTTATTTACCTTTTTGATTTTTATTTTACATTTCTACTGTTTTATTACTACAATGACAGTGCTAACCAACATAGAAATGCTTGAGCCAAGGTGGTAGTGGAACTCGCGACTCTTTCAAAGGAGGAATCGTTTTTAACCGACTTCAAAAAAAAGGAGGAGGTTCTCAAATCCGTTGTATTTTTTATTATTTTATGTTTGTTACTTCAGAACTCCGTCATTTATAAACAGATTAAAAAATAATAATAATGGTAGGGTATACTTCCAGCTTGGTCCCGTTGTAGTCAAAGTCGAGTTATGATGAGAGGACACATGAGGAATTGATGAAACTCTTCAAATATTATAAGCAGGCATATAGCAATTTTAGTATTTTCTGTAATAACTCAAGCAGTTACGTTCCAAAAGCATTATTTGGTGAAGTGGAACTGTTGATGAAGACCATAGATGATCACCGGAACTCCTAAATGTTGAGTATTTCACGGTTGGCGATTAAATTGCTGTATAAAGTTCTGAGGCAACTTATGTCCATGAAAATTCATGTAGTAAAATTGAAGAACCAGGCGAACTCCTCAACGATTGACATCCTTGCACCGTGGATAGCAACAGATTGTAAATGGTGATGAGCAATTGGCATTATGCTATTGTTACTTGATGTCGTAAATGTGTGTCGTTAAATCACAGGATAATAAATAAAATGTGAACAAAAAAACTTAGGTACATTTCAAAGGCTATTTGAAGTCGGTTTTTTTATTTTATAAATTATATGATTATTAGTAACTGAGCTACTCGTAAATGCGTCAAATTTAGCTATGGTGATACAATGCTAGACGACAGTTAACGTCAGCGCTATCTATTAAAAAAAACAACACACAGATGATATAATGGCCAAATTCACAAAGGCCACTCAAATTGACAACTAGTTGAGGGACATTTATCAATTTAATCTCTAATCAAATGATTAAGTGGCGTTTGTGAATTCGGCCAATAATCAGTTGCCCTTCAAATTTCGTTTATCTGTTTCTTAAAGGTGTTAAAAGGTGATCAGTTATTTTTATTATATTATCTTGTGTATTATACGTTGGTGCACGCGAATAATGCTGTAATTGTAACATTATTTAGTATAGTGGAGTAATGTATAAATTGTTGGCTCTGCCTATAAATAATAAACTCAATATGTAAACATTTCAAAAATGCACAATCTTTCAACATTCAAGCGATTCACGTCTCTGTAACTTAATTACAACAATTATGTACAAAATACAAATACGATAAGGCATGTTGCAGGCTCAATGCCATCTCGATATCTCCTTTTCGGGTAGTTTTTAAGTCTGAAACAAAAACCATACGTTTATAAAGCGTATCCAAACCATGATCAACTTCACTTTATATATACTCTATTTGTTTAGATACTTAACTAAATGTAAACAAATGAGCCCACGTGACTCAGCTAACCAACCAATCAAGACAAAAATAGAAAAACATAAATGTTCTCTTGTTTTATAGTAAGAGGGGGACAAACGAGCAGGCGGGTTACCTGATGGTTAGCAATCACCACCGCCCATGGACACCCGCAACACCAGGGGAATCACGGATGCGTTGCCGGCCCTGATGGAAAGTGGTCAACGTCTTCAATAGTTTCCGATTCCCGTGGGAATCCAAATACTTAAATTAATCCTACAAACTATGGGTGTGGTGATAAGGGAGGAATAATATTTAAAACGATGCATTTTAAATACATAAAAAAAAGTTCTGCTCATGAGCATTTTAATTTGATTTCATGTCACTTGTCAATCGTTCGTTTTTAGGGTTCCGTACCTCTAAAGGAAAAAAAAGGAACCCTTATAGGATCACTCATGTTTCTGTCTGTCCGTCTGTGTCAGCCAATTTGCTCCGAAACTACTGGACCGATTGAGTTTAAATTTGGTACACATATGTAAGTCGGTGACCGCCACCCGGACGTGTAATGTAAATAAATGAATTTTAAACATGGAGGGGGGGAAAAAGCTCGTTGTGAGGTATTTTTTTTAATTACAGATAAATGGATTTGAAGTTATTCAGGTATATAAGCGAAAACTTTCGAACGTACGTTCGTTTGTTTACATTTAGTTTATTGCATAAACAAATAGAGTATAGGAATTCTGTAAATAGGAGAAGCTTTTTAAATATAATTTTTAAAACGATTTTATTTTTTAACTGTACTGTAATACTGTTTTGTCCTCGGAATTACACGTACATGCCTGAATAAAAGCTTGTCATCAAGACCGTAACTGCCGTGACTTACAGTGTCTAAGAGCGCAACGCCTCAAGCCTGGACTGCATCTCGTCCAGTTCGCTTTCGTCCGGCTCCGGCGCCTCCACGGCGGGCTCCTTGCTGGTGGACGGAGCCCCGACCGCTGTCGGTGGCGCAGGTGCCTCGCCCAGCTTGCCTTGCGTCAGTTCCCAGAGCACCTAGAAATCGGGAAATTTTCATTTACATGATTATCCGTAAAAACCGAAGACCGGATAGTAGCACGGTAGCACATGCTACTTACTATACGAATGTAGACGGTAGAGTGGCTTGTACCGTGGGCAAGTTACTCTACCACTTGCCTTCCCCCACCCGGCGTCCACTTATACAGTTAAAGCGTTTTCACATTCTCCTATCCGATATCGGATATTGGACCCGATACCGATATGTCGGCGGCGGCATTGTATAAAGAGACAAAGTAGTTTATCTTCATACAAACGCACCGCGCGCGGCTTGTATGTATACGCCAAAATATCTATGCGTCGCCGCACGCAACTTAAACAAAATCTCGACCCGTTTAGTAAGGGGAAACGGGTAGTAAGGGGAAAGATAACCTACTTTTTCTCTTTATACTATGGCGGCGGTGTCTTGCTCCCGTCGATATCGACCGCGGGCACATTTCCTTTGCTGTGCGTGTGACTGTGTCGGCGGCCGACGGTGGCAATATCGGACCGATAATGCCGAACATATGTGAAGGCACAACCGTATACAGATATAGTGAATAATATGTTTCCATCGGTAAAACTCGGATCTCAATCGGAAGACGACGGGACCCGAAGTGTCAATTAATTATTGTATTCAATGATTGACATGTTTATATTCATTAATATGAAACTTTATTATTTAATGTCATGTGTCATGTCATGAAAACTGACAGCATGGCATGATGGCTACTGGCCCCCAATTCTCGATGTTTTCGAGATAATGTCGGTTGCAAGATTAAACGTCAGATTCATACAGTTGTATCAAATGACTGTATGCACTGACGTGTTATCTCGATTGTTAGATTATCTCGAATGCGCCGAGAATTGGGGGCCTGCTGAAGCTAATTGAGAGAGCACGATAAATACGAACTTTTCCGATAAAACACGATGGAAACTAATTATGCACTACATCTGTATCGGCTATCGGCGCACGATACGAATATCGTATCGGGTCATGTGAAAATGCTCTTAGTAGACTGAAACTTGTTCAGTCCTGCGTCCGGGCGTGTCAAAACTTCTAGAAAACCCTAATCACTTTACTAACAAAATATACGGAACTGGTAGAGTAGAGTACTAGTTGACTCCACTGTTTAGTTCCTCTAACCAAAGTTCGTTACGCAGGCCGGCTGTCTTAATATTGGCGCTTATCTAAAAGAACGTATGTTTATCCTCTCAACTATGATAAGGAAAGGAATATAATCTGTGAAGTATTTGTGTCTGTATTATAAATATGGAACACTAAAAGAACAACACCACTACACTCACAAATGCTTCCCCAATGTGATTCACCTACATCACAGATTATATTAATACTGGTACCTATACTTACAGTGGAATGACTATCATCTGACCTCCGTTGACCTTGTGACCGGGGTAACAGACCAATTGAAACCATTTAATTATTTCCTACGTGTCCATTTTTTCAGCTGCTTAAAAAGATTAAACACCTAGAAGCTACTCGTATTTTATCTTTAAGATAAAATACGAGTACCTTCTAGGTGTTTGAATCTGTGGCGGGTCCACTAGTATAATATACTAGTGGACCCGCCACAGCTTCGCTCGCGGTATTTTCCATACAAACTTCCAGTTTCATCCCTTTAGGGATGGAATTTAAAAACCTCTAGGGAATGTCTCCTCCAAATTTCAAGCCTCTAGACCCACCCGTTTCGGCTGTGCGTTGTCTATAAGTGAGTCAAGGTACTGTTTTATATCATCTTATATTTTCTATGTAACTCCTATTTCTGTAGTTATAGTGAGACTTATATGTACTTAACTAAAAAAAAAACCACTTGGCAAAAACGTTCACGTAAAATTTCAATTACAGCAAGCACGCGACCTCGCGGAAGCGACCGATTCGGGTTGATCTTGATAATTGACCTCCGCGCTGTGTCAATTACTTTCCTTGTAATAAGTCACGCGAGATTTACTCGTCAAATGCAATGGATCACGACACGACACACGAAAAAAAAAAACAGAACGTGAGATCTTAGACATGCCAGATCTAGGAGGGGGCAACCGGGCCACCTGCCGCCCGGGACAGTTATACGGGGCGACTTTATGTAATAAAAACTAGTTTCACTAAACCCTTTAATCTCAAACGCTGGTGGTAGGGTTGCCAACCGTACTATAATATATAGTATTGTATGTACTATATTTTGGTTCTGTGTACTATATACTGTTGAAGAAATATATAGTTAACAAAAATGCTATATTTCGGTCAGACCTTACATGGGCTTTGGGATGACCAGTTCAATAGTTCTATAGGCTCGGATAACCAAAAGATGCGCAATCGGAAAGTTAGTAAGACACCACGTTACCACCTACCAATACCTTACTCTTTTGAAAAGGTGTACTATATTTTCTTTCTGTGTACTATTTTATTTATACCTTTTACTGGAAAATGCTAGATTTGCCCCATAAATAGTTGGCAACCCTAGCTGGATGGGAGTCGCGCTAATATCAAGTTTTTGCAATAGGGAAATTGGTAGATGACTTAGATAATTTGCGTTTCACACAATTTGACTAATGCTAAAGCTGCTTTTCAGGACAGTTAACTAACCTAACCCTACCTAGCCTAAACAAGGTATATTTATGAAGTCCTAAAATGTATGGTCGGCTGTAGAATTATGTAAAACATTACAACAATATTATTACGCGATACAATGGGCTCACGTTTTAAATCACCAAGGTATTATTTGCAGATGCTGACTCTACCAAAAGCACCCATTCAAATACATTTTTAATATGATGACTATAACATAACCTAAACCTTTATGTCAATCAAATCCCAAACATCCAAATAAAAATATCTCCTACCACAAAAAGAATATGGTTAATTTTACCTTATCAACTTCCGTCTGTGCTGCTTCCTCCATTTCCTCCTCATCCTCAACGCTGGACATGGTCTCGTCTAACATCTCCTCGATGATGCCGGCTTTCATCATCTCTTTGCTCATATTTTGCATGATGTTGGCAATCTCTGGGAGACGGATGAGTGCTTGCATGGCTTGCATCACCTAAATGTACATAAGTGTCTTAGTATATTCATTAAAACTTTAAGTTAGGATATACTATATAATGTATTTTCCGTAAGAGTATAAGGACACCATGCCATGTTTGTTCTTCTTTTAAGTGACAATGGAGCAATGATTTATAAAGAGGGCTTGGGGGCTGGAGCACTCTCTAATCCTCTAATATGCTACTTTTAATAAATGACATTGACATGACAACGAAGTTGCTATTTTGCAGAAAGGCTAAGCATATCCATTCAGCGTGGCAATGCAACGCGTTGCGTGTTGGGCACCCTACTGCGAGGGCCAGTTTTTTTACATTCATTTTAGATTCGATCTTGTTTAGTTTTTCATTTTATTTTAAGTTAGATTTAATTAAGATATTGTATACATTTGTTTATTTTTCTGCTCAATAAACTTTACAAAGTTGTCGGAAAAAGCCAGTTAAGTACAAATATTACCTCTGTTGACTTTTGCAAAGACCCAGCAACTCTTAGAGTAGCTGAAACCGAATGAAAATAATGTTGATAAAACGCACAAGGTCAAAACTCGTAGAGAATGTTAGTTTTTAAATTATGCTTTTTTTAAGTTGAGCTTTTCCCAAATTGTGACATCAATGCAATATTACATTGGTGGGAGGCAATGGATTAGTTGTTGAACAGATATGTTCAAAATTGGCAAGAGAGTGAGTTAGTTAATCTCAAAATAAATTAGATTTCTGTAAACAAACACATATTATAAGCAAAATCTAATAACATTCTACATCATCAAATCTAGGTGGCCGATTCCCTTTTGTTTTTGAATAAAATGGCTTTTAGTTCTGTAAATAATATTTTTACCTAGCTGGTTCTTCATTTGCATTTGTACTGAGTTCAAATGTGCTTTGCTGGTGTATATTTTACTAATCGCCTTCCGCGATCTTAGGATTTCCTTCGCGAGTATCGTGCACACTTGCTTGTCGTTCTTTGTGGCAGCTTCCTTCAACGATCGTTTGATCTTCTCTTCCTCGCGTTGTATTGCTGAAAAGCTTGACTAGAATTAATCATAACTCTATGAAACTTATATTTCAATGAAATTCGTTTACCGAACTATTGACAAAAGAATAGTTGATGCCTGAAGATTCGTCATACCTCGAATTTGTCTATCTAAATTGTATCCTTCTTTGCGTAGTTTATGTGACCACTCGTTTACCTAAAATTCATTACAATGAACATTAAGAAAAAAACGTAATAAAAAACTGCTATACCCGTAATAAGATAAAATGTACCATTTCTTTAGGGTTTCGGTCTGTAGATTTGCCAAAAAGACCCATTTTTGGTAATTAAATAAGAATTTTCAAGGCGAGCAAAGCAATTTGTTGTGACAGATTTGGAATTTGACATATGTCGATGATCTCATCCGTAACTTATTCGATTTGTGGCTTGTGTAATGGAACGTTAAATGTTTTGGTTGTTGTATGAAGTGGGTTTATTACATTGTTCTCATATAAAGAAGAGGTATTAAAAAAATCTATTAAAAGTAATTATCAAACTGATTATGACAAAAAAGAATGAGTACAAATGCAACTAATACTAAGTAAGTAGTTTTTATTTAGATTTAATTAATTTTACGTGATTTTATTGTCTTATTTCATAGGTAGGTGATACTAAGTAATATAAACAACTTTACTAATAAAAACTTTTGCCTTTAATTAACCAATATAATACAACATGTTGAAAAGGTTCATTTGATATGTAACTATATTATTTGAATCAATACATAATATTAAGTTACAATATATAAAAATTTAAACATATATTTTTCATAACGTAAGTTGCGGTAAACGAAACTCTTCGAAGGTTGCCAGCATATTTTTTCTTTAAATATGTTATTCATACTTATTATATTTTATTGATAAGACAGACAAAGTATTTGTGAAATAGGTGAAATAGGAATCTGAAAATAGACCAGAAAAAAAGCATTTGTATCGCCGTGTCCGTTTAGTATTTCTTTTTAAAATAGTTTTCTAATCTGTGCTTCATTTAAAAACCAGCTGTCAGAAAATTGTGTACTTTACTCTTTTGGCTGGTATCATTATTTACGACCTGCGGCATTTGTTTGGTTATTTCAAATGAATAAAATTATGAGAAAAGATACGAATCATTTTTAAGTGAGCATACGAACGAGTTACTATAACAACACAGCGCAGTACGCTAGTTTCATCACATAAATCCAGGGAAGTGAAACTAGGTAAGTGTTTGATTCCTATCTACTCTTCTTGCTTAAGTGTTATGCATCTTGGATCGTTGGTTGCATTGCATCTAGCTTGCTTGCAATGTAACACACACATTGAGCCTTTTTCAGTTAGCAATTTTTTTTTACAAATCCTTATTGTGTTTTTTATCTAAATGTTAATATAGGTGTCTATAAGTACCCCTTAGAGTCGGTAAAAGTGGATCCACCGGAATAATGAAGGAGTCAAGTGCAGTCAGTCATTTATTTTTAATGTATAGTTGCATTTAGAGCGAATATTTTAGCATTAAATTAAATTTCATGAACGGCATCTAAATGTGTGGTGTCTCATGTTAAGAATATCTCACATGTGTACTGTATAGTAACTGTAATTGCTATTGCAAACACCAGCTATTGTCAATTCAGGGATCTGCTCGTTGCACACAATGACTCCATAATTATGTTGAAATGGTTGCTAATTTATGAAACTTATTCTTAATGTTTTTTCTTGATGATTGAGTAACATTTAGGAATGTTAGTTGCTTCTCAGGACTCTTATTAACTTAGGGGCCACTGCTGGCTAAGATGAATATTATAAATAGAGGGGCCACCGTTTTATTTCACTGCTTATCTCTCCAGCATATCAGCGAAAGGGTTGGTAAGTTGTACCTTGGCCCAACTGGCCAAGGTTGAAAATTAACAAGATAATTATTTTCTTTGATAATTAATGATAATAATATGATTCTTAGTTAGTCTTAGTAGTGTAGCATCATTAGTTTTTGGAATTTTCATTTTGTACCACAATTCATAACACAAGTAAAATATCAAAGAAAAACAATGCAAAGCGTGAGAAAATAAAATAGACTTAATTTTTTTGTTTTACTTTATTTCCTTGTATTATTATGAAGATAATTATCATGTTTACCACTTTGAACCCTGCAACTGACCGCTTCATCGCCTGCAGTGTTTTTGCTTAACTTGTCACCAACACTTTTTTATTTTACAACCATTTTTATAGTATGTTGCCCCAAATTCGTTCTAGCTGCTTTTTAACTATTGTCTTATAGTACAATAAAATGTAATACTAATACTCTTTATTTAAATATACAAAAAACATAATGGATCAATAACGGTAAATAAGAAGATAAATAATAGGCAATTGTATCACTTAATAGTAAGATTTTGTAGATAACGTTGGAAATTAAAGATCATGAGAAGGGTTTTACAAACACTTTTAAAGTAATTCATATGGCCATTTTTGCTATAAGATTATTAACCCTATGAAAGCCAGTGCCAAATGCGAAACGTGTGCCACGGACGCCAATGATGGCATCAGCCGACGAAAATTTACTGGAAACGGCATAGCATGGCGTCAGTGACACGGAAATCCGCTGTCATACATAGCCGACTGTCGTGCAGAAAGGTTAAATAATTATATTCAGAAATCAGAATACAAAGACTAATAAATTATTTTCGCTCACAGTCATTATTCATATAACTTTTCTTTTTAATATTGTGTAATAGCACTAATAGCCTTACCAACATACCATATCGTACCTACAAACTTACATAAAGTTAAACATACCAACCACTGTGGATGAAAACAAAACAATGGTTTCCTAATAATTAAATATTTAATCTGCAATGCCAGGAATTTCTCACCATCATTCTTGTATTATGTAATTCATAACATGTGACACATCTTAGATTCAAACATTCAAGTCAACTCAATCTTTAAATACAATAGTTGATTTATGGTAGAAATAAGTACAACTTACAAGGATAGGCTCCTCTGCTGCACTGGGAGTGAAGAAATAGCATAGAATGCGTGCATTATCATCCTGGCATGTCGTAAAAGTCGACTAAGGGACGGATCCTCTCCAACATGGTGGACTATCTGTATGGGCGATGGGCGGATCACCTGTCACCTTATGGTTCATCATACCATCTTAGGACTAATTAATTAATCGAAAGTGGTCACAAGTAGTCTTGTGGCTCTGCCCAGCCCATTAGGGATTTCGGGCGTGATGCTATGTATGTATATGTACAAGGATACTCATGTACTGCGTTCAAGCTCCGAGGAATCTTAGCTCACGTTAACCTTTTGAACGCCACGGTTCAATGCAACAAAGCGTGCCCTGGACGCCGAGACGGCTGTAGCCGACAATATGTATGGAAAATGGCATGTCGTGGCGTCAGGGTCTCGATAATCTGCTTTCGACTACCGCTGAAAGTGGCTTTCGAAAGATACCGGATAGTAAAAGCTTGCATCAGAAATAGGATAAAACTATCAGAATTAAACGAAATTCACGTCAGTTATCAAAATAAAGCTTAGTTTCTTGCAATTTTAACATAATACTTCACTTAATATCACGTCGTGCACGTTTGATATTCCCAACTGACTTAATAGAGCCAGTGTTGCCAACCGCTTAGGGCCTGATGTCGCCATTTTTTACATCTTAAGTAGCCTAATGTAGCCGAATTTCAACTTCTGTTCTGTAGCCCAAAAAAGTAGCCCAAACCAAACGCCAAATTTTCGCTTAAATAAAATAAAACGTAGTTTTCATTTGTGATGCGGCTAATTTAAATGCTTGTCTCTGAAGTAGCCTAATAGGCGACCAGTCGCCTTTCAGATTTTTTCATCGCCGATTCTCATTCTGAGTAGCCTAAATGGCGACAAATCGCCTACGTTGGCCACACTGAATAGAGCGCGTATTGAACCTCAAAGGGCCTCCCCGCGCACTTACAATTTGTAACAAGTTGAAACTTGATCGCCGCGCGAAGGCCGACAAAGCTAACACGACTTTAGAGATAGCTAATGTGCAGCCGGATATCCGGCTACCCGGCCAATGCCCATGCCGGATAATTGGTATCCGGTATCCGGCCAAACCACTATCCGTTGCATCTCTACACCGCGCCCGATTCCTCGGAGCTCGCGCACAGACTATGTATGTATTTAGGTTGCATGTACAATTGAATCGATAAGTTTAACACACAAATGCGAGATAAACGAAATAAGACCGATAGAGGGCGCCGTTACACGTTAACACGTTATCAATATTAAAGACATCATCTATGCTCAAAATAGTTCATTCTTCAGTAGCTGAGGCTAACAGCATCGAACAGTGCCATTCGGGCGTCACTGTTCCTGTTTTACCAAGTGTAAAACGGAGCCAAGCTAGTTTCACTCTGCACTTTAGGTAAGCTCGGCCGTCGCGTTGCTCGGAGGTGTAAATCGCAGTAGGTTGCCGCTCGCTCACTCGCTGGGCGATTCGCGCGTTGTTGTCGTTAGATGACGCGGATAAAAATTGACAACCCTAGCGTACACGAAAGAGCACGTTTTATGCGACGGAGAGAGAAGGCATGATTAGGCATATTTTCGTACCTAAACACCGTTTTTGTTAGAGAGTGATTCTTCTGTACGTTAGTAGATACTATTATCTATTATGTGATAGAGCGCTACTAAACTGAAAGTGGGGAATAGACAAAGCGGCACACATGACTTTGGCGCTGATTACTTTCAGAGCTTTCCTTTGACGGAACCTCGACGGTAAATCAAAAGGCTGTTTGCATCAGAGCCGTGCCAAAAAATCCACCAATCAGTGTACAAAGCGGCGTTCACACACCATCCTATTGGTGGATGTTTTCCTCACGCACCGCTCAACTCTCCCTGGCTCTGGTGTAAACGCGGCTTAAACCTTGATCAAAATAAAATTCTCAAGTTAAGCAGCTATTTCGTACGGGAACCCGTACCGCCGTGTGTTTCTCTAACATGTGAATTACCTCGTTCGAAGACGAGGCAACTGCCGAAGGAAAACCGGTTTGTCAGTATGGGCTCTACGTTAAGTTTTTTTTGGCAATTCAAGCTGTTTTTACCAGACGTCGAAAGCCATCCCAACCCATGCCATCAATCGCGTTCAGTCGTGACAATAAGAATCCCACTAGCGGCACATCCGGCGAGGCGACTAAGTAATAGAAGAACCCGATAATGGGGTTCTTGACACTGAATCAATTTCAGCCTCCTATTTCAAAAACGCCAGATGCTAAATGATATACGTATCTAATTGTATTCATTATATAAACAAATGGTCGATTGATTCATGCAAAGTATACCCAAGGTATACCTTTGTTATCCTGGGTTGTAGCTGTTTGTATATTTGCTAGATGAAAGCGAAACCTTCGAATACCGAGTTTATAAATCAAATGCTCTTGAGGTATTTTATCAGGTGGTAACAAAATGTCATATTGATTTTATCGAAATCGATCACTAACCGATAATTAGCATGTTGTTTCGAAGATTATAGAATATTTGAACGGCCGCGGACTCCGGACTTAAATAGATCCGTTTTGTTATCAGATATTATACACTTCAAATAATGTATGAAAACTAGTAATTAAGTTGTCATTTTGATAGATACGAAAATAATCCATTTGTTTTGTACTCTGTTGAGTACAATCAAAAGTTACTTCGCAGGACTTTGGTATGATAGATAATATAATACGATATTATGTATAATAATATAATACCTAGATATTCCAGTCATTGCGTCAATCATTTTGTTATTGGTTTTCTCCAACAAAGACCAGTTTATTTTCACATTTTAAATTTAAGCGCAGTAGCCGAAATTCTTACAAATATGAAAACCGCAAAACACTAATAGTGATGAGATCAAAAATAATATGCTTTTTGTCACGACTAAAACATGGTTGCTTTCCACTAGGACACTAGACCCCCAACCGTGTCCCTCCCTTTATTAAAATATCGACATTTATTTTCATTTCGTCGTATGGCAGCTGGTCGGGTCATGTAGCCAGGCGTGGATACAGGGGGGCAATGAAGACATTCGCTCCCCCTGACTCACGACCGAAGCACCCTATTTCTACCATTTTGCCCCCCTAAACAAAACCCTGTACGTCCGTCTGAAAATGGGCTATTCACTCGGTTTTTCGATAGCGACAGAAAGAAAACGAGTAACGGACATCCGTTACTCGTTTTCTTTCTGTCGGAACGGACGCAAGGGACGGAAAGATAAGATAACCAATTATTGGAAGCCCCTATGGACCACAAATCCTAGCTATTCAAGGACCGCTGCAGACATTTACATTCAAGAACTGCTAATTAGTCACGCGGCTCTACGTTGTAGGTAAACACAAAGAAGGCTTTGCTTGTTCGCAATTGGTCAGTTTCCTAGATAACTTTTGGGTTGGGGGAGGGGTATGACCTCCATATCCCACAGCGCCCACATAAGGCAGGAGATGGAACGCCGAGGGGTTTTAGTGGGTATGCCCAGACGGGTGAGTCCCACATACCTCGCGCGCTTCCCCAGGCGAGGGAGGATGCGTAATGCAATTCCCCTCGTAAAAAAAGGGGTATGACCTCCTGGCCTATTCCCCTAGAGCCCCCACTATCGGTAGTATAAATACCTATATGGGTATACTGGTAGTTCTGAAGCGTACGAGATGAATTAAGATTCATATACCTAGTAGTACAGAAGCATACCAGTACATTTGCGCTTGAAACTCACGTGTTTAGTTTTATCGCTATCTTTTAATTATATTTAATGACGTAAAACATAATTGCCATCCTGTTGTCGACCGGAACGAGTTTGATAAAAAATGACGTGCAAAAATACTGTAAGAAATATTTACAGACTTGGGACTCAGCTTAGACTTTTACAAATGTTACAAATCCACTCTGGATTACCAAATAATTTATGGTATTAAAAGAAAAACTCAAATATTATACCATTGCTTTTGAAAAACGTGGCCCAAAGCGTTGTCACCAGAATGCCGTAACTAAAAGTCAACTAATCCACCCATCACATGACATGACAAGTGATCACGCATAAAAAAAGTGTGTGTGTGTCAACTCCGACGCACGACAGGAGTTTACTCCTTACGAACGATTATAAAATAAACCAGTACCCATCATACCATGCTGTCATTTTTCATTTTGACATTTGACAGTAAATAATAAAGTTTCATATTAATGAATATAAACATGTCACTCATTGAATACAATAATTAATTGACACTTCGGGTCCCGTCGTCTTCCGATTGAGATCAGAGTTTTACCGATGGAAACATATTATTCACTAAATCTGGGGGGCTAGCACGATATGCCCGCGAGTCGTTTGTCGCTCAGTGCGTCTCTGTCAGACCAGTCAAGTATGTAAGGGATGCACTGAGCGACAAACGACTCGCGGGCAGGTCGTGCTAGACGTGCTGTATGCAATGCGAAGCGACCGACGCATCTTCGGCTAACATCGTGTGACTCCGTACCGTGTGACAGTCTGACATCGTAGTTTGATTTTACTCCCCATAATTTTTCATACCCCGGCCTTATATATGAAAATCGATTCTTAAGGAGCAAACTCCAAAAACCTCAGTAAGCAATAGTTTTAAACTTTGTCAAAGTCGGTCAAGCCCTACACCGGTCCTTTTAAATTCCAAGCCGTTTTTGGTAATCTCGTAGTTAAGCACTTGTTATCTAGAACGCGCGAAGGCTAACCAGACTGGATGCCATCTCGAAACTAACCGCACAAATCAAACATACAAACGCATGTAGGTAACGTACTCGTTCTCATAACGCAAATATATAGTTATTATTACAATGAAATAAATGTAAGTGAGTTAGGTGTTATTTTCAAAAACCCCCTATTTAATCCCAAGAAGAGACTCTCCTTGCCATAACCAAAAATCTCAGGCTTCTTTCACGCCGCCAAGAAATCAAAAATTGTGCCATTTATTTAAATTTAAATCGGGCAACGGTAACCCATATAAATAATAATAAATAAATCAGGGGACAATCTTTACACAAATTGATCTAGTCCCAAAGTATGCTTTAATGGCTTATGTTATGGGTACTAGACGACGATATACATACTTATATAGAGAAATAAATAATTAAATACATAGGAAACATCCAAGACTCAGGAACAAACATTCGTGCTCATCACACAAATATTTGCCCTTACTGGGGATCGATCGAACACGGAATGCTAGCTTCGGAGGCAGGGTCACTCCCAACTAGGCTAACCGCGTCGTCAATATAATATTGAACATACAGTAATAACAATTTAAATAGTAGTTTATGCAACGGTTGCATAATGATAGGCCTTAAAACACTAGTGCGGTTTTATGAAACGAACTTTTAGCGAGTTTCATAATAAGATCGCTCGTGTGTTTTAAGGCCAAATTATGCAGAGTTGCATACATAACTTTATCTACACACATATTATAAATCCTCCATGATGGGTTCAGAAACAATATTTTCTGGCAACAAGTTATTTGTTGCAATCGTGGCTGCATATTTCCGATATCTGGCGCATTTTCACATCACACACACTCCGAGAAGACTACTATTCATATTTTCAACTAAAATGTAAATTACAAACAAGTTTTTCTATTCAATTCAACAACAATTCTACTTTCGTTCAGCAAAACACCAACATAATGGCGGCAATTCGATCTGACGGAGGACCAGGAGGCATAGACAAACGAATGAAGTCTCTATTCTCATGTCACTCGAGATCAAATGTTGTGCAGTTTATATTAAAAAAACATAGTGAATTGACGTTTCGTATCAATAACTGTTTTAATATCTATGGATACTAGAATAGAGACCCACTTGAGTTTTGACAGCTGTTCCAAATTTAATCTCATTTCTATACTAAAAACGATACGGGAATATCATAGCTGCACTGGTTTTTCCTAATTGGTTGTCAAAATGGTGGTCATTTCCTACGGTTTCCGATTACACTATGGAGGTTTTATGATATGGGTGTAGATAAAATGCAATACAATATACATAACTTATAAAATAAAAAATATAACTCTTAAATAAGTAGCTAACACGTTAGGTCTGCGACGTGTGACAGTTTCGCGGTATCCAATAAACCGTCCGCGGAAACGACGGAATAAAAAACCCTTCAGCCAGAATCGCTTCGTGAAGGCCGCAAGTTGGTCGGTCGGTACCCGCACCACCAAGGACGTAAAATGTCATGGGAAGCCGTGCTGGTTTTAGGAGGAACTTTGTATATTTTAAGAATCAATATGTCTTTAAAATCTAGCTCGCATATGAGCGATAACTAGTATTTAGCCAATCTTTTTGATACCTTGGTTGAATTCGGTCAGTTGGTTCGACTAAACCTTGGGTGGTTTTCCTTGAGCGCAAAATGTTTGCGTGTCGGAACATTTTCCTGTAGATTTCCCGAGACGAGATTGGAAGGCTTTCAAATAATATCTTCATCTAGAAATGTGCCAGACACGTATTATATACAGGCGCGGTCGCAGCCTGAAATTTTGGCGGGGGGTCACTAATAATAAAATATGTCGAGTAAATTAAATTTTACTTTTAGACTTGATTTTTCAATTTGACGTGTACGATTGGGGGGGGAGGGGCCATGTCCCCTGTGACCCCCCCCCCCCCCCCCCCCCGGGACCGCGCATGATTATATATAGAATACCAGGACTGCTCCAACACGGCCATCAGAATGTTTGCAGACAGGCTGGACTGTGTGTATGTAAATAATGCATGTGCGCTGCATATAGACATAATTAAGTAGCATTTTATTTACACATTATCATTTAGCATAAGATTAAGTATTGAGTAGGTAATTACTAACATACCTATATGAGTCATGTGAAAAGTAACTCGAAATAAATGAATTATTATTATACCATAATATGTTGCGGATGTCAAGGGATTTACAAAACGAATTTTAAAA
This sequence comes from Tortricodes alternella, assembly GCA_947859335.1. NCBI lineage: Eukaryota > Metazoa > Arthropoda > Insecta > Lepidoptera > Tortricidae > Tortricodes > Tortricodes alternella. The sequence continues at coordinate 4,241,077 of OX401988.1, read as the reverse complement.
ACTACATGGTTAGATCACCGGTGATCCCTGGGTCTCGATGGGCGAACCTACTGTGCTACTTAGGTTTATATAAAACTGTACACATCTTTGTTAATTTATATTACCTATATCTGTGCTGATTTGAAAAAATTATAGGTACCTCGCCGTGTTACTTGCCGGCTCTTCTCAGCAGTGTAACATTCATTCGTTAAACTTCATGAGAGCTTGTAAAAGCCTTAATTGAATTTATAACTGACCTTGAATTTTGTCTTTTATTGTTAAATTAAACGACAGCGGCCCTAACATGCATGACACAAAGATGAGATAGACCGTTTTATCTCTAAGTGCGTCTCTCTCACACTAGTGCCGACGAAAGAGATAATCATAGAGATAAACGGTTCTAATTTATCTTTGTGGCATGCATGTTAGGGTCGCAGGTACTCTTACCGAATACGACATAAATGGGAACGTGTTTTGGGGCTAAAGGAAATAACTTTTCAAAACGTCAATTCTAAATTTCTGTAGTCATATCCTAGAAGCAGGTGCGCTTTAAAAATGAAAAAAATATGTAGATTATCCAACGTTACATAAATAATAAATAATAAATCAGGGGACAATCTTTACACAAATCAATCTAGCCCCAAAGTAAGCTCTAAAGGCTTGTGTTATGTATGGTTACTAGACGACGATATACATACTTATATAGATAAATAAATACTTAAATACATAAGAAACATCCAAGACTCAGGAACAAACATTCGTGCTCATCACACAAATATTTGCCCTTACCGGGAATCGAACCCGGGACCGCTGGCTTCGGAAGCAGAGTCACTACCAACTAGGCCAAACGCGTTTATACAATAAAAATAAGATGCAACAACCATAATGGTTTAAAAGCATCCTGCATGCATTTTTGTAATACGCAGCCACTGTACCACTATGCATTATGTTAAGTATCTTCGGATGTCCTCAAATGATAGGTTGTGCATGTTTACCGGTTCTTGACATTGACATGTTCAGCGCATTTACGGTTTAACGGGTAAACCGGTAACGATCATATGTTTATTCTTCGCATGTTCAATGAACAAAAACACGAATAATGACTTAATAATAAGCTATACGACTATGAGTATTGTCGTTTAATTTTACTATCTATCGTTAAAAAGCGTAAGTGCAGCAAATTATGATTTCCGATCTTTTATCTTATTACTTTATGCGATCTCGTTTTGGATGATATTTTTTTTTTAATGTCAATTTTTTTTTTAAAGAAGTTAGATGTGCATTTGACCTCTATCTCACCTGATGGAAAGTGATGATGAGGTCGACGATGGAGCATGCACACCTAGATAATGCCTATTCACTCTCTCCTTGAAAAGACCCAAGTGGTAGCGTTCTGGGAACAAGTCTGCAGGCAGGGAGTTCCACTCCTTAGCCGTTCGCCAAATGAATGTTGAAGCGTACCGCTTAGTGCGAATTCTTGGAATATCAACAACATAGGGAAACTCCAATTGACTGGCAAACGAGCTAACGGCCCACCTGATGGAAAGTGGTCACCGCCGCCCATGGACATCTGCAACACCAGAGGTGCTGCCAATGCGTTGCCAGTCTAAGGAGGATGGGGAATGGGGATGGGATACGGATGAGGGAATAGGCCTCAGGATCTCGCCACTCACCGTACGAAACGCAATAGCAAGCTATTACTTTACGCCGATATTCTGTGAGGTCGAGCCGGCCCATTCGAACAGTAATCATATAGTGAGGATTACTGTTTGGCTCTACCACTGCGAGATGTATTTAGATAATGTTTTACTTTCCAAGTTTATCTAGATTTATGTCATTCATGAGGTAGAAAAAAAGACGCTGTGTGGCGCTCGGTTGCCCAGGTACTTATCTAGCATATTACGTGGAATCAAACTAAGGAATCTAGGAAACCATATGGTTTTCTTAAAGATATGGCATATTTTACTAACGCGAGTCATTGACTCTGTATACATGTAAAATCGCAAACTTTTCCTACGCATTACTATATAGAGTTAGGACTTCGGAATTCTATGGAGTCACAATCAGTAACACACCTTGGTAATTGATTAAGCTCTATTACCTTAACAAGTTTTCGTAATGTCATGGATGAATGACATATTGCAGTTAATTGTGAAATTGTTATCTATTTTCCCTTTAAAATAAGGTTCCTCATTACCTTACCATACCTGCAATAGCTTTCAAGTATTCATTAGGCTTTTTGAAACGCGATTACTAATATATTATATAAGTGACTGTGGCTGGCATGCGTTGCTCGGTTTATTTTTATTTTTTGGGTCTTAAACCTTTCTGAGCGCGCGCACAACACCTCACCAAAGTTGCATCGTAATCGGATGAATTGAACGCAAAGGAGACGAACAACCAAACAACCAAACATACAAAGGTTTAGGAAAATTTGTTACTTTTTCTCATACTAACTTCAAACCCTTCTTTTACCCCACTTCGACTGTTATTTCCAAAGGTTTTGTATAACCTATGTCCTGCCTGAAGTAGCCCTCAATATAATATCGATAACCACATAGAAATCCGTCCAGTACTTTAAAAGTTCATCGCATATAATTAGACAAATATGAACAGACAGAAAATTCCATAACATATTTTCATTGTTATCTTCAATGTAACAGACTTTTTCCACTTTAAGATATTATTATATGTATAGATAACCATAAAGCCGCTGGCTAGAAACTTCACCCAAACACCACAATGGCTGTCATCGACACACATCGGCGTTACTCGAGACCTATCAATGACAGTGTTAAGCAATTGACCACCGGCTGCATGCCAATTGTGTTCCATTCACGACCACTTGTGTCGAGGAAACTGCACGTAGATACCTATGAAACAAGTTGTTTGAAAAAACTTTCCAACAATCATTATCATTACCGGCTACGTCGAAAAAAAGGGGTATCGTTCAATTGTGACTACGCGACCGAAGTCAAAGTCAAACTATCTTTATATAATTTAGGCTTTCACAAGCACTTATGAAGGTCAAGGACTGAATCAACCACCGGTTCGGAAAAAATCCTCTACTGAGAAGAGCCGGCAAGAAACTCGGTGAGGTATCATTTTTTCAAATCAGTACACATATAAGTCAACAATGATGTCTACAGTTTTATACAAATCTAAGTATATACCACAGCAGGTACGCCCATCGAGACCCAGGGATCGCCGGTGCCGCCGAAAGAAGATAAAGGAGACCAATTTTGAAGTATATATGTATTGTAACTATATCATCAACAAACTGGTAGTACGAAAATACGATTAGATCAATTTCGCTCCAAAGTCACCTGTAACTTTTAACATTTTGCTTTAGCGTCGCTAAACGACAACGTCTTTCATAGTGATTTTAGTATTTGCTAAATGATACGTATCATTTAAATGTTCTAGTAGTCCACTTTTAGAATTCATGCCTCGGTTACTTTCGTACAGACATTTTATTGACGGCGCTTACGCCAAGCACATAATGTCTACGTTGTCCCTTTCGTTTATGCGTGGGAGTATTATAATCCATCATTATCTAACGCACTCCCACTGGGCAATTAAGGGCGTACCTCGCGAATCACGACGCTGGTCCTGAATATCGAACAAGCCAGCGGTTGCGAGAGAATGCTAGCAATCGTTTTTAACGAAAACGATAACCCCGCTTACTACTGTAAGCGGCGGTGTCGTACCTACTTTAATGGCGGTACTCAGAGTCAGATAACGAACGATTAACATGTTCTTAAGTGGGAGATTTTGTATGGAAAATTTGGAAACAGAACACTATAATGGTTTATTAACTGACTACGAGTGCGGCCTCAAGTTCACATGTGCTTAACTTTGTTTATTCCTATCTAAGCGGGCGTCTGCGGCCCTAACATGCATGGCACAAAGATAAATTAGAACCGTTTATCTCTAAGTGCGTCTCTCTCACACTAGTGCAGACGAAAGAGATAGTCATAGAGATACACGGTTCTAATTTATCTTTGTAGCATGCATGTTAGGGCCGCTGGGCCCATAACCTAATAACTTTAGTTATGCATGACGAGCTAGCTAGCTAGATGGAATAAAACAGGGACCACTGAACCAAGACTATAATGTATAAAGAAAATGTAAAGATGACAGTCACATGTCATTTAGCAACACATAGACACATAGTATCAAGGAGGTTTGCGTTCAACCTCAACAGTCTGATTATTTACTTGTCGGGCGAAGACTTTCCAAGCGACGATGAATTCCATAATGCCTCAAAATGGTTTTCGACGACGCTGTGGTGTGATTTTATAAAGTTAATCGCACCACTGTTCACGGTCTACGATATATATAAGGCTAACCCTATCCGGTGATCCGTGACTTGACTTTACTCATTGTTGCATCATTTTATATACCGATGATTCTCCCCGATATGTTCTATCCTTCGAGGTCATTGTTTTTCTTATTTCAGTATACTTGCACCATCGATTTGATTTGGATTTTGTCATCTTCAAATTAATTACTAATTTGTATGATGTTACTATCATTTTCGTCTTATCTTTCGGTAGTCGGCTATCAAAGAATATTCAGAATTGGGTAACCGGTGGTTTATTATATCCACTATATTATTACAAGTGGCATGAATCCATATAGGTATTTAGATTACAGCTCTGACCTTAAGTAATTTCCAATGCCACTGAAAGTAGGTTATTCAATAGTATTATGTTACCGAAAGGTACCATCTTCGTTTAACTAAGTGTAATTAATTAGTAATTACCAGCTGTATTGAAACTTTTTATTGTTTGCGAAAATTACTAGATTCACACATTATTATTATTATCATATTCTTATAATTTGAACAGAGCTCCACCCCGTGATTATTGAATTTTGAAACTCAAATAATGCGCACATAGTGCCAAACCTGCAAAAGATTTACCCGAATGAACTGCGTCTAGTAATAGAATTCAACTTTGGTCTTCAAAACAGCAAGACGAAAACAAACAGAACGAGAACTGTCTGCTGCCGTTTCCGTGCGTAAGAAGAAATAGAGTCGGTAGAGTTGAATATTCCGACTCAGGCGCAGCACGCTAATAGCGGGGTATTCGCTCTGACTCAGTTTTCCGTCAACCGCGGGAGGGGACGGACCCGTCGCGCGAGCTCTCGCCAAATCGATCGTGATCGTCGATATTACATAAATGTCCGTTTTTTTGCTTATTTTCACACCGTCCCTTTCTTTAAACGTGTATTGATTACTGTAATCGAACATTTCTATTACGCGTTCGGTTTCAAAGTGGAGTATCCGATAATTACTCGTGGTCAGTTTTTTTAAGGTAACCAGTTAGTTGCTTAAAAATAAACTGTAACGTCTTCAAAACTGTGATATAAATGTTTTCATGATTGTGAATGAAAATATGGTTAATGCGTCGGTTGGCTGTCGATTTCACTTTCTGTTGGAGCGTCGGTCGGTCGAGGTTTGATTAGTAAACGCTTGGATTCATTCCTGCGGAAAGATCGCTCATGTTAATCACATTCTTGGGTTCTTCACTAGCAACGTGGCCCAACGTGTCGAACGAAACCATAATCAAACTTTCCGTGAATTAGTCACGACCTGATTGCCGGCATTCTTTAATACATGAAAGAGTTCTGTCCACTATTGGCTCTTAGTGGATAACTGTGCTGCACGCTGAATAAATCATGAATTTCCATGCGTTTGTGTGCCGTATACAGATACATTGACATGCGCCTCAGTCCAATTCGCATGCGTTGTAAATTGAAGCAAGTATTACGGTGCCTCTACCCAAAGAAATTGCATGTTTGAGTTCAGAATAACGTATAACCTGAATCGCACGACCTGCTGCATTACCTGTTTTAATATTCTCTTCAATCATCCATCACAATATAAATGATACATATTTTTGATTATACTGTGATGTTGGTTTCTGTATTAAGTTTCTATTTATACCCATAATTGTTTATCGTTATTCTTCATCTTAATTATCATAGGCTGTACTATTGAGTTGATTTCGTCTTGAAATTCAAAACTTATTAAATTTTTATCGTCATCCTTAGTTTTTACCTTGCTAGTGTAATTTGCTCTAACATTTCTTAATATCGCGATTTTTTGAATAAAACACAAGGAATTCGCTCATGTAATGTAGGTAGTCATTATTATTTAGGTTATCTTAAGTCGGTTCGAATTAAGAGAGTTATTTTTTACTCGAATTATAATTAATTTTCAATTCATCTTAATGTCCTTAATTAACTGTTCATTTTAGTTTTACATTATGTTGGTATATTGTGTTATTTATTTTATTGTACTCAACTTACGTTGGCGTTGTACCTAATTGGATTAGAATTTATCGTACTACCCAAACGGTGACACTAATTTAAATAGTGAGTTAATTTGTATGCTAGATATTTCGATAATTAATTTGCTTACAATGGCTGGATTGAGTCACCCGTTGTGAAATGAACCTACATAGCAAAAGACATGTGGGCCACGTAGCCCTCGCTTTTGTCAACATATTTTCCCGGGAACTAGGTAGGTATATAGTATAATCAAGAATATAAAGGCTTTTAGTCACTATAATTTGTCTGTTTAACTTATGTATGTATCTGATTACTAATGGCATGTACTTATTAAGTTTCCTATTTCTATAATCTTCAACATTCTATTCTACAGTAATATTGTTTGGAGTATTATTGTGTAGCCTTAGTTATTTCAACTAGTTTACACAGATGACGTCATTGGCATCTTCATGTGATTAGACTTGTCTTCTTGTTTACACATCTGTTTGATCAATGCTTTCATAATGAATATATGTAACCAAATTAACACCGTTGTCAGCTTCATCGTGTGATTGTTCAGTGGTATGAAATTCTAAAGGTAGTTTCATTTTGACTTTATTTATGGCTCAATATAAACTGACATTGTCTACTTTACATTGAGATCTTAAGATGGTATATTCGCACAAGTTGACAACTTTGGAAATATCTGTCAAATCACTAGCGTTATTAAACGTTTCGTATCATTTGTGAATGACAATGTGAAATAACTTTTTGGACTTTTATTCGTAGAATACTTTAGTCAGTGAATCCATCCTTAAGGCCGCATTGGGCGTATAATTTCATTTGAACTTTTCAGAAATAGTTAAACGCCAGTGCGATATTTTTAGGGAGAGCTTTATAAACTAATTTATTCCATGAATAAATATGTAAAAACTTCTAGAAAACCATTTCGATTTATCATTCAAAAATTTAACGAAACATTAAAATCCTCTTAATACAAATATATAATTGCAATAATTGCAGTCTAGCTATTCAAAGGGGGAACGCTGCCAGTATCTTCGGAACCTTGCCTAAAGGGACTCCTTTTAACAATATATTTTAGTTATTATATTATATTTTTTAAGGTTTTTAGTTTTAGGTTAATTGTTCTAGTTTTTAATTTGTATTTTAAGTTTATTTATCTTAATAAATTGCAATAAATAAAATAATACGATACATAAAGTAAAACCGCATCATGTAATAGTGTTATAACATGCAACGTAAGAGTACTTATGATCGGAAGAGAACAAATTGTAGCATTAAAATTGAAGGAATATTTACAAAAACAAGAACATACCTACCTAACTAAATTGTTTTCCGTTTTCTAGTTATTGGTATCATTGTGTTCATCTTCCAAAGGGCATTCAAATGATGCAATAGTCTCTGTGTAATAAAGACCCGATAGTCTGTAATTTGAAGCGAATTTCTTACATAAATTACATAACACATACATATACTTGTACGGAAATTACACAAATAGTTTCATTTATAATGTATTTTTAAAACGTGTTAAAACACGTTAGCATTCTATCTTATAATATATCCAAACAGCTTTCTAGCCCCACAAAATATTTCCTTAAAATTCCGATAATTTTTGCACAAAAAGGTATTATCTAACTACAAATTTGTTTTTACAAAAAGAACACAAGTGACCAAGCAAATTTTCAATTATTTCTAACAATTATGATCATCGATATAAATAAGATAATGATAGCTCTTACTTCGCGACATAATATTAATAGTATAAATAGTTTCAGTTATTTATACTTTAGAAGAAATTAAGTTTTTTCGATATCTAGCAAAACTACCTATGTCGAATGTAGTTATGTTGTTGTTATAAACATCCCTTCAATAATTCCTTATTTTAATTCCGATAACTTTACTATCAATGTTTTTTTGTGTGTGTTACAAAATGATTATAGAAGAAAAGAAAGAAAGAAAGAACATAAATTTATTCACAACAATTAACATATCAGTAGAACACATATAAGAAATAATAAAGAAAAAAAGAATTGTTGCGAAACGGTCCCAACTCAGCATGTGCTGGCTGTATAATACATAGTTGTGGCAGAATTAGTAATATTACCTGTCAAAAATCTGTGAACACAATCTGTGCATTACATGTTAATATTGATAATATTTTGACCATCACTTTAGCAGCATATCCATGACACCAATTTTACAGGATATGTTTTTATTAGATCCAACATACCTATACAAGATTTTCATTTTGGAAAATTCAAAGAATTATTGTATGTATTTTTTTTTATTTAGACGGTTATCTGGGACAGGGAAAATTATGTGTTTTTGAAATAGAATCATTTAGTTGCGTGCTAAGAGTGGTAATCTTCAAATCACGCCACCTTTCTTGGCCAAAGTTCGCATTCGCCACTTGATGACCCAGTGATCACCACGTGAATATGTGCCGTCCTTATCACGGCGACCTCCTCACCTCACACGAGTGATGAAGTGTCTTTTTGGATGAACACACCCATTGTTATTATAACCTTCTTACTTTTCTCTTTCATTTTGTTAGTATTTAAGAAACAATAACAATACATAAATTGTTCAACTACTTATTTAGATGATATTTAAATTTTATTTTTATTTCTTGACTTAGGAACTAGGTACGTAGCTGACTAGTATTAGTACCTATTCATATATTCGTTTTTACTTATTTGTGCATAAAAAGTTTTATTCTTCCCCCAAATGATTCTCACGTGTTATTGTTGTTTCTTATTCTAAAAAACATTGTTTTTATAACTAGTTTATTTATATCTTATCTCACAAATGGTTATATTCTCTTCTGTTTATGCTCCTATCGCAATTGTGTACGTTGATGTCATCATGCTCTGTGAATTCAGCAGAGTTTACTGGTAAAGCATCATTTCCATATATACCTATTATGTTGTGTCAGATCGGGCTACTTTGCATTGAACTACAATTTCACGTTAATTTTATTTTGTGATATGTCATAAAATACACGACAGCAACAATGCAACCATTTTCAATACCACGTGCTTTGACACGTGTTGAAGCATGTGAGCGCGCGCTAGGGGATTATCTAAGACAAACATTGCAGACGAAAATATGTAAAAAGTCAAGGACAGGAGAAGTATGGTAAATTTAGAATTTTCGTTCCAAAAAAAAATTCTTTCACTGGCTATTTATTTACTGTTGGTGATAATTGCGTCTAAGTAAATAATACCGTCTATGTATAGCGTCTTTAAGTTAAATGCCTTATGTTATTTGATGAGATCTTAGTTTTTGTTGATATTTAACTGCTTATCTTCCTCTTTTCTGCCTTCTCCAAGAACAGATTTGGTTTTATAGTGTAAAAATTCTTTCTTAATGATAGTATTAGTATGACATATGTACTTCGTTTTCGATCAGCTTTAGTTACCAACTATTAAGGTACCCTCTCTCTCTCATCAACTCTTTATCATCCAGCAATTAGGTCGTGTTATTACGCAGCTCTTTATTTATTGTTTTCTCTATTACAGTGTTTTTTAATCTGTTTGTGTACGCGACCCCTTAGCAAGTCAAAATTATCTGGCGACCCCCCCCTCCTTGGGGTCTTGCAACCGCGGCTCTCTGAGGAAGGGCTTGCGGCCTCCTCGGGGGTCGCGACCCATAGGTCGAAAAACACTGCTCTATTATCTGTATCAGTCAATGTCTTATCTGTCACCAACTCGGCATGCGATATATCATTAAATGACAGGTCAAGCGAGTTTACTTGTTGACGATACCGGCTTCTTCGCATTAGTACAACTCCGCACGTCGTTCAGCTACCACGTCTTTCAAAACAAAGCCTATTCATAATTTGAAATTGAAATCGACAGCCTTTATATTTATCAACAGTGTTTAATTATTTGAATTTCGCGGGTGTTCAAAATTAACCGCTTGAGTGTTTCTGATTGGCGATTGAGTTGGAGTGGGAATGTGACTTGGGACTGTGATTGGTCGAAGATGGAAACCATGGTGAACGTGTGGGCGGTGATGGAGCATGTGAGGGTGGCCAGCGGTGCCGCGGAGATGGCCATCTTCACCGCCATACTCTATTGGTTCTTTACTTCGAGGTGGGTTTTTTGTATTTGACTAATTCCTATTATAATATAAAAAAGTAAGAATTTTTTAGCTATCGTGTCCCCCAAAGGCTTTTATTTACGGTTGAAGAAAACAAAATGATTTTCATAAGCGTTTTCTGGTGAAAGTGTATCAGTGTGTGAACATTTCTCAAAAATAATTGATTTATCTTAATTACTTATTTACATCAGATAACAATTGATCCCTACGTGTGTTAGTAAGCTTTTTAAATATATTAAGCACATGATTAATTATAATAATCAATAAACTCAATTATCAATTTTAAAGTAGGGAGGTACTCTTTTAAGAATAAATAAATAAACAGTTAAATTAAAGCATGACTTTTGGATTTTATATTGGTTCATTCATTATTTACTTGCTTTTCGTTCATTGCGCCCAGCGCCATCTACCGAGGAGCAGCATTTCACATATTTCCTAACCCTAAAGATTCTCGAAAATTCTTCCAGGATATCGGGATAAAAAGTAGTCTATGTCCTTCACCGAACTCCCAACTATCCCTATGCAAAAAAGTGAAGTGAAAGAGTAAGAAACAAACAAACACACTTATAATATTAGTGAGGATTCCGTTTTGGTCCCCTTTGAATAAATTCAACGTTTGTGGTCAATTGCATGAAAATTGGGCTTGCATGCTTAAGAGGAGTGTGAAGCTACGGCTTTTCATACAAAAGGCGATAACGATTTCCACCCCTTAAATTTTAACCGATTTTAACCAATTTTTGATAGGTTGTCAATCAGAACAAAATATATGTCTATACGTTTTGCTTTTCTCACTATAATCAATAAATTCAGTTTTATTGCCGTTTCAGTATTCTCACACAAAAGTAATTTAGACGATTATTTGACTTTAAAGCAATATTCAAAAAACGTATAGACCCAGATTTTGTTCTGACTGACAACCTATCAAAAATTGGTCAAAATCGGTTAACGATTAAAAGGGGTGGAAATCGTTATCGCCTTTTGTATGAAAATGGTGATTTTTGCCGTTGGTTCACAGTCCTAATACTTATATCGATAGCCGCATAATTGTATGGAATGACCAGTTCATTGTTCACATAAATAATTACACAATAGCGTTTTCTACATATTACGCATATTGCTCTTCTGCTGCACTTGGAGTGAAAAAATAGCATAGAATGCGTGCAGATGCTTATCATCCTGGCACGTCGTAAAAGTCGACTAAGGGACGGGTCCTCTCCAACATGGTGGACTATCTGTATGGGCGATGGGCTGATCACCTGTCACCATACGGTTCGTCATACCATCTTAGGACTAATAAATCGATCGTGGCCACAAGTAGTCTTGTGGCTCTGCCCACCCCATTAGGGATTTCGGGCGTGATGCTATGTATGTACGTATTTTTTCTACATTTTCAATCAGTTGTGGCTTCTTTTATTTCAACACAATTCAGGAAACAAAGAAACGCCGATAAAATAGTAAACATTACTCACTGTACGTAATGTAAAACTATGTATAGCCTTTTGTTTATCGGCTATCGCCCAGTTCGTTACACCTAGGACTTTGTACAATGCACTGTTCGGGTTAGCTTTGTGAATGTGATTACGTGACTTATCTAGTATTAAAAACATATTAATTATGATAAACTAACCCGACTCGTGTGCCGTGTTCGTATGGCCGATGTGGAAATAGCTTTCAGTGACTATGAAATTCCATCAAATCAAATAATTTCATTTGCGTAAAACATAAATGCATGCAAATACAGCTGTGTCTTAAAACTGAAATAAAATATCATTCATTGCAAATCATTCTTTAATATGTATGTTAGTCTGTAAGGTATTTATGTATGGGCCACTAGATGCCTGAAAATAAATGATTAATTATTTATTATTATTATTATTATTATTACTATTAATACCTAATTAAATTACAAATGTTAAATAATTGAGTAGCAATGTCCAAGATATTATACGCTATAATAGCTATTTGAAGTGCTTTGTGGCAAATCCCACCAACCCTCCAAAAGAGAGAAAGAAAAATAATAAAAATGCCATGGCCCAAAATTTGTATGAACAATCTTGGAGTTATCACCGAGGAGTAGCATTTCTCATACTTCCTGTATTTATAAAGATTCATGAAAGACACAAAGATAAGTAAAGCTCGTTTATCTCTATGACTATCTCTTTCGTCGGCACTAGTGTGAGAGAGACGCACTTAGATATAAGACGGCTTAACTTATCCATGTGTTGCATGTTAGGTCCGCAGGATATCGGGATGAAAAGTCCTATATCTATCTCCATATAACAGGCAACATTTGTGCCAATTTTTATGGAATTCTGTTTAGACGTTTGGCCGTAAAAACGTAACAAACAAATACGCTTTCGCATTTACAATATTAGTAAGGATCAGGATGTACAGACACGTCGTCTACAAATTTATTATACGAACGGATGTAATGTGTAAACGTGTCATTGTAATATATCGATTATTAACTTTTACGGCATTACGTTCATTTGCAATATAAGCCAGAGAGTTATCATCTCTTGTTTACATACAATTACAATGTTATTAAAATTTTACATTGTCAAGAATGCTTATATTTGCCATTTTTTTTTACTGACGATCATAATATGACTTCTTTTAAATTGACTCAAGTATAATATTTAATTTATAATGCCATACTAAAACAAAAAAAATATGAAATAGAGAAATCTAATCTAATCTAATCTAATGGCACAAACATATTGAAATGCAAGCAAACCAAAAAAAAACTATTATTTAAGAGGATTGTGAACCAGTGGCAAAAATCACGTAGACACAATTTTACTAGCGTTCTTGGAGCACATACCGTAATAAGATAACTCGATTATTATGCTTAAGGAAAGGGACCACGCCCGTGTGATACCAGCTGCTGTCCGGTAACCACTAGTGAAAGCAATGAAAGAAATCATAAAGCACTGCAATCAACCTAATGCAACCGAGTGCAGTGTCACTGGCCACTTTCTCCGCTGCTCCTTGCTACCGGACTGCCAACAAAAACATATGATATTTCATCATGTGATATTTATACCACAGATGCAGCTGAGTTATTTTCAAAGAAGTCTATCGAAACACGTAAAATTACTATGAGGCGACGTAAGTTTCTTTTTTGTTAGTTTGTAAATAGGTCGGACGTCATTTGTCTACAGACAAATATTGAAAGATACTTAAGGTCATGTGCGGACGGAACGGAAATCTGTCAAAAATTGCCAACAATTGTACACGTTGTCGTCTACAGATATAGTGAATAATATGTTTCCATCGGTAAAACTCGGATTTCAATCGGAAGACGACGGGACCCGATGTGTCAATTAATTATTGTATTAAATGAGTGACATGTTTATATTAATTAATATGAAACTTTATTATTTGGTGTCAAATGCCAAAATGAAAAATGACAGCATGGTATGATGGGTCCTGGCCCCCAATTCTCGATGCATTCGAGATAATGTCGATTGCGAAATTAAACGTCAGATTCGTACAGTTGTGTCAAATGACTGTATGCACTGACGTTTAATCTCGTTGTGAGATTATCTCGAATGCACCGAAGAATTGGGGGCCTGCTGAAGCTAATTGAGAGAGTACGATAATACGAACTTTTCCGATAAAACACGATGGAAACTAATTATGCACTACATCTGTAAATAGATTAGATTTTTGGCCTTTCAAATTTCAGAAATAAATCTTTTAACTGCAATGCTTAACTGATAACAAAGGGTTTAAGTGCCTTTAAATGGGAGGTTCTATTTTTAACCTGCATGGCAGTCGAGAATTACTCCTCACAGTTTTTCTTGGTAAATTAATACGCCAATATTATTCCCGTACTTCACAATGATTATCATATTCTATTATTATAGAGGTTGGGCCATAAGTTTTTGCACTTTTAGAAACATGATAGAGGCAAAACTACAAATGCTATTTTATTAGGTATTTATTATAAGTAATAAGCATAAAATATTTTTTTTTATCTGTATAAACAATGTCGCCTAAATGAGCTCCGTCTTGTTGCTGGGACTCCTGCAACCGACTATGAAATTGTATGAAAATATCAGTATATTTTCATCAATCATCACTTCTGGTACGGACGATTTGCAAAATATGGCGTGTGACATATCAAATGAAAGGGCGTGTTATAAGGATCTTAAATATATATTTTTATAATGTTAACATAAACGGTTTTGAAGATATTTAGGAAAATAAGCAAAAAATTACCATTCCCCTCCTCCCGCTCCTTATCACCGAAACTACTGGACATAAAATTTTGAAAAATGTACAAAAAATAGTTCTTCACCTAAAGATTACCGGAAAACCTTCAAAAAGTGTATGGTATTTAAAGTAACATAGTAAATTTCATATAATCACGGAACCCTCTCCACTGGAGTTTAACTCGCACTTTTCCGGGTTTTTTTTGGTAAGGGTTTATCACAATAACCACGTTGCTTTCCTGTGAAACGGTCCATCGTAGTCAAAAATATACAAAATGGCGTTTAATTTCCCATCATTCTTTGTACCGCACAATTAATAGTTTAGAAAAAAAATCAGTGTTGCTATTTGCAAAAACTTCTGGCCCTTCTGGTGGAGTGCATTGTAGTATTTTCTTTCAAAAGCCATAGTAACAATTTTTATTCTTTTATATTATATACCACTTATTTATCCAAGTGGTTTTGTGTAGTTATTGTTATTAGTGTTTAGGCATAGCGCTCCGATTGGTAAAAACGGTGTTGGCTGAAAATCAGCGCTGCGGGTGTTTTGTCTGACACCTCAGCATCAGCATTATGCTGAGCCATTGACCGATTCACTGCCGCGATGACACAAATTCCTCGTTTTCCTGTATTGTTTTGTTGTTTCTTTTATTATTGTGTGTCTTGTAAAGAGAATAAATGACTTTTCTTTCTTTCTTTCTTTCTTCTTCTAATATTAATTACGAAATACGAAGCGGCAAACTCGATTTTGACAACTTTGTGCTATACAAAATTGAGTTTGACGTTTCCGATTTTAAATTAAGAAGACACCGCGTCGAAAAAATACAAACATTACAAAAACCTTATAGGTTAGGTTAGGGCGCCCCCGGCAACGAAGCAAGGCTCAAGCTACCGGTGGTTAGAGGGACAGAGAGAGGAACCTCCTGACGACGCGCGCCGTGTCCAAAAGCACCGCCTTCTGTATCTGAACCTTGATCCAACCATCTAGCGATACACTTGAGATGTAGTCTCTTAATTTGCTTATTATTATTATTGTTATGTTGCCGCAGTGATACATTGGAATATATAGTAAGCAACTGCTCAAAGCAATTCTCGCGATGCTTACTTTTGAGGTGTCAGAATGTGAATCTGGCACCATCGCGCGTTCAGTCGCATACTAACCACGGTCCTTGACAGGCGTTTAAGTGACACTGTTATAATTAAGTATCTAGTACAATTCCACAACCTGTGAGAAAGCACCGCCGACCCCACCCTCCACAATGATATGATAGCGTGTGAATCAAGCAATATTAGACTTTTGTATGTATTTCGTAAGAACTAAGACATCAGCAATAGGGTGTGTGTAAGCCTGGTGTTTGATAACCTTCTATGAGACTTGTTACACGAAATTGTACTGATAGGCATATCCTTCTTTTGAGATCTTTGCACTGATACATTTTTTTGTCAACAGCCGCGTAGCCGACATGCTGGAGGTGGTCGGCGAGCGAGTCGGCGGGTGGTGCGGCCGCGACTCCAACTCGCTGCGACAGGCGGTGCGCCCGCGCCGCCGGCACCACAACGACATCTATACCAAGATTGATGCAGAGCGGACGGTGAGTGCCCCTCGAAGAGACTCTGCTGCATCGATTCCATGGTCAGATAGGGGTGATTCCGCGGCCTGAGCCGGATGAGATATCGACCGGTGCAGTATACTCTCTGCTCCGCTTTTTTCTAAACACGATTATTGGTTCCATATATATTCCAGAGGCGAAGCGTGAGGTTAAGCCGGTGTATAATTTCTTTTTCTAAACATTATATTATTACTCATTAAATTATCTATTTACTTAAAAAAATATGCAATATGTAATTTTTATGTTAATAAAAGAAGTAATTAATAATAATACTAATGATTGAGTTAAGAAATTATGCACCGGCTTACCCTCACGCTCCGCCTCTGCTATATTCAAGTATAAACATCTTAGGTCCGGAACTTGACATCATCAGGGCGATACTGTGCTAAATAGCAAGATGAGCGACGTATTTTGTGCTAGTCCAGCACTAGTCTAGCGAGGGTCACTGGCCCAAATATTTCAGAACAAAATAAACCATGAGATTTTGAGTTATTCATTTTATTAGTGCACCAATCTAGCCCGGGGGATGGTCCACGCTTGTGTCGCACTTTATAAATATTTCCCTTGCGTTGGCCCAATACAAATATCTAGCCGGTTTTAAATTATTATAATCAAACATCCTGCTTGTCTAATTTTCGGAGTAGCGGCATAAATTTTCTCCCCTCACCGATTGTACGCTATTTCTTCTGGGCTGTGTATAATCTCCCTACAATACATGAACGAATTGGCGTTTGTTGTCTGCATGTTCTGCTCCTTCGTTCACTGTTACGTCAAAACGATACGGAAGATCGCGTTTCCTTTCGTGCCATGGACCTTTCCGTGCCAAAAATAGAAAACCAATTACGTTAACACAATTCTTTCTTACGACATAATATAATCATTGTATGTCGACGCGTTACCCCCCTATCTCCTCCATCAGCCGTAGTGAGATTGGACATCTCGAAAGGTTTGCCACATAGCTCAAAATGCTGGGGCATTCTTTACCTTGCTGGGTAAAGGCCCCAAGACAAGTCCCATAATGACTAGAAGCGCTAGAGAATCACATTACAGACCTATGGAATAGATAGTAATAGATACCTCTAAAGGCGTGGTATTAAGCGCCGACTTCTGCTTTTCTCATCCAAATAGTTTAATTTTTTTATGTTAATTGACTAACAAACGAACTGACGGCCCACCTGATGGAAAGTGGTCACCGCCGCCCATGGACATCTGCAACACCAGAGGTGCTGTCAATCGCTGCGTTGCCAGTCTAGGGAGGATGGGGAATGGGGATGGGATAGGGATGAGGGAATTAGCCTCTGGATCTCGTCACTCACCGTACGAAACGCAATAGCAAGCTATTACTTTACGCCGATATTCTGTGAGAGTGTGGTACTACCCCGGTCGAGCCGGCCCATTCGAACAGTAATCATGAAGTATTCTCAGTAGTATTATGTCCGATTTGGATACCATACCCTACACGCCACGCCACTAATTGTATGTCACTATTCAAAAATGTTGGTTTGGTGCGGTGTCGGGAAGATGGAACACAATGCTTGCGACACGCTAGGGCGTCTAAAACGTTGTCGGTTGCACTAGCCACTGGTGTTGCAATGAACGGACACACGCTACAGCAATTTGGTCACAAATTGTACATTAATGGCGTTCTGATGCGCGGATAGGCAGTTTAAAAGATACTGGGGCCAACTCGAAAGTGTGTTCGCTAAATTGAAAAGCCGCTTAATTTGGAATAAGTAACTAAATTGAATTTGACGTTTCGAATTGGGCCCACTATTGCATTTAGGGCTTGAGATACAGGTTACTTAAACTTTTCAAAGCCATGTTTATGCTAGAATGACAACGCGAAAAGACCCATGAGTGGCACAGTCATATATATACTACGTATTTAAAGATAAGTCTAGTTTGGAAAATTGTTTGCAGTGAAAACCTACCGATAAAGATTTTGAGCATCAGTCCCCACTAAAAGTGCAAACGGAACCCTTCTTTTTCGTTCTTATTCGTGTGTATAGACACTAAGGCCAAACATACACCGGACGTGGCACGCTGAGAGGCAAAATTGTACTTAACGCGCGTCTCGTGTATGTCACAGATCGCGCGGTGTGGTCAGCGCCACATTTCATAATCGTTAAATTCGTTCACTAGGGTATTTCATCTAAGCACTCAGCGAAGCGCTTGCCGCTCTAAGTGAGCCAGGTTCGGTGTGGCCATGAGAATGATAGTCCCCATTGATTATCATGAAAGTATTCCAACCAGAACCCTTATTCCTCAGTCGCGAGCGTCGTCCCTGTACCGCGTGAAGGAGGGTCCGGTGGTGCCGGCGCCGCAGCCCGCGACGCGGCCGCCCGCCGGCCTCGCCTGCTCCCGGTGCGCTCCGGTGTCCAGGGTAAGTCATCCATCATCAGTTCAGCGACGCAATTGCTTTAAATTGCAGCAATAGATCGAGATTCAAAAACGCGCCGTACAAAATGAACATGAACTATGACGGCACAGCACACGTTAGAGGTTTCAAAATATTTGGCGTTTAAACGTTTGCAACTATTCCCAATATTCAATTTTAAGGCCACACAATTTATTTATTTACAAATAAAATAATGACATAAAGATGAGGATGTCAAAAACGAGTTATTAAGAACTAAAAACAATATGTAGTTTTCCCTTTAATTAAAAAAGGAACCGGCAAGTTGATCTTTTTTTTTCTTGTACGTGCATTTATTTACATTTTCTTTCATAATATATCATAATTTAAATCTCATTTTGATTTTCATGCATACTCCCCTACTTGTTCACGACTTGATGATGTATTTTTGCCAATGCCAATGAAGCTACTTGGACTTTAGTCCGAGAACACAATACATGTAAGGAAGGCGCGTCCTAGATCGCGGGGTTTATAGTTTCATTGGAATGACGAATCAAGAATTAGTCCTTGGTACCTACTGTCACGTCGCTTTACGTGTCGACGATAACCACGACTCTATCTCCTTGTATTAAAGGTCATGTAATTGATCATGTAACGCCTCAGCACCATCTCGCCCTTGGAAAAGACATTTAAGACGATGGTCTACCAAATACTTTCCATACAAAAAGAGAAAACATTTTTACTCCACTAAATGTTAACCAATTTTGATATGTTTCGTTTTACACGAATTTCTTAGTTAAGGCCTCGGAACCGGAGCGGAAAAATAGGCGACAAGTTTTGTTAGCATAGGATTTGAATATATTTGAGGTGAACTCGTTTCGGAAGGTCGAGAGTTCACTTCCCGTTATCGTACAGCCTTACCTGACCAGTTGCTTCTGCGCCGGGGTAGAACCTTGTCACACCGAGTCAACCTCTTATTTCGTGGTAAATTCTTGAGACTAAAAAAGTACGTCTCTATGACGAGGTTGTAAGTTGGATGTACAATTGAAGTACAATGCTGCAAAACGCAATCACGATTATCCCAGTAAAACAAAAGCAACTCCCCCCCCCCCTAGACACCCCCCCCCCCCCCCCTAGTGACCCCTATAGGGTTAAAGTTAAATAAGATTTATTGAGGACATAACCTTCGTACCTTTTAACCTTTAGGGCGTCGTGATTTGACTATTGAAATATCTTCTTCGCATTCCTAATTCCGTTACCTTATAAGTACACAGTATTGGTTAAGGGTGACTAATGAAAAGCAAGTGTATAGTTGAATGATAATATTTATTATATTATCTTAGGAGAGTCGTGCGCGTGTTCTCTGCTTAACGTTACGAACGAGACGGGACAACTAGTGACATCAAAGCTATTTGCCTGCTATTTAAAAACAAGGGACTCTCAAGTGCTGGACGAAATACTTAGTTGTGTGAAAAAGAAAGTCTTTCAAAGTATTAGTTAAAGAGAGACAGATTTATTTATGATAATTCCAACACAGACCATACTTCAGACCAGACTCACAAATATCCTTGAGCACACCAATCAGAGCTTTTTAAAACACCCCCGCGCCCGCAAGTTTGGCAGCTTTATTTGTTAGTAAAAGTTAGGCTAGGCTGTGTCAAGATATTGCCCATCAGTAAAATGAAACGATATTTCCTGTCCCAACATGATAAGACAACTGTTTGCTCATTATACAGGCCTGGCACGCCTTCCGCGCCTGATCGCATACGCCGCGCGTCAAAGGTCATCGCATCTCACGCGAATTCTGATCAAATTTATTCTTCTTAAGAGGCCGGCTCAACTGTAAAATCACCCTTTTCATACAAAAGGCGATAAGGATTGCGACCCCTTAAATGTTAACCGATATTTACTAATTTTTGATAGGTTGTCAGACAGAACAAAATATAGGTATACGTTTTTCGAATATTGATTAAAGATCATCAAAGTCGAATAATAGCCGAAATTAGATTTGTATGCGAATACTGAAACATCAATAAAACTGTATTTATCGATTACAGCGAAAATACCAAAACGTATAGACCTAGATTTTGATCTGACTGACAACCTATCAAAAATTGGTTAAATGGATTAACATTTAAGGGGTGGAAATCGTTATCGCCTTTTGTATGAATAGCCGTAGGTTCACACTCCTCTTAAGGCTCGTAAACTGGCTAGTTTATTGGCAATTGATCGCAGCAATTTGTGCTATTCCCAATAGGATTACATATTACATCACCATTATTACTGAGAGCAAAAGGTTTAAGTGTAAACTTTCTGGGATAGCCCGAATTGCAGAAATAAATTTCAAAGAAAAAAAAAACTCGTTTACAAACCTTTAAGTATACAAAGCCCACTTTGCTTAAAATGGTTTTATGTTTTGTGACTCAACAAGGGCAATGCCCCTCTTGTACAAGACATTTGGATGTTTTTTTTATTTTTTGTCACCAAAGTTTCATCGTATTCGGAAAAAATAACAAAAAAAAATTGAAAGGCCTGTTTTTTTTTTTTTACTTTTTCTTATTCGATCTTCGACCTCCTCTTTTACCCCGTACCAGTTCTATTTCCAAAAGTTTGTAAATCCCATAGCCTGCCTGAAGTTCTCTTTAATATTATATTCGAAAACTCCATTGAAAACCGTCCAGTAGTTTAATAGTTGATCGCGCACATACAGACAAACAGACATAAGATTCAAAAACCATTGAGATATGTTGGTGCTTATTCTGAAGCCCATAGCATCCCACCGCATCTTCCCAAGTCTCACCCAGGGGAGAGAGTATATGATTTTGATAAAACACCTCATGTTATTAATGAACGTTCCCTAACGTGAATAGCGGCTCATTAGCGGATAAATGAAACTATTAATTTGAGACTGTAAGGACAAAGTGATTCGGTCTAAATTTGAATGTGTCCCTAACCGCTGATCAGCCGCTGCGCGCGTTGGATAAACAGATCACATGGCAGTTGTGTGATTCTGTAATGTCCACAAAGCTGCGTCAGCGACGACCTCGACCCTGACGCATAGAAAACCTGTTTCTGACAGCTCAATACTCATTAATTTATCGCGTATCATAATGTATTTAAATTAGCTCAAAAGTTAGGAGATCATTACGGACTCTATAGGGCACAGCGACTTATTTATTTATTTAAACTTTATTGCACAATATACGAGTGTACAAATGGCGGACTCAATGGCGGCATTCTCTACCAGTCAACCACTGCACTACTTATATAAAACTAGTGAGACAAGTAGTAGATTCTGCCCGCGACTTCTACCTCGCGGTATTCGGTTATAGTTACTTCTTCGGGAACTTTCCAATTTCCGGGATAATATTGTTTACTATCTTTTGTGTGCTACTATGTTTGTTACTCCTTTAGTCTTCAACGGCTTTACGGATTTGGATGAAATTTGGAATGGAGATAGCTTTTAATTTTTTTTTTTTTTGCGCTCTGTGCACGTTTGACGGTCATACCACTGGTCCAGCTCGACTTGCTTCTCTTCTCTCCTTGGTGTGCCTGGCATCCGTCACGGCGTTATGCGAAAAAGGCGTTCCACAGACGCCAACGATGCATTGCATGGCAATAGCTGACGCAAATGTATGGAAAACGGCATATCGCGGCGTCAGTGGCACGAAAATCTGACGATTTGTTCCTGATTCGACATATTCCTAATGGGTCATAAATAGTCATAATCATAATTCGACACTTTCCTAACTGGTCATATTCTTAACTCGTCATATTCCTGATTCGTCATATTCCTTACTCGTCATACCATGTACATTTGCCTGCACAAACTTATTATACAAATCCTCTGTGGTAAATGATAATAATCTCTTTAGATATTTATGGACTCCGCCCTTAAGTAAATTATTGTCTAATAACCGTAGTACAAAGTAAAAATGCTTATTACAATCTGTCCTAATACTTATTCATCCTGTAAGCACGTGTTCGTTTGACTGTACAATGACGAGTTAGGAATATGACGAACCAGGAATATGACGAGTTAGGAATATGACCAGTTAGGAAAGTGTCGAATTAGGAATATGACGAATCAGGAACAAATGAATTTGACTGCGGACATATAGCCGACTGTGGCGTTCATAATCTCACTCGGCACGCGGCAGACATGACCAGCCCAATTGCATTTCAGATTGATCGATATCACTTAAGAATTTTATAAATAAACTACTGTTTACGCACGTGGTTATTGCTTTCTGCGATAAGTACATGCACGTGCACAAGCGTTGACAGTTTTATTTATAATGTGATAACGAAATTGATCTGACCCTAATAAGAGTTATCATAAGTGGTCCCGATCAACTTGTATGCACTTAGGGGTTATCTGTTTGTCAGTTATTCGACCCGAGAGGTCATGAGCTGTTATTATTTGCGCAGAAATTATGACGCGTATAGCAAACTTTCCGATGGGCTATTCCCAGTAGTCCTCACCCCGTAGTTCCCACTTGGAACTACTGGAAATATATTTCCCAGTAGCAATAGTAGTAGAGTGGCCATAGAAAGGCCAGAATGGAGAAGATTGGAGGCCTTTGCCACCTGGCAAACGGAGACACGAATATGGAACAAACGAATACTATATGAATAACAAAGAAATAAAGTCGTGTCCGAAGGAAGGCTTATAATAATAAAATAAATAATACACATACACATACATAGCATCAGGCCCGAAATCCCTAATGGGGTGGGTAGAGCCACAAGACTACTTGTGGCCACGTTCGATTAATTAGTCCTAAGATGGTATGATGAACCGAATGGTGACTGGTGATCAGCCCATCGCCCATACAGATAGTCCACCATGTTGGAGAGGACCCGTCCATTAGTCGACTTTTACGACATGCCAGGATGATAAGCATCTGCACGCATTCTATGCTATTTCTTCACTCCCAGTGCAGCATAGGAGCTAAATAAATAAAAAATAATAAATAATAGAAGTAGTATATTTTTTAAAGCTGACTTCGTCTACAACTCTTGTTTGTCATGTTTTGTTTCGTACATAAATAGGAGTCTTGAATCAATGGCCAATAATGTGGCAACGCATGAAATATTATAGTCGGGATCAGAACAGTGTATTTCTGTAAATTATTATAAGTTACTAGCTTCCGCCTGCGACTTAGTCCGCGTGGACCCTAACCACCTAGCGGTACCACCTACCTACCAAATATACATTAAAAAAATCATAATAATCGGTCGAGCTGTTTCGGAGGAGTGCGACCACATACACCGGGACACAAGATTTTTAAATATATCGATTTATTATAATTGATTTGTGCCCATTAGGTATGTCCGTTACACTTTTTATGTGTTAGTTTTAGTTGAAACTGAGACTTACTGTTGAGTTTCTTCAAATCAAATCAAATCAAAATAATTTATTTGTCAGAATACTAATAATAATGTCTTGCGGCGTTTCCTCTCAGCAGATGTCACCTTTCAAAACGCTGGTAGATTCAGACGTGTGAAAGACATTTTTATTAGACTTTGATTCGATAAAATAATTCCCCATTCGAAAACTACTGGGAATAGCCCTCCTATTCAAAACATTCCGTTCTATACATTTATCAATAATAATAATAATGGAATCGTTCTAATAGGTTTAAATTGCATACATGATTGATAACTTAATGTGATACCAAAATTTTCCTAGTAATGTAATGATAACATAAATTGGAGAGTCAATAACATTGCTTGTACAAGATATAAGGGGGTTGATCAAATCAGAAGCTTCGACGGAACTTATAACTCTTATAATATTCATATTCTGTAAAATTTTACAAAGTCAGAGAAAGGAGGGGGGGGGGGGGGGGGTATCCAGGGCCGGATTTAGGCCCTGCCCCGCCCCTGGGCACCGGAAAAATGCCGCCCAAATACTGAATTCCGCCCCATTACTGAAATTTTACTCATACTTATACATCTTCCTAATTTTGCCGCCCTAGAAAATTTGCCGCTCTCTGGGCACTAGCCCCTAGTGTAAATCCAGGGCTATCGAACATGATATTTCGAATATGACAAACGAACGATTATGACTTGTGAAGTAATAATAAAAACAGTTTTCCGCTTTGCATTTTTTTTCCAATCCCATTTCAACAAGGCGGGTCACATGTTATCATATTATACATCAACAATTAATCGTAAATTAGTTGTTCATTATCATCTAAAATCAAAATATAGTATCAAAGAGGAAACTAGACATGCAACGGATATCCGGTCACTATCCGGTATCCGGCCTATCCGGCCGGATACCGGATAGTGAATCAGTATCCGGCCGGATACCGAATAGTATAAACTTGGATTAGAAATACGATAAAACAAATAAAAGCCATCAGAAATAAACAAAATTAACATCAGTTTTTAAATTAAAACTTAGTTTCCTCTTATTTAGGTATAAAACTAACATGTAACATCACGTCGTGCACGTTGGAATATTCCCAACTGACGTAATAAGGCGCGTATTTAACCTCAAAGGGTCTCCCCGGCACTTACAATTCGTAACAAATTGAAACTTGCTCGCCGCGCGACGGCCGCGCAAGCTAACACAGCTATAGAGATAGCTCGTGTGCGGCCGGATATCCCGTTGCCGAATATCCGGCTATCCGGCCAATGGCCATGCCGGATATCCGGTATCCGGCCAAACCACTATCCGTTGCATCTCTAGAGGAAACTTCTAGAAACGATTATTAGTTCCCTTGCGACCTTGTTCTGAGCCCGTTGTTTCTTTCATTTCGCTATTGTCTTATGCACTTTGTGAAATACAATGAAATGAAACACATCTAATGTTTTATACTTAGCATACTTTTTATAATTGATATAACTATGTAGGTACTTATTATTATCACATAATTTCTTTGTGAATATCTAAGACTTTTTCCGTATTAATTTTATGTGCTTAAGACAGATATATCGTACTGAAGTAAGGTTTTTAGTAGGAGAAAATGCCCGCTTGAGTCCGAAATCAGTATTTAACACCGGCATTAAATGCACTCCTCTGCTGCACTGGGAGTTAATAAATAGCATAGAATGCATGCAGATGCTTATCATCCTGGCATGTCGTAAAAGTCGACTAAGGGACGGGTCCTCTCCAACATGGTGGACTATCCGTATGGGCGATGGGCTGATCACCTGTCACCATACGGTTCATCATACCATCTTAGGACTAATAAATCGAACGTGGCCACAAGTATTCTTGTGGCTCTGCCCACCCCATTAGGGATTTCGGGTGTGATAATATGTATGTATGTATTAAATGCAGTTAAGCATTAAGTGGCTTTTTTGTCTAATAAATAGTGTAAATAAATATTTAGTACATTTTAATGATGCATTATGTAATGTACTATGTACTCCTCTGCTGCACTGGGAGAGAAGAAATAGCATATAGAATGCGTGCAGATGCTTATCATCCTGGTATGTCGTAAAAATCGACTAAGGGACGGGTCCTCTCCAACATGGTGGACTATCTGTATGAGTGATGTGCTGATCACCTGTCCACCATAGGGTTCATCATACCATCTTAGGACTAATTAATCGAACGTGGCCACAAGTGTTCTTGTGGCTCTGCCCACCCCATTAGGGATTTCGGGTGGGATAATATGTATGTATGTATTAAATGCAGTTAAGCATTAAGTGGCTTTTTTGTCTAATAAATAGTGTAAATAAATATTTAGTACATTTTAATGATGCATTATGTAATGTACTATGTACTCCTCTGCTGCACTGGGAGAGAAGAAATAGCATATAGAATGCGTGCAGATGCTTATCATCCTGGTATGTCGTAAAAATCGACTAAGGGACGGGTCCTCTCCAACATGGTGGACTATCTGTATGAGTGATGTGCTGATCACCTGTCCACCATAGGGTTCATCATACCATCTTAGGATTAATTAATCGAACGTGGCCACAAGTATTCTTGTGGCTCTGCCCACCCGATTAGGGATTTCGGGCGTGATGCTATGTGTGCATGCATATTATGTAATGTTTAGATATACAAATACATACTTGATACGTCGTGCGCGAGCTAATGGCAGAGTAAAGAATGAAGATTTTCGTATTTAAAGATTTATTTTACATAAGCGAGACCTCACAAATCCATTAGTGCACTCAAAAATCTAAAATTTTAACAGAAATATAGTTTCCTATTAAAAAAAATCATGGTATAATTTAAAATTAGGTTGCTTCAAATCATTTAAAAAGAATTTTAAAGCTGGATTTTATAAAGATGCGGCCGATCGTTATGATTTAATTAGCGTCTGCTCGCGACTTAGCCCGCGTTAAATTCGGTTATAGTTATTCTGTCGGGAACTTTAAACTTTCCGGTATAAAAGTATCCTATGTGTTAATCCAGGGTGTAAACTATCTCGATTCCGAATTTCATTCAAATCCGTTCAGGCGTTGGGAGTTGGCGTGAAGGACAGTAACAAACATCCATCATGACAAACTTTCGCGTTTATAATAATTAGTAGGACTAAAATATCATCTGACATCTGCCATCAACCCGGCCTAAATCAACAAAAAATGATCAAGAGGATATAGATAGTGAAACAGATTAACATTGAACAAAAAACATAGTAATTAAGTCCATATAATTGTCAATGACGTCTATAGATGATATTCGTAACTGGCCCAATGCGAATCTATCCACTTCAGGCCCCGCGTTTTTTTATGAGGAACAAAATCTATAATTCTTTTGGACTTTATTGTAATTTGAAAGGGTTCAAAATTGAAGCACTTCGGGTTCTAGCTATTTTATTATTCACGGAATGCCTACGCTGTATCAAATGTCGGCGGGTTACCGTTGTCGGGCCGTGACACAGACCATAAATTATAAATCAAAGATCCTAAAAGAAGGATATGCCTATCGGTACAAATTCGTGTAACAGGTCTCATAGAAGGTTGTCAACCGCCAGCGCCATGGCTTACCCACACCCTATTGCTGATGAATTCATTCTTACGACATACACGCAAAAGTCTAATATTGCTTGATTCACACGCTATCATATTGTGGAGGGTGGGTTCGGTGGTGCGGTCTCACAGGTTGTGGCTTTGTACTAGATACTTAATTATAATAGTGTCACTTAAACGGGTGTCCACGACCGTGGTTGCCATGCGACTGAACGTGCGATGGTGTCAGATTCGCATTCTGACACCTCAAAAGTAAGCATCGCGAGTTCCTTACTATATATTTCAATGATATAAATCCTAAAGACGACGCTCGCTTGACTTTTACTAGCAAATAAAGCCGCCAAACTTGCTGGATGCAGGGGATTTTTAGAACGCTGAGATTGGTGTGTTCGCGGAAAAAAAATGATTTCTTAAATCTAGACAATATCGCCTTGGTCAAGACCATCCGTGATTTCCATATAACGGAACATATATTTTCTTGGAATTTATTCTTGTTTGAAGTAATTGGTTTTTTGGCTCAAGATATTATTCTTAGGTTAAATTTATATTTTCACATTTAAACAATACTTATTTCCATTTCCATATTCTTGAATCAAAATATCATTTTTTTCCGTGTTCGCGTTCCCTGGCCAGCCCTTATCCCCACAACATTTCATTTTTTTTTACTGTAATGTTGGCAGCAGCGAGCTCGACCGTCTATGCGGAGTCTATAGGACTTATAGTCTGTGAGCCGTGACGCCTACAGGCGCGCGATTTCGTTCATTGAACTTTCGCCCAAGGCAAGAACATCCAATCATGTTATTCTCTCTAACAGATTTCGTCTCTCATTTCGTGTGACAATCATAAATTGACCCACGCGCTTATAGGGTTTATGCGGAGTTAGGAACCTACGACCCTGGTAGAGCTGCGTGGAATACGACCAAGCTCGAAGCCACGCGCAAGCGTGTAGTTTAATATGCACTGACGGTTCAAATTAGGCTTGTCGGTGAGTCGGTGACGAAGTGTTATGTAAGGGAATTACACCCGAGGTCTCCCTTGTAATCTTATACCGTTATGCTCTAGGATGTCTAAAGACACACCGAAACGCGGAACGGAAGCGGAGCTGGTAAACTATTTAGCTATAAGTTCGCTGTGCCCTAGCAGGGCTAATGTTGATTCAATAATACCTTTAAGACCTTTTGTAAACAACATGGTACGCAATAAATACCCAAATTGAATTGAATTGGGATTGGCGTTTACAGCAGCGACGCGGATTGATGTGAAAGCTTCCATTGCAGTTTCTGTGACACTGCTTACGCGGGCCCGCTTCCGTTCCGCGTTTCGGTGTGCCGGGAGTTTAGGTGTCAACGAATTTGTAACTTTAAAAATAGTATTTATGAATCAGAAGTTCACAACCACTCAATGCCTTTGTTATTATATCAGCGTATTTAAAACCCCAAACTACTTTGTATCAGTTAAGTAAGGCTTTGTTTAATAAATCGTGTTGCACACAAAGATGTTTAAAAAACTTGATTCAAATTGTCAGTATGATTTGTTCCTTTGTTCCTCTTCATTCGCTTTGTTGTTTTACTCTTTTTCGAAGTCACAAGAAATCTCTGTCTCTATCTTTGTTTCGGTAATACATATCTTCTTTTCTATCTTTGTGTTAGTATGCTAGTTTTATTAGGGTTCCGTCTGTCTGTCTGTCTGTCTGTCTGTCTGTCTGTCTGTCTGTTACAGCCAATTTGCTCCGAAACTACAGGACCGATTGAGTGGAAATTTGGTATACATAGGAATATTATGTTAGTCGATGACCGCAACACGGCCGCGTAACGTAAATAAATGAATTTTAAACATGGGGGCCACTTTTAGGGGGTAAATTTTGAAAATAAAAAAAAAGTTATGCAGACTATATCGTGTGACATATCAAATGAAAGCGATTATTGTGAGAATCTTAAATATACATATATTTTTTTAATTTTAAGATAAATAGTTTGGAAGTTATTTAGGAAAATAGGCGAAATTTGACCATTCCCCCCTTATTTACGAAACGCTAAAATTTTGAAAAAAATACAGAAAATAGTTCTTTACCTATAGATTACAGGAAAACCTATAAAGAAGTTTTTAAAGTAACATAGGAAATTTCAGATAATCATCTACGGAACGGAACCCTCTCCACACGAGTTTAACTCGCACTTTTCCGGTTCTATTGATATCTTAGATTAAATATTCAATGTCAAGTTTAAAGTGAGTTTTGAGAAAATCAATAAGAACGTCACGACTTGCTTCCTACTTTACATATTTGCTTTAATAACCTGTTTTAACTTTATGGGCTATTAAAATACATTTTGATTATCCTCATGATGTCGTCATTTGGATAAATAAATCTGGTGCCAAACATTCCTAGCACAAAATTATGCAACTCAAGTCCATTGAATTTGTGTTGCCAATTAACACGTGATCGGAATAAATGATAAGGAATTTATATAGTTAAATAAATATAATGTTTGTATAAGAACTCTTGAATCGTGGCTTTTTATATCAAAAAATCAAATTGCAGTAGATAGTGACCCTGCCTACGAAGCTAGCGGTCCCGGGTTCGAGTACGAATGTTTGTTCCTGAGTGTTGGATGTTTCCTATGTATTTAAGTATTTATTTGTCTATATAAGTATATACACCATCGTCTAGTGCCCATGTCACAAGCCTTTATGAGCTTACTTTGGGACTAGATCGATTTGTGTAAAGATTTTCACTTAATTTAATTAGCGACCGAGCGAGCGAAGCGTCTCCGTTTCAGCTTTGGGCAAAAATGCTTTCGTATGTCCAGCGGATGTCCGTCGGCTGTCCGGCGTCTGTCCATTTGTTCTCGTCTACAGGTCGCAGTTCACAACAGATTCTCGTGAAATTTTGTGAGCGGGTTCGGTAATTAATAGTTTTTTTTTGTTGATTCACTTTTTCGACATGGCTGAGAGCTGAGGGGGTTTTTGCGATTACGAAGTTATTTGCGGTGTTGGTAAACTGACCGCGACCTATGTCGATGTATGGGGATAACAGTTTCCCAACGGCAAAGTTAAGTTCGTCGCGAGCTCTACAGCTCACGGAGCTGCTAGTTCATTTATGTTATACTGAAGACCTTGACATGCTACAGACGCCCCGTCAATTTGTATCAGCCGACCCTGTAGTAATCTTTAATTTACCTGTTGTCAACCTTAAGTACCTACAGCTCCTTAAGATCGGTCTCACACATGTTAAAGTCGGAACGTTGGGCGATGCATTTCAATATCAATAGGGGGCTACGTGTTACTTCTTTGAATATAATAAACCTGAATATTTCTTCTTGAAATACTTAACCGTGAAAACACGATTAGTAATAAAAACATCGAAACTTTTATTTTTCAAACGACGCTTGTGTAAAATGTTTTTGGTTGAATCTTCGTAACCCTATGGTCTTTAACGATGATTTTTGGTTAAATAGTTGACTAACAATAACTTCTTAATTCGCTAAAACAGTTTTTTTTTTTATGCATGTTGAGGTTCTCTAGTAAAAGCAAAAAAAGTAAGTTTCTCGTGAACGCGGCGCGCGCGGTGGTTGTAACAGGCAAGATAATAATAATAATAAATCAGGGGACAATCTTTACACAAATCAATCTAGCCCCAAAGTAAGCTCTAAAGGCTTGTGTTATGAGTACTAGACGACGATATACATACTTATATAGAGAAATAAATACTTAAATACATAAGAAACATCCAAGACTCAGGAACAAACATTCGTGCTCATCACACAAATATTTGCCCTTACCGGGAATCGAACCCGGGACCGCTGGCTTCGGAAGCAGAGTCACTACCAACTAAGCCAAACGTGTCGTCAAAGATACCACTTTAAAAAAAAAAAAACTCACGCACCCGTTTTGAATATAATTCACAAAATTCACTAAATAATGAATAGTGTAGCCATTGAACCCGGCACACATGAATCAACCCGCGTAAGCAATGTCACAGAAACTAAAGGAAGCCTTCATACGAGTGACCGCGCGGGTTGGTGTGAAAGCTTCCATTATAATTCCTGTGTCACATACGCGGGCCCTTCCGCTCCGCTCCGCTTCCGACCTGCGTTTCGGTGTGCAGAAGTTAAGACTCTCAGGGAGTCTTAGGGGATGAATATTGTTATTAAGGGTAAATGGAAGCCAATAAAGATATACGAGTAATAGATAGTTGCGTT
This sequence comes from Tortricodes alternella, assembly GCA_947859335.1. Taxonomy (NCBI): domain Eukaryota; kingdom Metazoa; phylum Arthropoda; class Insecta; order Lepidoptera; family Tortricidae; genus Tortricodes; species Tortricodes alternella. Next base: position 4,209,369 of record OX401988.1, on the reverse strand, counting down.
TATCACTGGTGTCAATCAACAAGCAAGGTTAAGTCACGGTCGGCACTCAGTTACTTCATAGTCCGTCGTCCCAGAGGTAAAAAACTGTAGTATATGAATACGGATAGAGTATCTGAAATCCGTAAAATTGCTAATGGACGCAATAGCTGGGCACCTAAATTCCCATTACAAACCAAAAGGCCAATTCTTACGAAGTTTTTAGAAAGCATACAGTATTAGAATTTTAAGTTGGTTGATGTCGCACATGCTTCCGAAAAACTTCGTAAGAAATGTTTTTTATCTACACCCATATCATAAAACCTCCATTGGTTAATCAAAAACCGTAGGAAATGACGACCATTTTGACAACCAATTAGGAAAAACCAGTGCTGCGATAAAGAAATAACATGACTTCTTCATCGTTTTTAGTAAAGAAATGAGATTAAATTTGGAACAGCTGTCAAACTCAAGTGGGTCTCTATTCTAGTATCCATAGATATTAAAACAGTTATTGATACGAAACGTCAATTCAGTATGTTTTTTTAATATAAACTGCACAATATTTGATCTCCAGTGACGTGAGAATAGAGACTTCATCCGTTTGTCTATGATTTAAAAAAAATGGGCTTGACGGACGGCCGCCATTATGTTGACGTTTTGCTGAACGAAAGTAGAATTTTGTTGAATTGAATAGAAAAAGTTGTTTGTAATTTACATTTTAGTTGAAAATATGAATAGTAAGTAGTCTTCTCGGAGTGTGTGTGATGTGAAAATGCGCCGGATATCGGAAATATGCAGCCACGATTGCAACAAATAACTTGTTGCCAGAAAATATTGTTTCTGAACCCATCATGGAGGATTTGTAATATGTGTGTAGATAAAGTTATGTATGCAACTCTGCATAATTTGGCCTTAAAACACACGTGCGATCTTATTATCAAACTCGCTAAAAGCTCGTTTCATAAAACCGCACTAGTGTTTTAAGGCCTATCATTATGCAACCGTTGCATAAACTACTATTGTGATATTAATGACCCCAGCTGACATGCAATTTTATGAATTTCAGACATTAGGGTTTTTTTTTTGGATTGTTTTGTATTTCGGACCCACGGCTGCAGACCATGTATCCAATAGACCGCAAAGCCAAGCGACCCCCGCCGCCAGCATTAGAGGCAAAAAGCCATAAGCAGCGGAGCTAAAGGCATACGCGGGGGTTGCATAACGTCGAACGCATCAGTCACAGCGCTCTAATAACCCCGCGCGCCCCGCAAGTTTGCCAGCTTTATTTGCTAGTAAAACATAGGCTAAGCGTGTCTAGGATATTCCATCTGTGGCGGGCGCGTAAGTAATAGGTATTCGAGCAATGTGGTAGTGCCACACCCCTAGGCCTCTATCCGAATGACCTACTACAGTTTTTTGCCTCTGGAACGACGGACTATTAGTATGCATTGTGCAAACTCAGAATTGGCCACCTTGATACGTCCTTAGCTCGATCAATACGTTCGAGTACATCTTACGCTTTTCCTTAAAATTCTTCCGTGAAGCTACAATGTCTGGATGATGAAATGATTCATATTTATGGTGTAACAAGCTTTCGTCCAGGAGCTTCGTCCGCGTGGAATTAGCTTATCGCTGTTCCTTGTTTTTTTTTTGAGGTATGGAACCCTAAAAAAGACACATGGCCAAATCCAGCATTTGATTAGAGATTATTTAAATGTCCCTTAACTAGTTGTCAACCTATACCTAAACGTCACTTTAATTAAAGATCAATCTAAGTGGCCTTTGTGAATTTGGACACTAATCTTACAGTAGGTACAAAAACGCTCACATGTTACGCATAACACCAATCAATATAACGATACACATAAATTACACAAGAAAATAAGCAATATTTATACAAACATGACAATAAACCGTGAAATTGCGTCACACAGCAGAATTAATGTGTTAGTTTTAAGTTAATTTGTTTATGTATGTTCGTTTTTAAGGTATTTATGTTATGGGCCTTGTTGCCTGATTTAAAAGGTGTTTTTATTATTAATAATAAAATGGTTATTAACGAACGGAAAGTCTATTAAGAAACATCCTGACATTTCTCAGAAATTACCCAATTGAATTAAAAAATAAATCGACCTCGGATCGCGAGAGCACCTTAAGTAAGTAAGGTCGCTTAAGAGAGTTAAGAGTGAGAGTGCCCAGATCGTGGGAGAGTTAGTAGTACCTACTACAAAGATAATGTATGATGGATGAGAAATAATTATTTATTGGCATAGCGTTAGCGACATACATATTGTTAAAAGAACTATGTTAACTGTCTTTGGGGCCGTCCATTAATCACGTGAGGCTTGAAAGGAGGGGAGGGGTTTGACAAAAATCACGAAATGACACAAGGGGGGAGGGGGGTATAGTAAGATATCACGTGTATTTATTTTTTCATTATTTTTTCAGGCGCGCGATTTTTAAATCGAAAATATGGTTATACTTTATACCTGTATATAAGATAATCATCATATATATTATTTCTAAAAGGTATTTTTTTGAAGACGCTTAAGATCTCAGTTAATTCTTTACCAAAATTAATGACATAAACGTCATTTTGAAGCTTATGTTCTCCGATTCGTTTTAAAAATACAAAAATAGATTAAAATTAACGTTTTCGTTAAACAATAAATAAAAAAAACCACGCGATTTGCAAACGCCATCTATTAACAGTCTGTTTAACTAATATGTCTGTTGGCTAATTGCACATGCAGACTAATGTGAACAGATGGCGCTACTGGAGAGTACTACGTTAATTATTGTCTTTGTCAAAATTATCCGTTACTATATAGGTATTATTGCAAAACAGCGCGTGGCCAACAACATTCGCGTACGTTAATAAAAATCACTCGAATTGCAAGCGCCATCTATTGACAGTCTGTTTAACTACAATGTATCTTGGGTATTTGCAGACCAATGCCAATAGATGGCACCCCGTTTATTATCTTTGTCAAAATTATCTGCTATTGACGAAAAATAGACAAATAATGTACTAATAATACTTGCATTTACTTATTCTCACTTTATTATATTATTATTATCCGGTGTTTCATCACGACACTGTGTCATATTTTTGTAGATACTAAAAATACACGTGATGTTGGGGGGGGGGGAGTAGTCTTAAACCTCACCTGGTTCTCCAAGGGGAGGGGGGGTTAAAAAATGCTTAAAAAAAGATCACGTGATTAATGGACGGCCCCTTTGCGATTACAATGATTGTAAAACCTAGTAAACTGCCAACATATTTACACCATAACCTACATTAGAAGCGGACATTGTCAACAAACGTAAGCCACAATGTCCATTCACACAGAGCGTACTTATTCCAAATTTAAACCGGCGGACGCGGTGGCGTGACTCCTGCGCACCAACCGGCGGCCGGTGCGTCGACCGCGCACCAAGCACAATCGATCGATTGTGGAATTCATCGCTTGAATTAACTAAGACAGTTTTGTCACCTTTGATCTAAACATTGCATGGTCAGTAAGTTGCGGTGAGCCTAGCGATCGTTTCAGAAAAAAAATTACGTTTTATTTATTTTTCGGAGGATTAAAGTTACAAAACGGAAACGCATACCAAATTTCATCAAACTCGGTTCAGTGGTTCAGCCGTGAAAACGTAACAGACAGAGTAACTTTCGCAGGTATAGTATTAGTATGAATTATTTTGACGTGTAGGTACATCTTTTTAAAATTCTTTTGTGTGTGAGTATTATTTTTGTTATAAAGAGTAAATAACATTCTTTGCATCTTAAAAACACTCTGAACATAAGATATTGGGGCCAATTCGAACGAGTTTTCGCTAAATTTGAAAGTCGCTAAATTTGAAATAAGAACCGTCAGACTCGATTTTGAACCTTGGAGCTATACAAAATCGAGTTTGACGTTTCTTATTTTAAATTTAGGCAATTTTAAATTTAGCGAACACCGTTTCGAATTGGACCCATTGACTCATTAAGGTTAGTAGAGTATCTTAACAAATCAAAACATGTTTGTTGGTTTCGCACTTAATTATTATAAATTAATAGATAGTGTAATGGGTTCACTCACTTATCGCATGCTGATGTCGTGATATAAGATAATGATGAGTTGTTTAAATTAACGTCGTTGTAACAATAATATGCCTCAGGGTCATATTTGTCAACATAACATTTAATCGGATCTCTAACTTTGCTGCGGAATTTTTTCGGGTTATGAGCGAGTTGCCTTCAAAGCAAGATGCCTAACAAAGTAAGGTGCCTAAGTATTATGCCTACAAAGCAAAATGTCTAAGTGATTAAATACCGTCTAGGCAAATGGCCTACTTGCTAAAACGACTACCAAGCAAAATGTCGAAGTAGTTGAATGTCTTGAAGACAAATTGCTTGGTAATTAAAAGCCTGCAAAGCAAGACACCTGGAATGGTTTTGATTGTAGGTAAACGTAACAAATAAAATAAAGATAGAAACAAATATACGGGGTCAATCGAGGTCCTGCTTTTTGGCTATCTTGCTTTTGAGACATCCAGCTTGTTAGGCATCTTGCTTTTTAGCCTCTTGCTTCTGAGGCATCTTGCTTCTGAGACATCTTGCTTTTTGGCCATCTTGCTTTTGAGACATCATGCCTGTAGGGCATCTTGCTTTGTAGGCAACTCGCTCATAATCAGCTTTTCTTGTAATTTATTTTATTTTAAGATATATTTTTGTGTCAAGAATTATGTAAGTTCTGTATGTGTGTATGTTCTGTCTTAATTAAATTCTTTGTTTATGTCCTAGTATATATTTTATTCTTTGTAATAATCATTTCTCCGTTATCCAGCATTAGGTAAATAAATCAAAATGTCTTTAGTCAAATAACTGGAAGAGATCCCTTCTCAAACTTCTGATCATCATGTTATGACAATCATTTTGGGATATTCGTGTCCACAAGCGACGGTGATCATGATCCTTATCAAGTGACATCCATTTCCTCATGAATAAAAAAAAAGGTTCCTTTAAAAATCCCTGCCCCCTTAGCATCCTAAAGCATTCGTTCCTTTCGGACGCGCTCATTAGTTAAAAACTGACAGAAATCTAGTGTGCTAGGCCCTCTGTTTATGATTTAACAGAAATAACTACCGCGTCGTCGTCTCAACATATTTTTAAACACCACCTAAGATACCACTAGACTTAGTACTTTAAGCCACGGTCTTATATACAGCTTTACCTTGTCCTACGTCGAAACAAAAATACATTTATACTAACATTGTAGGGCCCGAAATAGGGTGTTAACCGTACATCGGATACGGGCGCCGGTTATTGAATATAAATAAGTGGCAATTTAGAACGCGCACCGATCCTTTCGTTCCCGTTGTAATTGTGTATGGCGTTCTCTCTCGCGCAGTTCCCATACTTATTGTCATGGTATGCCGGAGGAGCCTTGGCCGTGGCTTATTTTAGATTAATTGAGCGGTATGATTCGACAATTGAGCGATATCTTGTAGTGAATATCATGTTATTAACCTTTTGGACGCCGTTGTCGACTATGCGTGAGCGTGACAGCGTATACAGGGTTCAAAAGTCCTTCATTACCTTGACTTAAAGTTGAAATTCGTGTTACTTCTCAGACATGCTTGGGGGCCAAAAGGTTAATGTCAGTACGTGAAACAAGAAATCATTTTCTTCTAACAAAATATGTCCTCAAATACTCAGCACAAAGGACTACTTATTTGTTCTAGACCAATAAAGTTGCATACGTAATTAATTATTTCACTTTTTTTTTTGGTTAGTTGATCATGACGTTAGCACGTCTAGTCACCCATTCCGCCCATTCCAGACGACGGGACAGCGGACCTGAAGTACGTCTTAACCCTTTCGGCGCGCATGATGCACATGTGCATCATGGGATTGCAGCCTCGCGCACGCGCATGATGCACATGTGCATCATGGGATTGCAGCCCCGCGCACGCGCATGATGCACATGTGCTTCATGGGATTGCAGCCCCTTGGGCGCGCATGATGCACATGTGCTTCATGACAAAGATTGATGACAACATAGTATTTTGTCCAAATTGGAACAGTTTTTAGGTTGATTAAGATTATTGAGACTATAAATAATTGATTTTCATATATATATTTTTTTCTTCCTTTGTATTTTCAGAGAAAAATTACTTTGAACTTTAACAATCGATATTACTCGTATTAAGTAAGAAATTTTTCTTATTTATTTGATAAACCGTTAGCGTAGTCATCATTGTAAATTTTAATTTAATTTAATCATCTATATATTTAGATTTTCACTTAAAAATGTCATGATAACCACGGTGCATCATTGCGCCAGAGCGTACCGCATTTATTACCATGCAATTTTAAAATGCAACAAGTACCGTATTTGTCGTATAATATTAGACTTTATTGCGCATGAACGAAAGTACATTTTTCTTAAGTAAGCAACAGAGAATCACATTGGACGGTGTCATGCGGCATTGACGTTAGTCATTCATTTGTAATTTTTTAAAGTAATGTATATAAACATTCAATATTTCGGCGATAAATACAATAGTAGATACAAATATTACTCAGCGAATAAATTTAGCAAATAGTCGTTTTTGTATAGTCTAGAAAGTGGCGGTACACTTGACTTGACTAAGAAATGGTTTATCACGCTACTTATCTCGTTCAGCTTCCTGGCGGCGACCTGTCATGTCCCGTGACCTTGCATTCCTTAGAGACATACGCTAATTATTATTTTCTTATCTTTTCTATTGTTAAGAAAACTTTCACGAAATGCAGGCGACCAATCACGAATGTCGCCGTGCTGAGCTGGGAAGACAAAGGGTGGGTAATTCATATTAAATACGTACAGTCTTAGTTTATGCCTGTGACTGTGCGTTTGTCTCCTTGCGTCTTGTGAGTGATAATCGATTGTGATTGTGAATCTTTAACCACTGACCCGGCTATCTTTATGGACCCGAATACTGTACGTAGAACGATGGACCCGGCTTTCTCTATGTACTCGAACTCTGCTAACTCTACGATTGACCCGGCTTTCATAATGGAGTCCGATTATGCGCCTTCCACCACGGATGACCCTGCTCACCTCATGGACCTGATAGTTGCCGTTTTATCAAATGGTCAACTGCCGACCGATATCAGCGATATACCAATGCCGCTAGGTAACTACTTGGATTAATTAATTAAATTTTCCAATGTTATTGTCAAATTAATTCAATTAGACTGTTTACCCATTGTTTTTTATTTCATCCAAAATAAACATTTTGTACCTAACTGGTTATTATAAATTGCGCATGACACCATTCATTCTCTTGTTGCTCGCGGCAGCGAAATGCGTGCGGTACCGTAGCGCGCAATGATGCACAGGGTGCATCATGGCTTTTAGAACAGAAAATTATGTATGTGCGCGCGGGCACGTTGCACCGCGCTGGAAGTCGTTCGCGCAGGGGCATTGCAGCGCGCTATGAGGCGGTCGCGCGGGTGGATTGCAGCGCGCTATCACATGCTCGCGCCGAAAGGGTTAACTATAGGTCTAACCACTTTTCTGTGGACTGTCAAATTATTAACGTGACAGTCCACATGGCCGCAGCCATATCGAACCGTGATTGTCTCGTCGAAAATGTTCTTCTCAAAGTACTGGCTAGGAAGTATAGGTTACTAAGCCATTGAAAAGCAAAATTGCAAGGTCGGCATCGGCTCAATGACTCCTTCCAAGTTGGTGATGTTCTTGGGCGGCGATGATCAGATCACTTATCATCAGGTGACTCGCATGCTCGTTTGCCTTCCCTTATATAAAAAAACCGGACAAGTGCGAGTTAAACTCGCGTGGAGAGGGTTCCGTTTCGTACATGATTATCTGAAATTTACTATGTTACTTTAAATACCATAGACTTCTTATAGGTTTTCCTGTAATCTATAGGTAAAGAGCTATTTTCTGTATTTTTTTCAAAATTGTAGGCCCAGTAGTTTCGGAGATAAGGGGGGAGGAATGGTCAAATTTCGCCTATTTTCCTAAACAACTTCTAAACTATTTTACTTAAAATAAAAAAAAATATATATATTTAAGATCCTCACAATAAGCGCTTTCATTTGATATGTCACAAGATGTAGGTGGCATAACGTTTTTTTTTTAATTTTCTAATTTACCCCCCAAAAGTGGCCCCCATGTTTAAAATTCATATATTTACGTCACGCGTCCGTGTTGCGGTCACCGACTTACATATGTATACCAAATTTCAACTCAGTCGGTCTTGTAGTTTCGGAGCAAATTGGCTGTGACAGACGGACAGACAGACAGACAGACAGACAGACAGACAGACAGACAGACAGACAGACACACGAGTGATCCTATAAGGGTTTCTTTTTTTCCTTTTGAGGTACGGAACCCTAAAAAGAAAAGAAAGGAAATTGGCGTGAACACGAATCGGACAGATACAAGTTTTCTGTGTTTATCTTTTTTTTACCAAAACTTGACACATTAACAATAATACCTACTGCTCTTAGGGAAAAATATTTTTGCCAAATTTCACTTCCCATAAAACTTATCGCGGTAGTTTCATTTCCCAAACGAATCTTTAGCACATTTACATTTCGCATTTTATTCATCTTCTTTCTTTTCTTTCTTTTGGCTAATATTATATTTAAAAAAGGGGAGGGGGATAAGCCACCCACAAGGGGGGAGGTGATCGCCCCCGCAGTGAATAACCAAGTAGGTTAGGTTAGGGGTAACTTGTGTCCCTTAGAGCGGAGATAATCACCCCGCGAAGCGGGGTGACGTCGACACGCTAGCGGTTAGGTTAGGTTTTTGACTAAATAATACTTGGTAAAATGAAACATGACCAATTATTTATTTGTGAAACAATAGTTTGCCAAAGAATACTTTGCTAACTGTAAAATTATGATAAGCTGTTTTGACCTATGATTTTTTGCCAAATGATAATTTGAGTATAATAGTTTGGGATGTGATACTTTGGGAATAGTTTTTGACCATTCATTAGTAATTCACAATAATGAATAACTTTTTGCTTGGTGCAGCAATCTATGTTTACAGGACCACTCATTGTATGAGCTGTATTTGAATGTAACATTAAGTAACTAATAAAGAACAACCTCTCCATTAACGCAGACACAATAGACCATTAGCGCTTCAATGAGACATTGAAGATGTATTTGATGTTTTTGCGACTATTGTTGTCCCGTTATATTATTTATGTTACACTGGGTCTTAAAAAGGAAGGCAATTAAACAGTGTCTTTATAATTTCTGTAAAAGTGGAAGCAATCACCATTCGGCCGAAAGACGCCCACTGCTGGACATAGGCCTCTCACGTAGTCCATATACCCTATAGACCCCCGCTGCCACCATTAGAGTCAAAAAATTATAAGCAGCTACTATTTGGTCTTAAAAAGGAAGCCGATTAAATAGTGTCTTTATAGTTTTTGTAAAAGAGGAAGTAATCAGAAATGGCATGAAAATATGCCGTCACGAATTGCTGAAATGAAGTCTATAAATTAACGACGCTTAACCTAAATGCAGGTACAGTTTCACCCATTACACTTCGTGGCAAATCATGAACTGCAAATGCTATGAAAGGCAAATAAAAGTTAATTGCATAAGTGAATCAATAATAGGGCGTTATAAAGGTAATAATTTTACATGAAAGTGGGTTTTTGACTAGAAACAAATTTCTATATATAATCTACTTAAGAAGAAAAGAGGAACCATTTTATTAAAAATGTACTTTAATTATTTGTGTAAGGATAATATTCGTAACAATGTGACTAGAATTATTTACTGAAATTTACCTTCTAAATATTCCATTATAGTTTTTACCTAACGAATTCCAAGTAATTTGTATATTTTATGCATAAAGATGCGCACTTCCTTGACGTATCAAGTTTTGTGTATAAAATTAAATTTTTATCGCATTTTTTGACACGTGCAAAGTTTTTTTCCAAATTCTTTACTAATAAAAGAAAAAATTGTTTTGAGTTAAACCCTCTTTGATCTAAAACTATTATCTTACATAATTCGCTATCCTTATGCACCTAACTGTAATGTACGTTTGACTGTGTTCTAAATGATACCTAATAGTAAGGTATATAGAGTTTAATTTTAATAACATCAAACATTAAACGGTACCTTACATTCGGAGAGACCTTATAGAGTCGGAGAGATGATAATTTCTATAATAATTACATTAATTAGCACAACCACATGGAATCAAGAATTTTAATAGCTGTATAAGAAAATGGCTCTATATAAGTAGACTATTGACCTGTTGTACCGCTTCAAACATTTAAGACACGATGCTTACTCACTGAATAGGTAATGTATCATAAGTAATTGTGATAAGATTCATTTTACAATGGTCGGTTTGGTTGATAAGCCTTAAGATTCTGACTTGATTTTTTCTTCGCGTTTTCTGAGAAATTAGCTGTCTGACGTGAATTGGGATGACGTCATTGTTTAAACTAATAAAATACTAAATACGAGATGCCTAAAACCAGATTATTTTTTTAGTCGTATGTTGCATAAATTACTAACTTTTGCCCGCCAGTACGGCCGCGTAGAATTGTGCCATCGTTGAACCCCGGGAACTGTTAAATTTTATTTTATTGCAGGACCTAAAGTACCTATTTACGGAATTTAATGAAATCCTTTTAGCCACTACGGAGCTCATTTGTAAAAAAAATCTTACACACACATTTATAAAGTATGAAGTAGGATCTCGGGAAATCACAACCGTGAAAATATTTTCGTTTCGTAATTGTTTAAATAAAATGAAGTTATTGACTCTTAAATAAATCAAATTATATTTGGAGAATAGTCATCCTTATGTCTTTTACTTTACATTTCAATTTGGCTCATTTCATCAACATAAACGTATCACCATTGCCGTGCCAAACCGCTTCCCTTTGTATGTTTCCGGAAAACTCAAATCTTAAAAAGGGTCACCTCATTAGGAGTCATTTTACTGATGAAATGTTGTATTAAATTCCCTGGAATATTCCGATCTGTTCGCTTTGTTGACTCTCATTCTGGGGTGTGTATTGTGATATTTGTGATACAAACAGTTTGCTTGCGCGTCCATTTGTATCTGGCTCGTTGTTATCTAGCTGGTTGAGTGCTGAAATATTTTTAGTAAGAAGCGACGTCAGCACGCAACAGAGGAAGGCACAGTTTAAGAGAACTGTGAACCAACGGCAGAAATCACCCTTTTCATACAAAAGGCGATAACGATTTTCACCCCTTAAATGTTAACCGATTTTGACCAATTTTTGACCAGTTGTCAGTCAGAACAAAATCTAGGTCTATACGTTTTTGAATGTTGATTATACATCAACAAAGTCAACTAATCGCCAAAATTCGACAATAAAACTGAATGTATTGATTATAGTGAAAATAACAAAACGTATAGACCTAGATTACGTTCTGACTGACAACCTATCAAAAATTGGTCAACATCGGTTAACATTTAAGCGGTGGAAATCGTTATCGCCTTTTGTATGAAAAGCCGTAGGTTCACACTCCTCTTAACTTGGGCAGTGAAACCGATAACACTTGTATATGCATTTGCTTATTAAATAGTTTTTACTGAACAACAAGCCAGTCTTCATATTGTAGCCTGTAAGAGGCAGAACAGTTAGGTATCCTAGATCCTCGTACTGCTACAACTGGGCTGCAAGTTTGCCCGCAGTATCTAACTAGCCTGGATGTCCAGAGGGTTCAGCGACGAGTTCCATACTGGCAATAGTAGTTTATGCAACGGTTGCATAATGATAGGCCTTAAAACACTAGTGCGGTTTTCATGAAACGAGCTTTAGCTTTAGCGAGTTTCATAATAAGATCGCACGTGTGTTTTAAGGCCAAACTATGCAGAGTTGCATACATAACAACACATTATAAATCCTCGATGATGGGTTCAGAAACAAGATTTTCTGGCAACAAGTTATTTGTTGCAATCGTGGCTGCATATTTCCGATGTCCGGCGCATTTTCACATCACACACACTCCGAGAAGACTACTATTCATATTTTCAACTAAAATGTAAATTACAAACAACTTTAGTAGTTAGTTATTGGGAAGTCTGCCCCAGTTCCTGGGTCATCCATCCCAATAACATGATTGAAAGTTCATTTTTAAAAAATCGTATCATATTATATCTAAACATGAGATAAACAACATTCTACATTAAATAAAACGTGTGACTCGATAAAGGAACATTCATTTTGAAGATGGCTTTTACAATATTAACACGCACGCATCGGAAAGTTTACAAATGAAGTTCGTCAAACAACCTCAGTCACTCAATTTCGATGTAATTTGCTCTGATCGTAGCAAACAGAACTTACGTCATGGGAAGCTTTTACCAAACACCATTCGCAGTTTGATTTGTGGTCCATCTAACTGTGGAAAGACGAACTTAATTATAGGCCTACTGTTACACGAAAATGGATTACGCTTCCAAAACGTATATATATACTCTAAAACGCTTTTTCAACCTATGTACGAGTTTTTAGAAAAAGTTTTCAAATTAGTTCCAACAGTAACATATTCAAAATTTTCTGAAAATGAAACGGTTATAAATCCTCAGAACGCAGCTATTAATTCAGTAATTATTTTTGATGACGTAGCATGTGAGAACCAAAATAATATGCGCGATTTCTTTGCGATGGGTAGGCATAAAAATATTGATTGTTTTTACTTAAATCAAACCTACAGCAAAATACCAAAGCAATTGATAAGGGATAATGCTAATTTAATTATTCTTTTTAAGCAAGATGATATTAACCTACGTCACGTTTACGATGAGCATGTTAATACTGACATGTCCTGGATACAGTTTCGTGAAATGTGTTCCAAAATATGGACTGAACCTTATAACTACTTGGTAATAAATAAGGATAGTGCAAAAAATTCAGGATGTTATAGAATGAATTTTGATACATTCATAATATTCGATTAATGTGAGTAGGTATTTAATATGATGCTATCGCATGAATCATTCACTCCTACTAAAGCATCAAGAACTGATCTAACCTTTAAAATGAATAAAGAGAAATTTTATAAACAAAGGATAATTCAATCTGCTGAAGCGGTTAAAAAAAAAGTAAAATTGATTCATGATATTAAAACTGATAATAACATTATATTGGAATCAGTCTTGAAACCAATTACAAATCCACTGAACCAAATGGTTAATACTTATAGAAATGCTAATGCTAATGATGATAAAAAATCTGACATTGACGATGAATACAAATGGGAAAACACTATCAAACGATTAAAATTTACTCCAAATAAATACAAAAGTGAAAGTGAAGAAGATAATAATCATAAAGATGAAGCAGAAAATAAAAATAAAAATGATGATAGCTTTGAACGTGAAATTGAGAAAAGTAATGATTATGATATTTCAAATAAAAGTGAGAATAGTAGTGATATAGAATTATCTAATGATAATTCATTTCAAACAGTTGAATCAAACTATTCTCCTCGTGATGACCCAGCTTGGCAAAAAAATGCAACAACTTTTGAGGAAATTCCTTTTGGGGTGCGAATGGAACGTGATAGGCTTATGATGGGTACTCGGGTAGTTTACGTTAAAAACAATAAACTAAAAGTGAATGGAAACACATACGATTTAACTGAAGGCATTAATGAATTGTTGTTTAAGAAAACTCCGAATTTAGATATTGTTACCGAAGACGATAAACGTAATTATAAAATACTATTGTTGGACACCAACGCTCACAGAAGAGATTATAATCCAAATAAACCAATAAAAAGTAACAAAGGAAAAAAATATTTATATATTATAAAACCACTTTTTAGGTTATATAAAGAAGCTAGCTCAATAAGCGGTGAAGGACTTGAACATAATATGAAATTACCAACATTGAAAAAAGTGAAAAAAAACGTTGATTACGTTTACTGGGATGATCCTAACGAACTAGTTGACAGATTAAAATTATTAATTGCTTCCCGTGATGCTGGTAATACAGGTTTAGACAATGAAATTATATCTATTATCGAAGAACTAACTGAATCTGGCATACTGAAAAAATAGTATATAAAGCTATAATTTTAATTTTAACATCAGTCAGAATATAGCTATCTCGCACCATTAAAATGAATATAGATAAATTTGGACATCATGTACACAAACGATTACGCGTGAGTGAGTCAATTAGTATAGCTGATAAGGCTCTGCTGCGTACAGAAGAGGGTGTGTTCGACTTACATTCAATACGATTAAAAGGTGTTGCGTTTCCTTTGTCAGCTGATGATGCTGTTAATAAGGAGTACATCGATAAATTTGCTCAAAACATTTATGATAAGAAACATATTGATTCCTTAATAGAAACAATAAATATCCAACTTCATCAATTGTTTAATCAGTTGAAACTTAACTTTTATACGAAACGGGAATTAGATAATATTTTAAAAAATGACAAAAGAACAACTCGTGAATGAGATACATAGAGCTGCTCGAAAAAATTTTATACGTCGTTCAGTTATATTAAAAGGTATTGATGATTTGTGGCAAGCAGATTTGATTGACATACAGAATTTTCATAAATTCAACAAGGGATACAAATACATTTTAGTCATCATTGACACATTTTCCAAATATGCTTGGTGTGTGCCAACAAAATTTAAATCAAAAACAGAAATAAAAGATGGATTTGAAAGAGTTTTAAAAAATAGTAAACGAATACCTACTCATATACAAACAGACTTGGGTAAGGAATTTTATAATAATGAATTTCAGCATTTGATGAAGTCTCTTAAAATAAATCATTATTCTACTTATTCCATCAAAAAGGCATCAATCGTAGAGAGACTGATAAAAACACTAAAAAACAAGCTTTATAAATATTTTAGTCTAATTGGAAATTACAAATGGTTTGGAAAACCTTTAAATGATATAGTCAATGCTTATAATCACACACTTCATCGCACAACAAAATTTAAACCGAGTGATGTTCATTTTATCAATGAGGTTGAATTAAGAAAAAATATCAAAAAAGCACAACATTCTCCACCTATTAGATCAAGTAAGCTTAAAACAGGAGATTGTGTTCGAATAAGTAAATACAAAGGAGCTTTTCCTAAGGGCTATACACCTAATTGGTCAACTGAACTGTTTACTATTAAAAAAGTGAATGATACTAGGCCAGTTAGTTTTCATATAGAAGATCAACGAAAAAACATTGTACTAGGTACTTTTTATGAACAAGAACTTCAAAAAACTAAGCATCCAGACGTTTATCTTATAGAAAAGATTATCAAAAAAAGAGGAAATAAACTATATGTGAAATGGCTTGGGCTTAATGCTACTGAAAATAGTTGGATTGATAGAAAAGCCATTGTTTAGTTATTTATAATACAAGCCTCATTATAGTTTCACCATTGTTTTCTTGGTGATGAAAGGAAGAGGACTTTTGAACAGTGTTATTAATAATTTACCATTTGAGCTGCACTTGCCGGGTTACAATTACTGCGGACCTGGTACGAAATTAGAAAAACGAATAGCAAGAGGTGATAAGGGAATTAATGAATTAGATAACGCATGTATGTTACATGATATTGCATACACTAAAAACACAGATTTAGCAGAACGCCATAAAGCCGACTTAGAGCTTTATAAAATGGCTAAGCAGAGATGTAAATCCAAAGGTGTGAGAAAAGGAGAAAAAATTGCATCATGGGTAGTGGGTAAAATAATGAAATCGAAAATAAAAGCTGGAGCAGGCATAAAATCATTTACAAACTATATTTCTAAAATAAAAGCAAGTGTAAAGAAAATTAAACCTAAAAGCAAACAAACGGTCATCAAATACGCGTATGCTTTGGCAAAAAAGATATTTTTAAAAAACAGCAAGGTTCGTATTCCACGTTTAATACCAATTCCAAAAACTGGGGGTATATTACCACTTATTCCTATTTTTGCGGGACTATCGGCATTGGGTTCTCTGGCAGGAGGTGCTGCTGGTATTGCTAAAGCTGTTGAGGATTATAAAGAAGCAAGAAAAAACTTTCAAGAATCTGAACGTCACAATAAGATGATGGAATCTATTGCGCTTGGGAAAGGATTACATATTATTCCATATAAACAAGGGAAAGGAATGTTTATCAAGACGTCAAAAAACTGAGTATGAGGTTACCCAAACGAGCGCTCACAAATGTTGATATTTTAAAGCACTCAACAGAAATACCATATTTTCGTGGTGTTTACATGCGAGACAAGTTACCGAAGTATCCTAAAGAAACAGAATGTGGAGTTATTAATTTAGATAGTTCAGAAAATCATGGGACTCATTGGGTAGCCTATGTAAAAGACAAAAAATATTGTGAATATTTTAATAGCTATGGAAATATTAAACCACCTCTAGAATTAATTCAATACTTTAAAAAATATAACATTTTTTATAATTTTAAAACTTATCAAAGTTTTAACACTGTAAACTGTGGGCATTTGTGTTTGAAATACCTGATAAACTTCTGGAAAAATCGTTTAAATTGTAAAACTCAATAAAAATAATCATTCACACAATGTCTTTCACCTTATCCATAACTGGTTCCTCATCTACCCTGGTGACAAATCATTCACCAGCTCTCCAACTTGATGATAATTATGAATGCGGGCTATTATATTTATCAACTTTTAATTCAATACCAAATTTGGATAGCAAAAATAACAAGTTTCATTATGGAGATAATGAAGTGCTAGAAATACCAGAAGGTTCATACGAACTTCAAGATATTGATGATTATTTGAAAACTCATTTGAAAAATTGTGTATTTAAGCTAGCATGTAATAATAATACCCTTAAGACTTCTATACTGTGCTCTAAAAACATATACTTCAACAAAAGAAATTCTATTGGTAAATTATTAGGTTTTGAGAATGAAACTGTTCAGGCTGATATATTAAGAGAGTCGCCCTTTCCAGTATCCATTCTGTCTACAGCTATAGTCAGAGTTGAATGTGATATCGTAAGCGGATCTTTTGTGAACGGAAAACCAGCTCATATTATTCACGAATTCGTGCCTAATGTACCACCTGGTTATAGAGTTATAGAAATACCTAAAAATATTATTTATTTTCCGGTGACTCAACACAATTTAAGTTCCATCAAAATTCGATTACTGGATGAAAAAAACCAGTTAATAAATTTACGAGGTGAAGAGATACAGATTTATTTACATCTTAGAAAAAATGATTGATTTTAATAAAAGTGTGAAGATGTCTAATAAAATTAGTAGTATTCATAGAGCTAGCAAGAAAAGAACACCTGTATCGAAGCTCAGCAAAGACAATAAAGAATTTCTGAAACTCATTGGGTTATTAAAATGAGCATATTAAATTTAACTGATTCCTTTAGTTATGACAACACTATCGAAAGTTATGAGGTTCATTCATATAAACCTTACGTAACAAGCTTTAATCTCAACGATGAGATCCGTATACCCATCAATCAGCAAGATCTATATGTTCTCCCATCAGCAAGTACATTATACATAGAGGGGACCGTTCAAGTGATGAACAGAGAAACAAAGACAAAAGCGAATAGCGTTTTATTTACAAATAACCCTGTTCTACATTTATTTCAAGACATTCGTTATGAACTTAATGGAATAGAAATAGATAGAGTTAAGAATGCAGGCATAACAACTACAATGAAATCCCTCTTGTCGATGAATGAAGCGGAGTCCAAAATGTCGAAATTATGGGGATGGGATATTAATGGAACGAAAATTACGAATGGATCTTTTTGTGTTTCTATACCTTTAAACAAGATTCTTGGATTTGCAGAGGATTACAGGAAAATAATTATTAATTGCAAGCATGAACTTATTCTATTGCGTTCTAATACCAATTTAAATAGCGTCAAACTTAATCCCAACGAATATGTAGATGACCTTACCATAACAAAAATAGTATGGCGTATGCCACACATTAAAGTGTCAGATCGTGAAAGATTAAATTTGATGAAATACTTAGAAAAGGATCGCATTATACATATGGCATTTAGAAACTGGGACCTGTATGAATACCCTTTGCTACCTAAAACATCTAAACATTCTTGGTCCATCAAAACTTCATCCCAGATTGAGAAACCGCGCTATGTTATATTAGGATTAAAAACAGCAAGAAAAAATGTATCGGAAAAAGATATTACTCGTTTTGATAACTGTAATTTGAGAGACGTTAAAGTGTTTTTAAACTCGAAGTACTTTCCATATGAAAATTTAAATATAAGTTTTTCGGATGACAAATTCGCAATTATTTACGAGCACTATGCAAAATTCCAACAATCGTATTACAATCATTATCAAAACCCTTTGCTGAACCCCCAAAATTTTAAGGATATAGCTCCTCTGTTTGTTATTGACTGTTCACGTCAAAATGAAGTTTTAAAAGGTTCAGTTGACGTTCGTATCGAATTACAGTGTGATGTAGAAATACCTGATCATACATCGGCTTATTGTCTCATTTTAAACGATAGTATCATAGAATACAGACCACTGAGTAATATTGTTAAAAAAGTATCATGAACAACGAATGTCTATTTGTAGATCTTCAAGGTTTTAAATCATTTAAAAATGAATTTATCATAAAGGAATTTGCATTCAGCACAAGTGAATACACTCAAGTGTTTTTAGTTAAACCACCTTACCGATATTCAAGTTTATCAGATGGTGAAAAACGAAATGTAAGATGGTTAGAAAAAAACAGAGGCATTTTATGGAGCGAAGGGTTTATTGACTTCAGAGAATTTAAGAGACTGATTTTCAGCTACTTACAAGATAAGAAAATATACGTAAAAGGTTTTGAAAAAATTAAATGGGTGAAAGACTTGTGTGCTAAATGTATAGTAATAGACTTAGGTGAGAAAGGTACTCCTAATTATAAATTACTTTATGAAAAATATTGTTTAAATGACTCTGTATATAATTGTATGCTTCATAGCAAAGTGTGTGCATTAAAGAATGTAGTGTGTTTGAAAAAATGGTATTTTGATAATAATTTAAATATGTATTCTCATTTGTGACTTGATTTTCAAGTTCTTTTTATTCAAATAAATGTATTTAATGAATACAATTTTGTAAATCTTTACCAACCCTTTCTCACGCTATCCATGAATCCATCAACAAGTTTTTTATGTTGTCTAATGGTTAAGGTGTTCGAACACACCATATCTTTAGTTAGGAACCACACAGTTAATTTATTTAGTTACAACACGTACAACACAAAAAAATTTATGGATGATGTCAGCTTAAAAACTTAACCAAGGAATAAAACTATAAAATAGTTTAATCATATTTATTACTTAACAAATAACATATATAATTTACAAAATAAAACTTAATAACTAAGACTGTAACCGCACAACTTTTTTGATATTTTGTTTATCACACTTTCCGTACTTTCTATTATATCATCATATCCATCATTCGCAACATACTGAGCACTAAGCAGTATATTTTCTCCGTCTTCATTATTCAGATCTGGTCCGGTGCTAGATAAATTAATTATCTGAATTTTGATAAGTCTTGAGCCTTTGCATGGTTCATTATTCACTACGAATGATGGTGGGTGTCCTGGTATACTTCTTTTCACCACTTTATTTATTATTTTCCCCTTTCTTTTTTTAATTTTCTTTTTTTCGATCGCACTTTTTATTTTTAATATTAAGTCACTGTCTTCTCCTTCCTCCTCCTCTTGGAATCCCTCCAGAGGATCCTGAGCATACTGTGAAAATACAAATGGGTTTGTATCTTCTGTTCCTGCCATATTCTGTAACAAAATAAATAAATATAAATATTATATTTCTATACTTTTTGGATATTCAAATAATTGAACGAACTGAACGAAATGGAGTGAAATTTGATGCGTAGACAGACCGTATCCAGGATTAACACATACTTAGAACACTTTAATCTTTGAAAAATTGGGAATAACTATAATCGAATTCTAAGCATACGATTTCGCGGACAAAAGCTAGTAAAATGTAATATACAACTTACCAGTCAGTGGATAAAAACACCTTGTATAACTTCTAATTTACTTAATCTTCAGAAACGCGAATGACAATTTCGGTCATGTGACTTTAATAGAATGAATAGTTAAATAATTAATGAGTCGTTTATAAAGGTTTAACATCCACGCGTCAGCATATTATCAAAGCGCAAACCGTAAACGCGTGATGCAATAATTTGTAACTTGCACGTACAAAAAATAACAAGTTGTAACTTGCACGGTTTAAGCTAATTAGGTAATTCGTAAGTTTGTTGAAGATGAAGCTTGGTGCAGTGGTTAGAGGTTTCGCTTTCTTTTACTTCTACTGCACAACTAGTTTGGGTTCGATCCCTTTTGTATATGTGAAGTGATAGTTACTTAAAGGCTATTAAGCATAGTTTCAACACCTTTGTGACTCTCACTTGAAATGCTCAACATAAAACCCAATGTACTGTCTGTACTGGGTATTGGTATTTGACTACTTCTTCAAAAGTTTTTGCACCTTGTTTTTTATTTTCCTATATTCTCTACAAGCGGTACAAAGTATTTCGGATGGTACCTACATACTTATAGTAAGAGAGGGTAAAGTTGTAGGTTAAGTAAAACAATATGATAAGCTGTTATAATATTTATTTAAAAATTTCATAAAGGTATTTATAAAAAACGTAATCATACGAGTTCAAAACACATGTATCTAACTAATAATCATAAACTTTCTTTTGTATTTTTAGTAACATTACAATATAAAAAACGCACGACGTACAAAATAGTACCTATATCACGTATTTTCGTTTAGTAAATTAACAGTAATTAATACTTTAAAAAAAGCTCGTATCTATGTACACTCAGTTAACGGAAAAATAGACTTAATTTGATTGTAACAAGGTTGTGTTTGCTACCTAAGTGATGTTTTCGAGATACGAGCTTTTTTTAAATTAGTGAATCTATATTACATACAAAATTAGATAATCAATATTTTGAAATAATCATTAAAGTATCATTCAAGAAAAAAGTTCATGGATTTAGCTATCATAAAGTTACAATATACATGATCTTCATACACGTGACTATCACAAAGATTTTTGATTAAAAATTAAGTATTGAAGTATGCCCCCACGCTCTTGTCGATACTTGCTCAGTAGAAATCAAGCGCTTGTCATCATTAGATGATATAACAACTTTATTAACACTCTGTGTAAATATTTCATGCTTTATCGACTTAAATAATATGTTCTTTTTTTTTATAACATCTCCTTGAAATAAAGACTTTTCGTAATCCAAAATATCAATGTCACGTATAACTGACGCTTTCACTCCTTTAGCCTTTTTTATGATATCATCGAGGGTTTTAATACAATAGAGTTTCGATCGAAGGCCTACGAATTCAATAATAATTTCCCCCCCCATTTCGTCCTTAAAAAGACCTGGTACTTTTTTGTTTTGAAGAGGTAAGAGATGCTTGTTATTAATACTATAATTACTTGTATCGGAATAAGATAAAAAATATTTTTTTAAATCTTTGTAATAGTCCTTAGTCTGTATATGATAAATTAAACTATCGGTATCCGTATAGCACATCTGTAAACGGTTGTCATAAAAGGGTTTATACACTGAGTAATGAAAGTCATACATATGACTTTTCGATAACTCCAATACTGTGAAACCGATATAGGGTAAAGTCACCAGTGGTCAGCCAGGATCCTGTAGTCAGCCTTTTGCCTCTTTTATTGCCTTGAAATAGCAGTCTATTTGAAATTAAAAAATTATATGCTTCTTAATTGATTCCTTGATTCCTTATTAATCATTATATTTATCGATCGGTGCGGGGAAACGGCAGGGGGGGAAATAAAAAAAGTTTTTTCGAGTGCTCTCGGTCGAGAAGGGCAATTTTACGATATCCGCCATAATTTTTTTCCTACTTGGTGTTTTCAAATCAGGTAAGAAAGATAGACTTGTGTTAACATTATATGATATATTTGTATATTTCTGTGAATGCACATAGTTGCTTAAACCGAAAATGATAATAAAATAAGCGTATTTCATTGATTTCTTAATAATTTACGGAGGCTGAATATTGGGAACCACTTTTTTATGTGATTTCCAGTAGTCAGCCACCTGCGGCTGACTTCTGGATATTGGTGGTATCGTTCGAATTTGAAATAAAATCGGTCCGTTAAGATCGTTATTTTTTAATATTCAAATTTACCCTAACATTCCCTATAATATTTTTAGAAAAACCCAGTAGTCAGCCGCTTTTTAAATTATTTTTTTGGTATGGCTGACTAATGGGAATTGCACCTCCAGTACTCAGCCACTTAATAAAGTATGAAAAAAACCTATATAGGGCTATATTTAGGTACTTATTAGTCTTTTTAATGTTTCATGAATAAAAACGTAATGTTATGTTCAGTAAAGCATGTCACAAAAACCAATATACAAACAAAAGCATCCACCAGAAAAACTATCTTCTGCAAAGGAAGCTATACGAAAGGAATGCGTATTAGAGGAGCATGTAGAACTTTTGGCGTTCTCCGAGGCACATTGCAAGACTGGCATCACCTATGGATTCCTAAAGGAGTACGTAACATGAGTCTTGATTCAGTTGTAACTAATGCCAACGACCCAAAACCTAGATCGATCCGTCACTATACCGAAAACATCTCGGATGCCAACCTGTACGAGATTAGTGTGGCTCTCAAATAGCTTAAATACAATAAGGTGATGACGGAAACACAGCCGAAATTCTGAAAGCAGTTGGAAAACCGGTCCTTAAAGCCCTTCAGACGTTATTCGATTCCACATGAGGGGTATACACTGCACGCATGGAAAAGAAGTGTGGTGTTGCTCTTCTTCGAAACAGGGCAATAATGCCCCGCTAAAGCATTTCCGGAAGTCTTGTTCGGGAGACTGGAAGTTATCAAACCTGCGTGCAAGACGGTTCGTAATTATTCTCAAAAACAGCTTGTAAACATGGCTCAAAAGTGAGAAGGGTACTATAGTAAGAACTATAGTAGCCTATAGTAAACTTCCAGTCTCCCGAACAGGCCGGTTTCCGGAAATGCTTCAGCACCAGTAGACCACATACATTCGCTACAGCAGTTTATATAGAAGACCGAAGCGTTTAATCCGCCTCTTTGCTCAGCGTTTTTGGACTACGAGAAAGCCTTCGATACGATTGAGGCTGTACTGCAGTCTCTCCAGCGCTACCAAGTCGACAACAGGTACATCGGAGTGTTGAAGTGTTTGTACGAAAACGCCACTATATTAGTCTTACTATAGAACCAGAACTCAAAACCTACTGCAGTGTTGCAATGGGAAGCCAGGCAGCGAGATGTTATCACCCTAAATCTGTTCACCGCTGCTCTGGAATGCGTTTTCAAGGTTCTGAATGAGAAAGGGCTTGGCATCAACATAATCGGCAAGACCTCGGAGAACCTCAGTTTAATGCTCGATGGCCACAGTAGAACCTCCGAATGAGCTGGCCTTAAAATGAACATGGACAAGACAAAAATCATGACAAATGTCCCTATACTGCAAACTCCCGTGGAGATTGGAGATTTTACGCTCAAAGAAGTTGACGATTATATGTACCTGGGGACATAGGTACTGTTCAATAAGGGACGTCCACCTTCGAGAAAGAGGTCTATCGTGGAATCCGGCTTGCAGCATTCGGGAAGCAGTACCATATCTTCTGGACCAATATGCCGCAGTGTCTCAAGATGAAAAAGGAGTCTGAACCTTGTAACTGTAAGATAATATTATTCAACTAAAAGCATGACTATTGTAATTTTAACGACTATTCATTGTCTATTAATTATTCATTCAATATTGTTGATTTTTAATCAAATTTTAACAAATATTTTAGAGGCCGAGTACTGGGCTTAAAGTGGCTGACTATTAGATTTTGGAGGCTGACTACTAGAGAAATGTGTATGTTTTGGTTTAAACTTCTTTTTCTATTTTATAGAATGATTCTATATGTTTGCCTTAAATTGTAATGAAACTAGAATAAATTATTGATCGAACAGTAAAAAAAGTTTATTTTTTAGTCAAATCCTGAATTAATAACAGTGGTTTCAAATCTCAAACGTCGTTAAAAGGCTGACTACTGGTGCCTTTACCCTATATCGGTTTATCTAAAACAATGCGGTCTGGTTTTAACTGAACCGCTACCAAATTTTCGCTAAACACTGAAGCACTATGAAAATTAGGACGTGCAATTAGTTTATCAGCTGTATTTTTCTTTTTTGTAATATTCTTATTATCACACCATTGATTCACCAATTGCACGTTGATTTTTTTAAAATTATTCTCAAGAGTCTTTCCGAACAAAGAATTTATCATGACCTTGAACAGATCTTGTTCGAAGGTGGACGTAGCTTGTTGACGTAGCTTTGTATTTAGATCAATGTATTGTTTCAAATACGAATCTTGTAAAAATGTGATTACTCTATGTATTTTTTTCAATTTTAGTCCATGCTTAAGACAAGTTTTGAGATGCACATAATGAATAACATAAAAATATTTGTCATACAAATTAGGCACAAGCTTATAGTCTTTCCCCCCTGGTGGTATGCATTTTTCAGGACAAAAAGGTAGGTCATTATGCTCATTATGCAGATTTTTTGGGTAAATCAAATCCACTTCAAGTATAAAACCATATTGTGCATCGTTGGGGATTTGTGTGATATTTAATGAATCAATTTCATTTTTTTCTAAAAACCTAAAATTTGATAAGGGTAAAGACTGGTACATGCTATAACCATACAAGTTGTTACAATCTATATAAATAATGTATGAATCTGGTTGTGATGGATCATAATCAGGCAAATACCTATTATTAGCTTTAGCATGTCTATGAGCACACGAACAGACGCCGCCTCTGATACCATTCCGAATCATCGTTATCATATTTAAATCATCAATAAGCTCTAATTCCACACCTGTTTTTAACAACATTGCATCAAATGATAAACTAGGCGCAGTCAAATAGAATGCTGGATCCAAGTTATAGTTTTGTTTACAAGTCGCTCTAAATTTTTCGAAAATATCGGATAGTAGAAGCACATCGGTTTTTAGATATAAGTCTGTATATTGTCCTAAACTGACGATATTAAACTTTTCCCAAACTAATCGTGCATGTTCATAGTCTTCTTTAGAAATATTTTCGTTTGTAAGAGAACTAAAAAAACATTCTTTAGGTGGAAGAGATTCTTCATGGAAACGATCCCATCTATCCATGTATTCATACGGATAAACACCTTTACGTGTAAGTAATTGAAACTCGTCAGGGTTTGGGAAACAGTTGCGTAGATGATCAAAATCCTCTTTTCGCATTGTTTTTGTTAATTTTTCTAAACTAGTTCCCAAAAATTTAAATGAGTCTACGAAACGAAGCTGAAAGAATTCGTTCTCAATTGAGATAAATTTTGTGAATGAAACATAGTTCTCCTTAGTTTTTGGAATAATATTTATGGAACCGGGGGCTTCCCCTAACTTTTTAATGAATAAATGACAATCATATCCTGATAAATTATGAAAATATATTGGCACAAAAGATGGGGATTTGTATTTTAGATTACAAAGACTATGCGCAGCACCACGATAACGCCCTGAAATATGACAGTGATCCCTAACTCTATCAGAAAAAAGGAAATTATCACATATGTGACAACGCAAAGCAGTTGAGAAATTCATGTTATCATCGTCATCAAATATTATTGGACTGTTTACATTTATTACTTTTTTAATTTC
Source organism: Tortricodes alternella (assembly GCA_947859335.1). Lineage (NCBI taxonomy): Eukaryota > Metazoa > Arthropoda > Insecta > Lepidoptera > Tortricidae > Tortricodes > Tortricodes alternella. The sequence continues at coordinate 4,183,594 of OX401988.1, read as the reverse complement.
AGCAACATCTTTATAAATTGAATCTATAAACTTATCAACACAATCAGAACCACGGTATGAAACATACCGATTATAACTTGGATCAGCGCTACAAACAATGTAATAAGCAAATGCAGCAGGCGTGTGATGCTGTAAAGTAGTTGTATTAGTGGTATTGTGAGTGGTACAGTCAGTACCACAATCGCATGCATCGGTTTGCTGCAACAATGATTCAAAATCTGCATATATCACAAACGGAATATTTTGCTTGCGTTCGTAGTTTTTAAATTTAATTACTGAACCCTTCTCCGGTAACACAGTGACTAAACCACCGCACAAATGATTATCTAGTTCTTCTTCTTTACTGAAAAATACTAAGCAAGTTTCACAAAAGTATAATTTACCATGGTGAGCGGTAACTTGACTCCTAACAAGTCGACACAAGTCTTTGATCAAACAAAAATGATAAGTACTGTTATCATTTTCCAATAACAGTAGGTGTATAGTTTTTCTATTTTTCTGATTATTATTTTCAGATTTATAAAGTGGACCTACAACCGTTTTATTATTTTTTAAACCAAAAACAATAAATGCTAGCGAGGGATTATATTTTTCAAATATTTTTATATCAGAAAATGTCACAGGAAAAGACATATCAGTAATATTTAGTACATCATGAAAATCTGGATAAGATGTGATTCTCTCAGGATGTTTTTTTGTTGGATATAGAGCAGCCGTTACACACCAAAAAAAACAGCATTGATCTTTGTTCTGGATATTAAGGCATGCTTTTTTGTTTTTTATATTTTTCGGTAGTTCAACAAAGCTGGAGCCGCGCAATGGTTGAAATTTATTTATGTTAATTTCCAAATGCGAATTATTTAAAAAGGTCCAACCACTATCACGCTCTTGAAATTCTTCAATTTTTTTCTTCAAGCAATTTAAAATTTCGGTGTACAATCGATCAAAGTCATAACTTTGGTATATAATCTTATTCTTAGTACCGAAAGATTTAATGGCTTGACTATTATTTTTGAACAATAAAAAAACTCCATAGAGTTCAAAATTAACCTTTATACAGGTATGTTTTTTAACAGATGCATTTAATAGCAACTCTATTCTCTCACGTATAGAGTTCAAAAATATATCTACTGAATTCGAAAAAAGTTCATTTTCAGCTGAAATTCTGTATGTTGCGATGCGATTACGAAATGCTGACTGTATCATCTCAACCCCATCGTTAATTACTCGAGTATCATTATTTTTAGTTTTATGTTTGTTACTTCGGAGATGTCCTACCCATGACTTTTTTTCTACGGATGTGCTACACGTTACGCAAAAAGGCATTTCAGTAAACTTGAGCTAATTTTATAAAATAAAAGTGAAAAAATAATAATACAGACTAAATGTATAACTTTGAAAAAGTAATACCATTAAAACAAATAAAGAGAAATACCTACTTGTATTTTTTGTAAGTATTAGAAAAATGAGTGGGCTCACTATCTTTGAAGATTATAAACGCAGCTCCCAGGAATTTCTGGATCTGCTCCCACGCCACAGATTTCTCTTCGCACTGCAACTTGATGGAAGCCAGCGCCTTCTTGTAGCGCTCTTCAGGGATCGATGTTTGAACGTCTTCGGTTTTATACACCTTAAGGTCTATAAAAAAGTCGCCGGTCGTTATGGCGGTGCGCCTCGATGATCCCGAAGAAACTCGACTAGTGAATGAAGATGTTGTTTTGTAGCCCTGTAATGCTGGATCAGTTGCAATCTTCTCCTCCTCTCGTATAATTTTAAATATGTCAATATTTGAAAACTTCTTCGATGAGCTGTGAACAAATAATTATATTAGTAAAAGGTAATTTTTTTATTCTTATATAAAATAATATGTAAGGTTTAGATGGAATATCCTGAAAATTAATAATATGATATCAAGTCGAGCTCAACTTTAAAGTATATAAATTTGTAAATTTTAATTGAGATAAAATACTAAGACAAATATATACCTTAAGCCGCCGCACTTGAGCTTACTCGTTGATGATGGCTCAGATTTCTTCTTCTGTTTGCATGGTGGTGGTGTACCAGAGCATCGTTCCTGTACGATATCGTCCCTAAAAAAACGAATATAATTATGTGCTGTAGACATACTTTACAACATTGTAATTTACGCATTGACTATAAAGAAATTTGAAGAAAAAATAAACACTTAATTACCTGGAAGTCTTCGAGCTTCCACTGTTTTGTTTCTTCAAAGATTTTTTCTTTGGCTCCGGTGATAAGGAACGTGAGGAGCACTCAGAGTCGGACCTGGAACACACGTCAACATTTGTATTAGAGAACTAAAAGAAATTAACTTAAGACAGACAGTGATAGGACTTGCATCTAAAAAGTAAATATAATTAATAAGTGTGTTAAGCTTATTTTAGAACATTCCAAGGAACACAATAACTATAAACAAAATCGAATGTTAAAATGTGTAATTAATTACCTTGAAGTTTTAGAGCTCCTGCGGTTTTGTTCCTTTAAAGATTTTTTCTTTAGCCCTGGTGGGGACGATTGTAAGGAACACTCGGAGTCAGACCTGGAAGACACACTGAGAATTAAGATTTGTATTAAACAACTGAGATAAATTATTTATTTAAAAGAAGTATATGATGCGTACTTACATTTTAAATGAATAAACTTTTTGCTGTTGCACTTGATTATAAATAAAATAGGGAATAATTGCTAGCACGAGCGATCAGCGCAAAAGTTTAGTGAATATAAATAATTTTTTGTAACGCAAAAAGAATGTAAACTCAAACATGCCGTATGTCGACACTTTATCTACTCATTTTCAAAGGTAACACACAACAAAATTCCTCAATTCTATTTTAAGCCTTCAGAATGCTACGTTTTCATAAATATTTTCACATTAAACTAAATAGCATGATATTGCGCTTATTACGTTTTAGCCATGATTGAGCGGCGTCTTTGAAATAATTCAATTCAATTTATAAAAATAACAAGTATCAAATGAATAGATATACTGTTACAGCATGTCGCAAGCCGATATAATTATCGCTTAATATGCATTGTGAGGAGGCTAGTACGGTTTGTCATAGATGTATTTGTGTGAGTGCATCTCTGACTGAGTGCAGTGCATCTCTTTCACATTATTCAACCGTGTAAGGGACGCACAGCGCGACAATCCACTCGTGATCAGCGTATGCTAGTCTGCCCACCCTGGTATAACACTAGGGTAACAAGTTAACAAGTGTTTGATAGATCATTATGTTTATTATCTAGGTATGTAATTTGCTGATCATGGTGACTTAGCCGTTGATTGATACTCGTACTGCGATACGTTTTATTTCAATAAATATTATCAATAGTTTTTAGAATTATTATTACTAAACAAGACGCATGAATGAACCGTTATTTCAGTTCTCTTAAATCATAAGTATGCAAAATTGAATTATTAAAACTTCATCAACCTATATTGAAATGTCCTCGAAGTTTTATAATTTGGTTTGGTTATCCTACTGTATCGAACAATAAAAACCATGAATACACGTTTTCATACTTTGTAAATCGCATACTTATCATATAAAGAAGTAAATGAAACGCTAAACAATCTCTTTTCGAACTTCTATAACTTGTGATAAGATTCAAACTGATACGTATTAATTTATGAGTCAAGCTTTATTATTGAATAACGAATAACATTTTATCGTCATCATCACTAAATTATCAAAACCACGAATGTGAACGTCAAATACGTATAAAACAACGGTACATTCGCGGTTTTAATATTTTTATAATATTATGTTGTCGATCTGAGTTACATGTCGAACGAAACGTAAAACCAACATAATCAACATATTTAAACGCTGAAAATTATACTTTAATTACTTCATTTCTGAGTTGGTTTTAAGAGCTGAATTTATTAAATACGAAGCTTTGTTCTACATCGCGCTATCAACATTTTGAGTATCAAGTCATATAAATAAAAGTGACAATGTTAGTCTGTCGGAGAATCTGTGGCTACGAGCGACCGGTAGCCCACAGAGACTCTTACCATTACATGTCAAAGGGTTTGGCCAACTCTGCGACCGCTGTCTTTGGTATACGTGGTGACGTATTACTGTGTCTTGCTTGGTTCTAATAACCCTATCATGGGCAGGGCAGTTGACACAGTATGACACACAAAACATACGTGGTGACGTATTACCGTACCGTGCTTGGTTTTAATAACTCTACCTTGAGCAGGGCAGTTGGTACGGTATGACACAAGGAGATTCCAACGCTATAACGGTCGGTGGTGATTGGATGATCCCCTCACGCATCTCATGTCAAAGGGTCTGGCCAACTCTGTGATGTGATGTTGTGTGTCAAACACCGTAACAAACCTAGTCTGGTAAACCTTACCATGGGCAGGACCGTAATGGTGCGTTACGAGGTGTGGTTCTCGAGCAGAACTACATCTGATGGGTGCAAAGCTAGCTGTGCTCATTGTGTTAAGCCTTTTGCTTTATTAGATCAAACACGAAAACCAAACTAAAAACGACTTAGCGTCTCAAAGAAAACTAGTTTTGAATAGAATATTTATTATATAGAATTTAAAGAATCTAAGTAGTTCAGATGATATTAAAAGAGAATACACAAAAAAAAGTTTTACTATAGTTGTGTTTTATTCAAACGATGAACTTTCAGTCTGGATGGATTTTAGTAGAAAACGACTTAGCGTCTCAAAGAAAACTACTTTTGAATACAGACAGGTGACGGAGAATTTAAAGAATCTAAGTACTAATGTTCAGATGACATTAAAAGAAGCCAAAGTTCCCAAAAAAAATGGATTTTACAATAGTTGTGTTATTAAAACGATGAACTTTCAATCAAAAAATGGATTTTAAACAGATTGTGTTATTAAAACGATGAATTCAAGTTATTGGGATGGATGACCCAGGAACTGGGGCAGACTTCCCAATAACTAACTACTAACTTTTTCTATTCAATTCAACAACAATTCTACTTTCGTTCAGCAAAACACCAACATAATGGCGGCAATTCGATCCTCCGTCAAGACCATTTTTTTTTAAATCATAGACGAACGAATGAATTCTCTATTCTCATGTCACTCGAGATCAAATGTTGTGCAGTTTATATTAAAAAAACATACTGAATTGACGTTTCGTATCAATAACTGTTTTAATATCTATGGATACTAGAATAGAGACCCACTTGAGTTTTGACCGCTGTTCCAAATTTAATCTCATTTCAATACTAAAATCGATACGGGAATAACATTGCAGCACTCGTTTTACCTAATTGGTTGTCAAAATGGTGGTCATTTCCTACGGTTTTTGATTACACTATGGAGGTTTTATGATATGGGTGTAGATAAAAAAATATTTCTATGCGACAGGCGTGTCTTCGCCGGCGAATGTAGCTCTGCGCGGAACGACATGACGGCTTCCCTCGTAGCACAATATATGCGCACCGGTTATTAGGTAGTTAAAAGTGGCCGATACTTCATGTGCGCGATAAACGCCAGTATGCCAGGCCCTCTGGTCTGGTGTATATATTATAATCTGGATTGCAAGGCGGAGTGCATTGAGTGCAAGATTGGTGTTCTATGATATTCTTAGACAAACGATTTTTTTAGATTATTATTTATTAATAAGGTTTTGTTTGATATTTGGGTCAATTTCAAAAAAATTTTACCTAATTAAGGCGTAGTTAAGAAAAAGTTTAAAAAGTTCCTCTGTGTTACGAACATTAGCATTACAATTATATGGCTAATGGCTACAATTAATAAGGTATATAATTGTACGGCTAATTTTCGTAACACAGAGGAACTTTTTTAACTTTTTCTTAACTACGCCTTAATTACGTAATTTTTTTTTGAAATTCACCCATTTATAACCTCCTTTCACTTCTTCCATTAAATGTGTATTTTTCTATTTTGTATGGATTCTGTTGTTCTTAGATGTATTGTATTTGGTTTTTACTAAAAAAAAACTTTAATCTCATTTAAGTGTTAGAAACATTAACACATTTTAGTAATGTGTCACCAGTTAACACTTACAATCATTATTTGTGAGAATGGAGCGGCATAATAAAAAAATATATAGATAATTTTGACCTTGACTGTACTTTAATGTGACACTGTTGTTTTTGCACATTTAATTTGAAATGAAAATAATGTGTTACATGTACTTATATACAGGTTTTATATCGCTCCATCGTTCTCGAGAATTATATATTATATTGATATCATTTCGGGCTTACATTGTAACTTGAATAATAATAGGGTGCAGTAGTCGAGTCAAACGATGTAAATCTGGCAAAAATACCCAGCGACGCACGTGCTGCAGATTTATTGGCACAGTTACTCGTTCATCAGTTCATGACGAACTTACATTCAACTTGCACATTTGTATTTAAATTAAAATTATGTTGCGCTTTTTTCTGTGGCCTAGTTGTTGTGGAAATCGAGAAAACCTTATATTAAGTATATTATCAAAATAATCATCATCAGCTATACCCACTGTTGGCCTCAGTCCTCCTCTCATTAAGGTCCTACCCGGCGAATTTCGCTCTTTTGAAAACATATAAAGTATACTTAGCGTTGTGCAAGAATCTTGAAAAAAATATGTATTGTAGTATGGAATCTATTCTTTATTTTCGTCCACTGGAATCTTGAAAATAGTGATAAATCAAGAGCAAAAAAAACCCGTAAACCCTTTTTTCAAACTAAAATCAGTAAAGGCTCCCTTATTATGCGACGCTTATACATGAGACTTTTACTAATCAGAAGACAATAATGTACACTATAATTTCATCCGCCGGTTTTTCAATTTATTTTGTAGTTTTTGAGTAAATTATACTATTCACTGCGGCGCGTGAACTAAGGCAAGTGGGGAAGGTGTTGGAACGCTCAAGGTCATCGGCGTGGGGTGGGGGGGGACCTTAAAAATGTATGATATGAATCGACGTATTTATAGATTTTTTGTGTTAACGAACTGTGCTCGTTTTGCTAAATTCTGAATGAGGGCCCTGCAACACAGGGAATCCTAGCGCAGGACCCAAAACCATTGTTCCGTAGTGTAATCCTTTTTTGATTAAACATTTTTCCTTCCTGTTTTGTTCAATTTCAAATCATTTATTCAGTGAATTGGCCACCTGTGGGCTCTTTTACTTGTCACATGAATAAATTAACCTCGTAAGTCCTGTCATTTTTAATGCTCTGTAGTGATTCCGTCCCAGTGTACTTAAATAAGAACAAATTACGGAAGTAATTTTTAATCTTAAATCAATTACGACAAAGTTGAAATTAGAACCAAATCAAGCAAAATGCCAGGTCTTAATGAGGTACAATAATTTGTACTAAATAAAGTACAAGGGGACTTACGAGGTTTTAAATGCGTCGAATCTACCAGCGCTTCGGACAGGACCATTATTACTGAGAAGCGCCGTAAGAAACTCGGCAGAAAATCATCTTTTCAACTCAAAACATTGATTTTACAACATATATATTTCGTTGGTCATATCGTTAAATTGGTTACAAAGAATTCCGCGCCCCAAATAAAAGTAATCCGCTTATTATATGTTGTTGTTTTGATTAAAACTTTAACATTTTATGGGCAATAACAATGTAATAAAACATTATGATCATAATCCTTCTAACGTTTACATTATCTATGGATAATTTGCTTTTTAGCGATACTTCAGCGATAACATTTCAACAAAGAGCAATGAATTTTTGTAATAATCTTGATTAAATAGGTAGTTGAAGTACAGATTTCAGTTCGGGCCGTTGAGTTTGAATAGAAGAGTAATAATAATAATAATAAATCAGGGGACAATCATTACACAAATCGATCTAGTCCCAAAGTAAGCTCTAAAGGCTTGTGTTATGAGTACTAGACGACGATATAAATACTTATATAGAGAAATAAATACTTAAATACATAGGAAACATCCAAGACTCAGGAACAAACATTCGTGCTCAACACACAAATATTTGCCCTTACCGGGGATCGAACCCGGAACGCTTGCGTCGGAGGCAGGGTCATTACCAACTAGGCTATCCGCGTCGTCCAATGGTTTATTGTGGAAGCGTGTTACAAAAAATATATAAGTAGCATAAAGATAATGTTCCCAACGTAACCCTCGTGGGATATAATATAATATAAGACTAAAGTAGTGGTTTACTAGTAAGGTAATAACACCATATCCATATTATAGTTAAAATTTCAAGATTTCTAAGACTTTACTGTTCTGGGAGGCTAAAACAACATGCCCGCGAATCGTTTGTCGCTCATTGCGTCTCCATCAAACTAGTCAAATATGTAAAGGACACACTGAACAACCAATGACTCGTGGGCAAGTCGGGCTAGCCGCGGAGCCATATTTATAGTTTACACCCCAAAATCAGAATCTTTTTATTTACGCAATATTTCCGATTTCCGTATATGTACCTTCGAAGTCAAAAAAAGTTTAAATATCTTTATTCAATTTAGGCTTTTACAAGCTCTTAATAAGGTCAAGGAATGAATCTACCACCGATTTGGAAAAGTCCTCTATTGAGAAGAGCCGGAAAGAAACTCTGTGAGGTATCATTTAAAAAGTACACAATACACATCTAAGTTTACAATGATGTCTAAATTTGTATACAAATCTAAGTATATATCAGAGTACGTATACGTACCATATTTAGACTCTTTCCAGTACTTTCGGAGAAAATAGGCTGTCGATACGGAACCCTCACCACGCTCGTTTGACTCGCTGTTGACCGGTTTTATCTCACAAGACGTTTAGTTATAAACTCTAATGGCGGTAATAAATATCATGACATATTAAATATTAATAATGTGATTGTTTGTCCCCAGGAATCATGGCAGGATCCCAGCTCGACGGACACCGGCGCCGTGATCAACATTCTCGACATTGGGCAGCGGAACTTCGCCAACGGCGGCATGGTCTCCAGGTACCTGTGCGATCTGGCGCAGTGCTGCAACCTGGTCAAGTACGATTACAAGGACATAGTTCCTGAGGTACGTATTCATTCTAATATTTTGTGATATGATATGATTTATTTTGTACTAAACATACGCTGTCAACCCTGCTATACTAGTGGCTCCGTGAGTTATAGACCTCCTCGCGACGAACTTAACTTTGCCGTTGGAAAACTAATATCCCCATACATCGACATTGGTAGATCAGTTAACCAATACCGCAAATAAGTTTGTAATTGCAAAAACCCCCATATCTCCGCCATTTTTAAAACTCGAAAAACTGAATCCACAAAAAAAATCTATATAATTATCGAACCTGCTCACAAAACTTCACGAGAATCGGTTGAGAACTGCGACCTGTAGACGAGAACAAATGGACAGACGCCGGACAGCCGACGGACATCCGCCGGACATACGAAAGCATTTTTGCCCAAGCTGAAACGGAGACGCTTCGCTCGCTCGGTCGATTATAAACGCGAAAGATTGTGAGGATGGATGGATGTTTGTTACTCCTTCACGCTTCAACGGATGGACGGATTTAGATGAAATTTGGAATGAAGATAGCTTATTTCCTGGATTAACACATAGGCTACTTTTTATCCCGGAAAACTCATAAGTTCCCGAGGGAATAACAATAACCAAATTCCACGCGGATGAAGTCGCGGGCAGAAACTTATAACTATACTAGTTATAAGAATTGAAATAATGGTGTGGGACTGTCTGAATAAATTAGTAATAATACATTAATTTCAGGTATTACGTGATGAGGGTTTCCAGCAAGCCATCGAGGAGTCAGCTCAATTGGAGGCCAGGAAAGAGGGAATGGGAGACGGGCCGGTGCCCCCTCCACTCCGGAGGAAAGTGGAGGCGCGCGCTATGAAGGTGCTCGGAGACATCAGCTCCGCGATGTCCAATAAAGTGCTCAAGTGAGTCAATGCCCAGTAAATAAGTACCTGCATCATTTCAGCCGAAAATATATGTCTGATTTTTCGATCTTTCCTTAACTTTTAAGTAAATACCTTCATCATTTCAGAATTCCGCTACTGGACATAGGAATTCGTTAAAAATTGAGGAATGTTCTATAAATAAAAACATTCAATGAAATCTGATACTTCGATCTTTCCTAAACTTTTGTAAAAGGCAGTATTTTGATATCATTTTATTTAGATTTTTAACTGCGTGATAAAAGGCATAAAATTAATAAATTACATATTTCGTGTTTATCTACATTTATATGTGATAATTCTAAGTCGAAGAGCAATTAACCTAAGTGTCTCATTTTTTTATTTATTAGTCGTCATGTAATGCCAAAAATATTGAATTTCGCCGCAACGATCGATCTGGCAGACTAATTTGGGTTAGTCGACATTTAAACCGTTCCACAACTGTCTGCAAATTCGCCAATCAGTTATGTTTTTTTTTTAGTCAGCAAACGGTCTACAAACGTGTAATTTGACGACTAGGTTAGCCTAGTTGGGAGTGACCCTGCCTCCGAAGCTAGCGGTCCCGGGTTCGATCCCCGGTAATGGCAAAATATTTGTGTGATGAGCACGAATGTTTGTTCCTGAGTCTTGGATGTCTTCTATGTATTTAAGTATTTATTTCTCTATATAAGTATGTATATCGTCGTCTAGTACTCATAACACAAGCCTTTAGAGCTTAGTTTGGGGCTAGATCGATTTGTGTAAAAGATTGTCCCCTAATTTATTTATTATTATTATTATTTGAACATTTGATCCGATATTAAAGCCCGGTTTCTATATTCGAAAACGAATCGTTTTGGTGACGAACGGTTATAATTAGAGTTATTTGTTGTACGCGGAAAATTTAAAATATTCCGCGGCATAATGATACACATTTTCTCAGGAAATGTTAATACGCTGATGATGACATTTCATGTGAACTTTACCGCTTTCGGATGAGCGCTAATTGCAGCTTTGCGAATTTCGCTAGCCTCACGAGTGACGTATTCCGACGCAGTTACTGTATAGCATGTCTCATCTAATTGAAATCTATACTCTATCTATACAAATAAATAAAATTAAAGTGTCTGTTTGTAATATCAAAATAACTTTTTATTAAAAATATATATACTTACACGGTACTTTAAACATAAAAGTAATATAATTTTTTTTTGTTTCTTTGTCTGTGTGTTCCGACTAATCTCCGAAACAGTTGGACCGATTTTGCTGGAATTTCAGATATTCGGCAGATAGCTGATACTTTTATTTTAGAAATAGAAAAAAATGTAAACCCATGAACAAAATTCAACGTACGCGGGTGAAACCGTGGGGACATCTAGTGTCATACCTCGCCCAATGTAAAAGGAGCGCTGACGGCCATAGCAAAAGTCCAAAGCTTTTTACAAAGCACCTGTTACATAACGGAATTGAGAGGGAGGGGGGGGGGGGGTCGCGACTAAGCGTTACGGTCCTGTTACATGGGGAGAGGGGAGGGTGAAAAGTTTCAGAAATTTGCGTTACGTAATTTGTGGACGACCCCTATGTGTGAAATGTGCGCACGCTAAGAGGCATTCGTGTGCAGACTGGTGGCGTGGCTGTGCCACCTGGCGGTGCGGCGGATCGCGGGGGGCGGGTGCGGCACGCGCGCGGCGAGCGTGGAGAGGCTGCGGCGCGCGAAGGCCGCCGGCCTGCCGCTCGTGTTCGTGCCGCTGCACCGCTCGCACCTCGACTACATCCTCGTCACGTTCACGCTGTACCTCACGGGCCTGCGCCCGCCGCTCGTCGCCGCCGGGGACAACATGCGGATACCCTTCTTTGGGTGAGTACCGAACATTTCAACACGAAAGATTTTGTCACAGTATTAATCATGGAAGTATACATTATTCCATCTTCATACAAACGGCCGAAACGACGCGCTTCGAAATCTCGGTAAACTTCGGTACACAACAGTCGCGAGCGCGCCGCGGTTGGGTACGGACGTGGACAGTGCGAGACGCTCCCGCCAATTTATTTTTGATATATTAAAAGCAAAATAAATAAAATGCGTTTTTTTACTCCACACTGACTTACAGTCACTTTGAAAGTAGAGATAAGAACCAAGTAGAAATGATTAAAATTAAGACTAACAGTGAGGATTTGCAGTTATATTTCATGAAAATATGCTAAGATAACTAAATATAGCATTATCAAATACGTAACCCAAGAAAGACAGTCGGCGGGCAGCCCTACTGCGTGTTTACATTCCGAGCATCCGTAGGTAATTATTTCGAGGACACTGCCGAGACAAAATACTGTAGTTTGTTATACTATAAATTCGTGTAACAGGTCTCATAGAAGGTTGTCAAACGCCAGCGCCATGGCTTACCCGCACCCTATTGCTGATGTTTTAGTTCTTACGAAATACATACAAATAGTAGTTTATGCAACGGTTGCATAATGATAGGCCTTAAAACACTAGTGCGGTTTTCATGAAACGAGTCGACAGGCGAGTTTCATAATAAGATCGCACGTGTGTTTTAAGGCCAAATTATGCAGAGTTGCATACATAACTTTATCTACACACATATTATAAATCCTCCATGATGGGTTCAGAAACAATATTTTCTGGCAATAAGTTATTTGTTGCAATCGTGGCTACATATTTCCGATATCCGGCGCATTTTCACATCACACACATTTCAACTAAAATGTAAATTACAAACAACTTTTTCTATTCAATTCACCAACAATTCTACTTTCGTTCAGCAAAACACCAACATGGCGGCAATTCGATCCTCCGTCAAGACCATTTAAAAATAATAATAATAGACAAGCGAATGAAGTCTCTATTCTCATGTCACTCGAGATCAAATGTCGTTCGGTTTATATTAAAAAAACATACTGAATTGATGTTTCGTATCAATAACTGTTTAATATCTATGGATACTAGAACAGAGACCCACTTGAGTTTTGACAGCTGTTCCAAATTTAATCTCATTTCTTTACTAAAAACGATAAAGAAATAACATTGCAGCACTGGTTTTTCCTAATTGGTTGTCAAAATGGTGGTCATTTCCTATAGTTTTTGATTAAACAATGGAGGTTTTATGATATGGGTGTAGATAAAAATCTAATATTGCTTAGTTCACAAGTTATATCATTGTACGCGGTGGGGTCGGTGGTGCTATCTCACACCGCACAATGCAGGAGTGCATTTTTTCAATTGTAATAGTGTCACTTAAATGGGTGTTCTTGACCGCGCTTCCCATGCGACTGAACGTGCTATGGTATCAGATTCGCGTTCTGACAACTCAAAAGTAAGCATCTCGAAAATTGTTTTGAGCAGTTCTTCACTTATATTTTAATAGTCGATGGGCGAAATAGCCTACAGCTTGCCGATCCATAATCGATACGGCCGAATAAGAAGTGTTTTATGTCGCTAACGGTGAAGTCTGACCTTTAGAGTGTCATTTACTTCACTGAGAACTGCCTCTAGCTCTCTAGCATAGCTGGGCACAATACCGTTAATCCGTTAATTAACGAAGTTAACATTCTGACTAACGGATTAACTTAAAGTTAACTAAAGATTGTTAACGGACTCATTTATTTCCGTTACTACGATTAAAGTCCGTTAATCGTTAATTACTTACTATTCGCCAAAAGGACACCGCGCGGACCGCGTCGCGCCGCGAAAAACGTTCTGACAAGTTTGTATGTTTATGGCCGGTCAGGGCGGTCAAGGCGCGCAGGCGCGAGCTAGGCGCTGAGACTAGGGTTGCCAAATGTACTATAATTTGGCTCTGTGGACTATATACTGTTGATGAAATATATAGTCAAAGTCAAAGTCTAAAACTATCTTTATTCAATTTAGGCTTTTACAAGCTCTTATGAAGGTCAAGGAATGAATCTACCACCGGTTCGGAAAAAATCCTCTACTGAGAAGAGCCGGCAAGAAACTCGGTGAGGTATCATTTTTTCAAATCAGTACACATATAAGTCAACAATGATGTCTACAGTTTTATTCAAATCTAAGTATATACCACAGTTGGTACGCCCATCGAGACCCAGGGGTCGCCGGTGCAGGTCAGGGTTGAAACCAAACGTCCCTGTTCATGACGTAGTCTTTTACTGAGTAATATGCCCTAGAAATAAGAATTCGCTTTACAGTAGATTTGAACATTGTGTCTGTTTGTTCTATAATGTTTTTAGTAATTTATATCGTCGTCTAGTACCCATAACACAAGCCTTTAGAGCTTACTTTGGGACTAGATCGATTTGTGTAAAGATTGTCCCCTGATTGTACTGTGTATTATTTTATTTATACCTTTGACTGGAAAATACTATATTTGCCCCATGAATAGTTGGCAACCCTAGCTGGACAGATGAAGCAAGCGCGGCGAGTGTCGCGATTGAAACTTATTTATACGTAAATCACTAACGATACGGCCTTAAATGCAATGTCTATCACGAGTTAACGATTAACGTTAACTTCCGCTAAATCTTCCGAATTGTAACGCTTTAAAGTTTAACGAAATTAACTTTTTTAGTAACGGATTAGGGATTATCGAAGTTAACTATTTGATTAACGGTGCCCAGCTTTGCTATCTAGCCTGGTAAAGCCGTCAGAAATCGGCTCGTCGGGAACAATTGGAACGAAATAGATTAAAACGGTGCATATTAAATATGGCTTCCTAATAAATTCATCGTTAAGCTGGGTCTGACTCATCTTGGATGGGAATGTTTTAGTGTTAAAGTAGTATTGGCATATTGCCAAATAACACGCTCCTTTCTCAGAAAGTAACTTGTTAATATTAAAATTTAAATTTACGAGGCTGTCCCGTTCCCGTCGACTAAGGGACGGGTCCTCTCCAACATGGTGGACTATCTGTATGGGCGATGGGCTGATCACCTGTCACCATACGGTTCATCATACCATCTTAGGACTAATTAATCGAACGTGGCCACAAGTACTCTTGTGGCTCTGCCCACCCCAATAGGGATTTCGGGCGTGATAATATGTATGTATATGTATGTCCCGTTTAGTGTAAATTAAGTGCGAAGTTTTTTGTTACAAAACTTTTATTTACTTTCACGTGTCTGTAATCAAAGCATGCTAGTTAAATTTGACCCCACTTGCCGGTTTCTGATCGAGCCGAAGTTTGACATACCTACGTAACTTCAGTGACAATGCAATAATATAGTACCATGCAGCTGGTCTGTTGATCATAGCTGGGCACCGTTAATCTAATAGTTAGCTTCGTTAATCGCTAATTCGTTACTTAAAAAGTTAACTTCGTTAAAGTTTCAAGCGTTACATTTCGGAAGATTTAACGTAACTTAACGATATTCGTTAAATCGTGTTAGAAATTGCTATTTATATGTCATTGCGATAGTGATTTACTAATAAAAAATAATTGATATGGAACTATAGGTAGGACATGAAAAATTTATAAAAAAAGAGTGTAACATTATAGTTTCTAAATATACCTAATTATTTAGAGATTCCCCTTTATAAACATCAATACATACGGTCCGCGCGGTGTCCTTTTAAATAGTGGGTACTTTATTAACGATTAACGGACTTTTATTGTTTCAACAGAAGTTAAGGAGTCCGTTAACATTTTTTTAAATTAATTTAAAATTTCATCCGTTATAAATGTTAACTTCGTTAATTAACGTTTAACGGATTAACGGTCTTGTGCCCAGCTATGCTGTTGATACAGTCGAAAGGTGGCTATAGGAAATCCTCAACTACAAAACATAACCCCGCCGTGTTTGGCATCGTTGGTTTTCTGGATAAGTACTATGAACCCCATGAACATGTAATATTAGGGATATTGCAAAAAAGCTTGCCTTCTAATATATATATTTATTTCGAACGCCCCAGCAGACTTCCGTGGCCCTGACGCCACGATATGCCGTTTTCCATACATTTGCGTCGGCTACAGCCGTCGGCGAGCGCTCGCTTTTTCGCCGTAAGCCGTGGCATTCAAAAGGTTAATTTAAAGTTATTTATTTATTTATTAACAGTTGGTTCCTTCGCGGCTGCGGCGCTTTTTACATCCGGCGGCGGGTCGATGGATCCGAGTACCACGGCGATCCTCTGTACAAAACTGCTCTCAGGTAAACCACGAACAAAGTTCCATTGTCGGTAATCATAAAACGGGCATTACATTATCCAATTTGCAGAGCGCTAGGTGAGCTAGCCTAGCACGTATTGGATTGTGTAAAAGCAGACAGCGATCCGATTTAATGTGATCATATGAGAACTAGATCGCATCGTGTAAACAGATCTAGCGTAATCACTACAGAAAGGTATTTGCCCACCCGCGCCCAAAGAGTCCACTGTTCTTCAAGATATTATTAATATCCCAGCAATTTCGCGGTATTCATTTTAAGGTATTGGTTGATGTGTGATGTTGAGACTAATATGAGCAGTTATTTCCACTATATTTCTATTTGAAGTATAGTTACAACAAAAATACGGTGGGGTAGTATTCACTTTTCAGGGGTAGTGTAACTTAAGAAGCAAGTACAGTGTAATGAGTTCTTTATATCGCACTGCAACAGTAATCTAGCGCCCTACAAATTGGATTATGTATGTATGTGTTTCCATCGTGTTTTATCGGAAAAGTTCGTATTTATCGTGCTCTCTCAATTAGCTTCAGCAGGCCCCCAATTCTCGGTGCATTCGAGATCATCTCACAATCGAGATTAAACGTCATTCACAGTACAGTCATTTGACACAACTGTATGAATCTGACGTTCAATCTCGCAATCGACATTATCTCGAATGCATCGAGAATTGGGGGCCAGTACCCATCATACCATGCTGTCGTTTTTCATTTTGACATTTGCCACGAAATAATAAAGTTTCATATTAATGTATATAAACATGTCACTCATTGAATACAATAATTAATTGACACTTCGGGTCCCGTCGTCTTCCGATTGAGATCCGAGTTTTACCGATGGCAACATATGATTCAATATATATGTAAGATTATTTGTTTCTTGAATAATGTAACTTATAATGAGCGTGTTCGAGAGGATAAATACGTTTATTTATTTAGTATACAATAATAATAAATTATTTTTTTTGTTGCAGAGCATACATATTAAATAGTTTAGCAGCTAAGAATAATCTAGAATTCTTTATTGAAGGCGGACGAACTAGGACCGGCAAGCCTCAGCCCCCTAAAGGTAAGATACTATATTCATTAAATTGACAATAGTAAGTTTTCGCCCCGGGTGCCAAGCACCAAGGGGTGGCAACGACAACGCACTCGCACATCCAAAGAAGGCGCACAAAATGTCTGTCTTTAATATATTCAGTGCCGAAAACCCGATATTGGGTTTTCTATTAAGTACTTTGTCGCCACGCCGAACGACTCGCTGGTCGGGTTCTTGCTATAGCAATTTTGTATGGAGGCAATTCTGCGGCGCCTGGGATGGGACTTGATTTTTGCGCTAGCGCTAGTGTTAAAGACATCAATAAATAACTACCTACTATTGTATACTAATATCATATTTTTAAATGCATCGCAATTTTTTTTTTTCGAATGTTGCACTTGGTCTTATCTTTACCGCGCGAATGTCCGTGGTGGCACACGACACAATGAGCCAACGGCACGACTTACCAATCTTTCGCATTATCAATTGAAAGAGACGGGGAAGTAAATTTTGATAATGTGATCGAATATTGTAGTAAAATAAAGTCTCGTAAGCATGTTTAACATTTGGTGTTTTTTTTTAAGTAGGGTTGATCAATACAAAACCGCCCGGGAGCCAATCTACCGTACGCCGCCACTGGCCGGCATCACACGGAATCGGTGTGTAAAATCGGCTCGTGTTTTCTTTAATTTTTCTTCTGTAAGCGTTCGCTGGAGAAATCTCTTTAAACTGTTTGAACGATATGGGATCTAGCTTGCCGCTTCGTATTTTATTGCCTCAGTCTTCATAATTATGCGTTATATAATATGTATTCATTACTATATTTCTATTGTTACACGCTGTTATGAATAGTGGATATGTGCGGTAAGCAAACAAGTGCGATATTATAGTATCTAAATTGCAAGCTCTAAAGATAATAATTTGTATAAACGGTAGCATACAATTTGTCAACATTCTCATGTGATTAAATGCCACTAATGACGTCAGTTTACTGTCGACTATTGGAAATTATTGCATTCAGTTATCTCAATTACAGGTTGAGTTCAAATAGTATTGATATTCACAATGTCATGCACCTTTCTTCAGCTAGAAAATTACTATAGTCATAATAAAGGGTCTCTATTACCGTTGTTTATTATTTTATTTCATTGTAATTCTTAATATAACTTACACTATTATGACCGTATCGTGTCATCGGTGTCATTGTATTATGTATAAAACTATTTTATTAAAATCGATGTCGTAAAATTGTTCATACAATAGGGATGTTGCCTGGGTAAAAAAAAAATGTAATTCTAATTAGTCCTTCAGTAAGATTATCAAAAAATATTGAACACGTATTTTTTGCTTTGTCAAATTAATCCAAATTGACAAAGATAATGCGCATCAAAGTTCGGGAGTGGCGGCTAAAGACGTCACTGAATGGTGAAAAGAGTACAAAGTCGTGACGTCACGCGGAACTTCAACGCACCATATCTTCGCCATTTTTTGTTTAATTGACAAAAGAAAAAATATGTGTTCAATATTTTTTAATAATGTATATGACGGACTAATTACAATTTTTAGGACACTAGCCTATTGATTACACAATGTAAAGGCTTATTGAATTTATGCGGCATATCTATTCTAGCGGGCATACTCTCCGTGATAATGGACGCGTACCTCGACGGCACCATCGACGACGCGCTGCTGGTGCCCGTCACCGTCAACTACGACCGTCTCGTCGACGGCAACTTCGTGCGCGAACAGCTCGGCATGCCGAAGCAGATGGAGACGTTCTGGACCGCGCTGCGAGGCATCTGGAGGACGCTGAACACGAACCACGGCAGCATCAGGGTGGACTTCAACCAGCCGATATCGCTCAAGGTCAGTGCCGGATATCGTTCAGGTTCACTTCGTCCACATTCCCATTTCGTTCACATTCGTACTTCGGCAGCAATCACATTTCGTCCACAATCAATTCCCAATTCGTCCACTTCCTATTTTGTCAACATTCCCATTTCGTCCATATTCCCATTTCGTCCACATTCCCACTTCGTCAGCATTCCTAGCTTAACTAACACGCGTAAAGTAAAATAGGCCAAATACGTAGGTAGGTTTAGGTTATTTTAGTTTTGCAGCAGGCCCGGAGGGCCAAACCACCCAGAAATAGGAGCTCCGCGGGAGAGGAGCTCCGTCGTCACTTATTGATTTGAATTTAGACAGTGTCGACGGAGCTCCGCTGCCTTTGGGTTACCTTACGTAAAACAGTAACATGATTAATAAAGAATCATGAATATTTTTTTATATTATAGGTACATTCATATGCATCAATAAATAATATAATGCATGTCCATATCGTTTCTGTAAAATAAACGTTTTAGGTCTACTGGCAAGTAATGTCATCATGGCAGATGTAAAAGAAATCGCAGCAATGTATTTTGTGTCATCTTCGTCTCCGGCTTTACCCGATAATAGCAGAGAAAAAGCGAATCGTTTATTGATTTTAATCTTACTGTACTGTAGAGCAACCTCTTTTTGCTCTAGTATTTATTGTAACTGGACAGGCGTATTGCCGATGTATTTGTTTTTCATATTTTTAAATTTAAATATTATTAGAACATCGGATGCGATTGTCCAGATGCTCATTCCAATTCGTGCCGTCGAAGAGGCTCCTCCTATGTACTTCCGATAAGAAATATAGTACAAGTCGCTATGAAAGTGTTTTAATTCTAAAAATCAAGATCAGCAGTATATCCCCGTCTTCTCTGCCTGCCATCGAGTTACACCACAACAGTACTCCAGTCATAAATGTTAAGAAGTTCAATAACAGTAAAAAGATGATTTCTGTGTTCTCACTTTATACTTATTTACAGGAGCTGGCAACATCGTTCAAAAACTACAACTACCTCAAAGCGCCTATAGAGCGCACACTCACACCACCGAACAACAACCTGGCCGTTAGCTTGGACAGACAGATCCTGTACAACCACAGCCACAGCAGTATGTACGGGGCGGAAGTGAGCATAGAGCACAAGATGATGGTCGAGGCGATTGGCAGGCACCTTGTCTATGGTTAGTATTTTAGGTGACAGAGAAAAAGCCCTTTGAAGCAGTGACTCCTATATGTAAAAAAGGCCATGCAATAAATTACAACCGCTTTGAGTGTTGGATATGTAGCCCTGGGGGTCATGAACACCAATGACCCCCCCCCCCTGGATCCGCGCTTGAAATAAATTATCGAACATCAACTACAATGAATGAGAAACTGAAGTGTAATATTATGTAATATTGTAAGTTTTAAATGCAAGTCGCTTAAGAGGTCGATGGAAGGAGTGAGAGCGTTATGTACAGCTGCGGATATAGTAGCGATCCCGGAAACGTAGCTCCTACCCGATGACTGGCCTGTATTGATAATGAAAATGAAAATATTTATTTAGCAAGTAGGGGCCACATGGGCTCTTTCACATGTTTGATGGCCGAATTCAGAAACGCCACTTAAGCATTTGAGTAGATATTAAGTACTTAAATGTCCTTCAACTAGTTGTTAACTTAAACAAAAACGTGACTTTAACTTAAGCTCAATTTGAGTGGCCTTTCTGAATTCGGCGATGAAGCTACCAGCGCTTCGAAAGGTATTGAACACTGGGCGGGCAATTACAAATTCCGGCCTCATTACATTCCGAGCCGCAGGCGAGGCCCTAGAACATGGGCCTAGTTCATTGGTCGTACAACACAATATATTAATTCCAGATGCGGCGCAAGCCACGGCGCTGATGTGCACGAACGTGGTGTCGTACGTGCTGCTGACGGAGCAGCGCCGCGGCTGCAGCCTGGCGGCGCTGAGCCGCGCCGTGGCGGCGCGCGGCGCGGCGCTGGCGCGCGCCGGCCGCGACCTCGGCTACGCCGGCGAGCCGCGCACGCTGCTCAGGCACGCCGTGAGTGTACACGAGCGCGGGGTCACAAGGGTCATTGAGACCATGACCCCTGAACTAGATTTGTGTAGTGCTAAAAAATCAGTGTGTCGAAATATGGCTTCTCATGGTTCTTCCAGTCTAGAAGCCTGGATCCACCCTATAATGTTTGAATGTGATGCCCTCGCCAGACTAAGAATGAAAATCCTTGGCAGTGAATATCCAAAACCAGGGACCCTACACTCTAAGATAATGCAATAAATTCTTTGACAGTCCACTGGATTCAAAAGTTGGTCTACTCTTCCCGACATTTATCTTTGCATTTACAGACTACTTACTAATACCAATTACCTATTACCGATTTCAATAATTGATTTTATAGGTTTATAAATTTACTAACTTATCGTACACAGCGCCATCTACCGAGGAGAAGCATTTCTCGTGTGTTCTATATTTATAGAGATTCCTGAAAATCCTAACAACATACTGAGATATAAAGTATCCTATGTCCATCCCATATACCGCGCTACATATGCCAATTATTATCAAAATCTATTAAGGTTTTCCGTGAAAACGGAACAAACGAACACACTTTCCCATTTAAAATATAGTATGAATATGGATTGTGACATAGAAAGAAAGAAAGAAACATTTATTCACTAACACAGAAAACACACAGAGTAACATAAATATAAATTAAAACAATACAAAACAAAATGGTGGTGTGTGTTATCGCGGCTGTGAATGGGACACTGACTCAGCATAATTTTCAGCCAGCACCGTCTGTGACTCACGGAGCGCTGTACAAATACACTACATGCTAATAATTATTTATTTACTACTACTTGGATGGATGGCTCATCTAATGGCAGACGTCTAAAGACTGATTATTTCCAGTTGGACATGCTGGGCCGGTCGCTGGTGCGACGCGAGGGCTCGGGCGACAAGCAGCTGGTGCGCGCGCAGCGCTCCATCGCGGCGTCGCTGGAGCTGTCGTACTACGCCAACGCCGTCGTGGCGCACTACGCCGCGCCCGCCATCGTCGGTGAGTGACGACCCTTTATTTCGTCATTGAAACGATACCTCACATTCATTTAGATCAGTAAAAGTGCCAATGAACCTTTATGACGATGCATGTCCCGTTTTATGCGTGTGTTGGCGAACGAATAAGTGACTTTCTATGGACAATCTATGGTGGACATTCTAATAAATTCAATCACGTCACACTCAACGGCCCAAATTATAATATCTTGTGACTTGAGCGCGGGTCAAGGGAGGGGGGTCATGGTGGACATGACCCCCCCGCCGGGATAGATTTACTACGCCAACGCCGTCATGGCACACTATGCCGTGCTGGTTATCGTTGGTTAGTGCAGATCCTTTATTTGCTCATTGAGAGGGGACAATACCTCCTAGTCCTTTTTGACGATGCAGGTCCCGATCTACGCATGTGTTGACGAACGAATAAGTGACTTTCTATGGAGGATCTATGGTGGACATTCTAATAAATTAAATAACGTCGCACTCAACGGCCCAAATTATAATATCTTGTAACTTGGGCGCGGGTCAAGGGAGGAGGGTCATGGTGGACATGACCCCCCGCCGAGTTAAATTTGAGCAGTACTAAAAATGTAATTCGAATTTTTTGGACCAGTGAAATGACCTTAAGCCCGGATGCATTTTTTTAACTTGGGTCCGTGAATAACACACACGCATAAACGATCTGTGCCCCATGTATATAACTAGTGGACCCATTTTCTATACAAACTTTATCACCCCTTTTCACCCCATTAGGGGTGGAATTCCAAAAAATCCCTCCTTAGTGCACCTTTAGGGTACTCGAGGAATGTCTCCTCCAAATTTCAAACCTCTAGGAGCACCCGTTTAGGCTGTGCGTTGTCTATAAGTAAGTCACGGTACTGTTTTATATGTATTTTTTTTTTCAGCAACGGCACTGGAAAGCATCATCCGCCAACCGGGCGCAGACCAAGAAACGATCCGTCATTCAGAGCTGATGGAAGCCTCTCTCCAGCTGTGCGAGGTGCTGAGCCAGGAGTTCATCATCAGCGCGCCGTGCCAACGAATCGAGGAGACGTTACTGAGTGCCTTGGAGACGCTGGTGACCAGTGAAGTCATCACCAATGTGGAGGTAATAACATAGCGAAAGCATCTTTCGCTAACCCGCTGCGGCGCCTATATAACTTTATTAAGAGGCGTATTACAAAGTTGACGATATTTTCGCGTTTTTGATAGATAGATTGATTGATTGATTTATTTATTTGCTGATAAATATGGGTTCATAGATGCTACAAGATTTATAAAGTATCACCATACTTTGCTATAAGCATGCAAATATAAAATTTACAAATTCTAAATTTACATTACAATGCATATAAATTATAGAATTAACTTAATTTAAAAAATTGTAGAATTAAAAATATTTAAATTCATATTTGTGATTATAATTTTCTAGAATATTAAAGTGAAATTGAGTGTAAATCAAAAATATACTTTTAAAATTGTCTACTCAAGTCTCAATTTGGCTTGAGCCCGGTCGCTGGATCGCTGGAATATAGATAAAAGACAAATCTAGGATTGTGCATTGCGAGATTGAGATAAGGTTAAATAGTGTATATAATAAATGATTTTAATTTTTCATAGAAACCTATTTTTATCATGTTTTCTATATATATATATATATATATATATATATATATATATATATATATATATATATGTATATATATATTCATATACAACTGAATTAAAATAAGAAATCGAAAGCTTTAATTGATGATATTGACCACAATTTATAAACTAGTAATGTAAATTAAAAAATAGAATAAATGTACCTACGACCAACATTTGTACGCATGCTTGCATGCTGGATACAAGTTCAACAATAATTATAAGACCATATATATACTGTATTCTGACAAATAAATTAAATTGATTTGATTTGATTTGAACTACGTTTGTATGAAGCTCTACTTGAGGACCGGGCTCTTAAAGCGACTGCCAGGTCAGTTTTGTAATAGGCCTCTTAAATCAAAATCAAATTGACGGTTAATGATTATTTTGCTATTATTACAGACGAACATGGGTCTAGAAGAGCAGCGGTGGTCGCAGCGGTTCGCGCGGACCCTGGACGACGATGATGACGACGAGCGGCCCGACCCCACCGTCAATATTAAATACCGGATAGCACAGAGCACTGAGGCTTTGGCTGAACGGTAAGCAAGTTACCGGAAAAAAGGCCTAGCATACTAACTAGCTTTTATAGCTCATACATTATCTATACATATAAAACAGTACCGTGACTCACTTATAGACAACGCACAGCCTAAACGGGTGCTCCTAGAGGTTTGAAATTTGGAGGAGACATTCCTCGAGTACCCTGGAGGTGCACTAAGGAGGGATTTTTTTGAAATTCCACCCCTAATGGGGTGAAAAGGGGTGATAAAGTTTGTATGGAAAATACCGCGGGCGAAGCTGTGGCGGGTCCACTAGTAACTCGTAAAATAATCAACATAAAAATGTTTTGCGTACACAGATCGGTTTCTATTACTCAGCACTTTCCAATACAAGATTAAAAAAAATGATACATCTTCCCTATGTTGTAGAAACAATTTTTCTGAACTATATGAAGCATCAAGTTTAAGATATACATACATACATAGCATCACGCTCGAAATCCCTAATGGGGTGGGCAGAGCCACAAGACTACTTGTGGCCACGTTCGATTAATTAGTCCTAAGATGGTATGATGAACCGTATGGTGACAGGTGATCAGCCCATCGCCCATACAGATAGTCCGCCATGTTGGAGAGGACCCGTCCCTTAGTCGACTTTTACGACATGCCAGGATGATAAGCATCTGCACGCATTCTATGCTATTTCTTCACTCCCAGTGCAGCAGAGGAGTAAGATATAAGCTACATTGGAATTATTTTTGTCAGAGCGCGGCTGCTGCGCACGCTCCGACCGCTGCTGGAGGGCTACGCGGCCGCGTGCGGAGCCCTACGCTCCGGGACACAGAAGGAGCTCGTCAAAGCCACCCTCGACGCGCTCACCGAGGAGTACTCACAGAACAGGATGCTATACGGTCAGTGGCACGAATAACTTTCCTATAAGCCTTCAACTTGCGGAAGGTGAAATAGGGTAACAGCCGTTGCCATCCCCTTATTATATACATACTTTATTTTGGCCAAATAGGGATGTTTTCTGGGTAAAAAAATAGCAATTCTAATTAGTCCGTCAGTTAGATCATCAAAAAATATTGAACACGTATTTTTTGCTTTATCAAATCAATCAAAATTGACAAAGATAATCAAAGCGCATCAAAGTTCGGGAGTGGGGGCTCATGACGTCACTTAATGGTAAAAAGTGTGCAAAGTCATGACGTCACGCGGAACTTCAATGCACTATACCTTCGTCCTTTTTTGTTTAATTGACAAAAGAAAAAAATGACCATAAACTCATTTACCGAGTATAATGGATTTTTGATTTATAAATGCAAGAGTATGGATGTTCGTATGTCTGTTCCTCAATCATGCCGAAACGATTCTACGGATTTGTGTATATATTTGGGGATTTAGTATACTGTTTGTTCTGGAAAATGAAATCGTTCCAGAGGGAATGATAGCTGATTTCTTCCGTAATAAAATATTTTTAATTTGTCAACAGGAGAAGCAATATCAACCGACGCGATCCAAAACTGCTGGCGACTCCTGAAACAATGGGGCGTGGTGGACATGTACACGGAAGACCGAGTGCGCAAATTGCGCGTGCGCGCTCCCTACGACGCGCACGCCGCGCGCGCAGCCGTCTGCGCGAACATTTACAAGTTCAACATGGCAACCCCGCTGCTAAACTAGTGTACACAATCAAAATTACAAATGGAACTTAAGTGGACTAGTGACAGTGAACGCGTCAACGAAATAATTAAAGCGGTGACGATTCAATTGATATATACGACCCCGGAAAGGCGGATTTTTGGGTCCGAAAAGTGAAATAAGAAATAAGTGTAAACTAAACAATCATTTCTCCATTAAAAATGTGAGCTGAAGTGTACACAAAAGTAGTTCCCGAATTAAGTAATGCGTTTGTTCAAGTGTACGTATAGTATCGTACACGAACAAGCTTGAGACCTCATAGTGAAGTGTTGTGATACCAGTGAACGGTGAGAAATGAACTAATTTGAAATGTTTAAGCGTGATACAGGGTTCTTAATGCCTGTTATGGCTCGCAATTTGATTGCCACTTTAAATATGGCTTTTATACTGAGAATAGTAAATTGGAATGACTTTTACGTCTATCATGATGTATATCTATATCATATTCATTCTAATCCTGTCCATGACAGGCAGAGATGGACAAGATACCCTATACAAAGTATCTGGAATACAAAATACAAGATAGTATTGAAGTAAGTATATGAAATACCACATACAAGATACTTTGAAAATGGTATCTGAAATAATAATATATTGAATATAATATACAATAAATTTGTTTTTTTATTTCTTCAGATACGTATTTTGTATGTTGTATCTGTATTTCAGATACTTGTATCTTAAATAAGTCACATCTCTGATGACAGGAGACATTGTTATTCATCCACATACTGTATAGTCTAGACATCTTACTTTATCCAAACTTTTACTAGCAAATACAGTTCGCAACAGTTGGCGCTGGGGTGTTTAGAGAGCTGCGATTGGTTCGAGGGTGCGAACCTTGCCTGCCTGTAGCCCGGACGCTTATAGTTTTTTGACTGATGTTGGCAGCGAGGGTCGTCTGGTTATGCGGACTCTAGGATATACAGTCTGTGGAGTCATCTAATGATATTTGACTATTTACATTGGGTACAGGCGTTTACTATGTGATACAATGCTTATAGTAGTGTTGAAACAAAAATAATTATGAGAAACTAAAATACATATGGACAATTTAGTGTTGTATATGTTTCACTCCAGCAGAGGTAAACAGGTATGAAAAATATTTGTTCGCATTTGGTGCAATTTGAATTGAAGTGGGTTTCCGCTACATGCCATAAAAGTTATATCCTTAAAAGTATTGATTATCCCTTACTATACTTTGCTAAAACCCGTACACTTTTCAGGACTTCTTATTAGTGTAACCGGATAGGTTAGGTTTCATTTATAAAAATCCTGAAAATTAACAGGTAGTAAAAATATCATTAGGAGAATGATACATTAGGACAATGATGCATTAGGCCAATCGATACTTCAGGGCAAGCGCTTTTATGATAGACCCGACTTGACGAATTAGTTGTAAGGAGCGTTTAATGGAGTTTTAAGTTTTAGAAGGTCTTGATAAGAACTAATTTTGATTTAAGGACAGTTAGAAGTCATTTTGGCAGCCAAAACGGGCGGACACGGTGTAGCCTAGTCGAGATTAGTACAGACAGACAGACGAGTGGAATAGCGAGTCACGCCTGGTGCCAATCTGAAACATAACAGCGGCTACAAGGGAGAAAGAGATGCCACTAGATCGCCAGGTCACATACAGATGTAGTGCATAATTAGTTTCCATCGTGTTTTATCGGAAAAGTTCGTATTATCGTGCCCTCTCAATTAGCTTCAGCAGGCCCCCAATTCTCGGTGCATTCGAGATAATCTCGCAATCGAGATTAAACATCAGTGCAATCAAATGACTGTTCATTTGACACAAATGTATGAATCTGACGTTTAATCTCGCACCGACATTATCTCGAATGTATCGAGAATTGGGGGCCAAGTACCCATCATACCATGCTGTCATTTTTCATTTTGACATTTGACAGTAAATAATAAAGTTTCATATGAATGAATATAAACATGTCACTCATTGAATACAATAATTAATTGACACTTCGGACTTCTTCCGATTGAGATCCGAGTTTTACCGATGGAAACATATTATTCACTATATCTGTACTAAGATACTCACTGTTTAATTCCACCATCTGTACTAAGATAAAAACGGCATTGCTTATAGATAATCTTTAGTATATATTTAAATAAGTAGTGAGCAATTTGTCATACCGATGAACCCCATATTTCCAGTCTGGCTTTAGTTGTATTATATAAAAAATAATGCATGTTTATTGCTACAATTCGGACTATCCCCAATAAGATTACATATTATATCACTAATGGGGACAAAAAGTTTGAATGTAAACTATTGAGAATCGCCCGAATTGCAGCAATAAGTTGCCGAAAAACTAGCGCGTTCATGAGACCATTAACGTCACTGACGTTGACCAATATGCAGCCCTAACGTTCATTAGCTCATTTCCAATACAGATAGGTCATAGAAAAATTTAGGATCAAAACTTTCTTGCCTGTTCCTGAAAGTTAACACGTTCCCTGCCAACTATGAGAATTTTCATAGAAAAACTACGAGTATACTCGTAGTTGGCAGGCAATGTGTTAAGGACCTTGAGGTCTGACTTTTTTGTTTGGACTATATCCGCATGTACCACGAGGCACAGTTTTGACCTGTATAAAGAAAATGTAAATTTAACCCATATCGTCTTTATTAAATTTTGGCCACAGGAAAGATAAATTTTGGTTTTTAAGCATATTAAAATGTATTTTTGACAGTACAAGGCATACGCATAGGCGTATTTATTTTGTACACGTTGGTGACTAGCATGAGGAGTTCATGATTCCTAATCAAATTTCAATGTGGTTATAGCGTTCGTTTTCTTTTATATTTTTGTACACGGTCTCTGTGACCACATTGAATTTAGTTTTTACAAGCCCATAGAATGAGGTCTTTGTAGGCGAGTAAGTGTAATAAAAATAGTAGATGCATTCTGTTGTTTCTAGTGCTAGTTGTAATGTTTTGTATGTATTGACTAGGGAATGCAAAACCGCAGCTCAATTACGTAGCACAATTGGTATCGGTTTGGCTCGAAATGCAAACCAATTTAGTCTTCACTCTGTGTAAATAAGGGTACAATTGGTTTACTTTTCGTGAAAGCGATACCAATTGGTGTTACGCAATTGAGCGGCCGGTCCAATTTAAAAACACCGCTTTTTACGGCTTTGATAAAAACAAAAGGACCAATAGACGGCTTTAAAATCGGTTTTTCTTAAATAGTGGAAAATCCGGTTTTCTTTTTATAAAAATCCGGCTTTTGACCATAATCTTCGCCCAAAACCGGTTTTTCGGTTTTCGGTGAAACCGGTTTGTATTCCCTAGCATTGACTGAGATTGCTCAAAGTCTAGAGCCAAAAATATGTCTGTGTAATATGTATGTGATGATATTTTTGCAGACTGCAAAGTTTGATATATTTAGAGGTAAGCGTCTAGCGTCTATTTACCTGCCCGATGTTCCAAAACGCGCTTAAAGCGTGACCACAGCACCGATAGCGGGTTAAAAGCGTGCTTACGCTCAATTCGGAACGGAATATAGCGCGCTCTCGGTGCTGTGAGCACGCTTTAAGCGCGTCTTGGAACGTAGGGCTGGTGTAAAAGTCAGTTTCAGACTCATCTGATGAGACAAGGTATACATTGTATGTAAAAAGAGCGCTGGCGGCCATACATTTTATATGGCTGTCAGCCCTCTTTTTACATTGGACATGGTATAGTCGAAATGATGCTAGTACTAAGTATACTCAGATTTTGACCACATTGTCCGCTCCGATAAATTTCTAGCCGACTGTACACGGCGCAATTTTTCTGCAATATCTTAAAATTTACGTGCATTTCTAATAATTTCATATCTACAAACAATGATGTGATCTCAAGATTGGAATAATTTTACGTCTCTGATTTTTGTAGCATTTGTCTTGAACCTTTTGACCGCCAAGCATGTCTGAGAAGTAACACGAATTTCAACTTTCGTAATGAAGGACTTTTTTACCCTGTAACCGCTGACGGGTGCAGCCGACTGTGGCGGTCAAAAGGTTAATGGGCGTTCCTACATTCAGACCACGAGGCCAGGGGAACGCATACCTATCTGCGTCACTTACACTATGTGTAAAAGAGAAAAAAAGTATACGCTTCGCGGCGTGATTGTAAACGCCCATAAAATGGTATGAAATATTATGGCTGGCCATTGGGACTCGAGTACATAATATGTATGAATGATTGTATTAAGACCATATAAAAATACTCTAAGGATTAATGGAAGTTGGCTGTTAATGGTAGATGATCTTTGTTCTGTGTAAAAAAAAGGAGCAAAGGAACAAAAGATGAAATAAATGAATCTTTTACATAATGGTGTTGAATTTTATTCAAATGCTAATTTTAACCTTTTGGACACCACGGCTAACGGCGAAAAAGCGTGCTACGAGCGCTCGACGGCTGTAGCCGAAGCAAATGTATGGAAAACGGCATATCGTGGCGTAAGGGGCACGGAAACTGCTGTCGGCTACAGCCGACTGGGGCGTTCAAAGGGTTAATTCATCATTTTCAATAGGGTACAACGAAATTATACAATCACATGCTATTCGTACACTACCTACCTACCGTCAACCGGGGTAATTTTGAATGATGAGAGTGGCATTCAATTATTTTGCGCGGCCCTATCATGACTGAAACAAGAATAATTATCCCTCACAGTTAGGGGAGCTGGGTGCCATTTTGGTATATGATTTGTTCGTTTTTCATATTGAAAGGGATGAAAGTTTGTCAATACAAATCGATTTGGCCCAGTAAATGAAAGTCGTATGTCCCTGCATTTTTGAATTACAACTTAACCTTTTGGCTGCCGTGGTCGACTATGCGTGACAGGCTAAAAAAGGCTTCACTACCTTGACTTAAAGTTGAAATTCGTGTTACTTCTCAGACATGCGTGGCGGCCAAAAGGTTAATAAAATCAGCGACCTAGACGTCTGCCAACTTTTTTTTTCTATACTGGGAGTCCTAATAAATCGAATGGACGCAACGAGAACGACGAACAAATGATTTAGTATAGCTTTTTTCATTTACATTTGTGCAACTACGCCCCGTTATTAAACAGAGCCCTGCACGTCTGCCTCTTCGATGTTAATCGTTTTGAGGATGATTCTGACCATCAGTCCAAGAGGCAGACACGAATAAATAATTTAACACAGTTTTTTTTTAATTTTTGAAACGTCTATTGAAAACGCAGCGCTACCATGGTGGCAGACATTAGCGGATTTGCAGTCTCGGCCGCCCTAGGCCCCAAGCCATCAGCCGCTCCTTTCTCAATATCCACCTAGACTACATAATGAAACTAAATCTGGCCGCCCTATGCCTGGGCTTACCGGGCCTTAGGGTAAATCCGCCACTGATGGCAGACTATTTTTCTGTGGTTCTTTACATTGTCATTATTCGAACAATGCAGGTCTGCCAAGCGAACAAATCATATAGAAATTTTGACACCCAGCTCCCGAGCTATCAGCGTCTTACTCCTCACTAGTATCGAAGAAAGGGATACACTTAGCGAAAAATTCGACAAGCCAGCCATCCAAAATTCTCGTTACGTTTCCGGTTTTGCACCCTTGCTGCTAGTATGCGTAAAAATACCTACACATTTGGGTTCATTTCGAAATGGTGTCTTCTTAATTTAAAATTTCCTAAACTTAAAATAAGAAACGTCAAACTCGATTTTGTACAGCACCAAGTCGTCCAGCACCAGCACAAAATCGAGTTTGACGTTTCTTATTTTAAATTTAGTGACCTTTAAATTTAGCGAACACATCAAAGAGTAATATTACCAGAACACATTTGCGAATTGGTTTCGAAAACTATTGCTAGGCACTCATTATGTCGAACTAGAGGCGACATAACATAGCATGGCTTTAAGTATGAGAGTGACCCGCAGGGCCGGCCTTAACTATCTACGAGCCCCGGGCCCGGCGAGTCATGCATTTGGCGACCTTTATATCGATAGAGATAGATATTAAAATTAAGCGGTGAAGTTACGCCGGACTGCGTAGTGCCCTGTAGATCCCGGCCACGTATGAGAGTTAGATATGAGCGCCACGCCGGCGCGCCGCCGTCGCCGCAATCAACAGCCGCGCCGTCGCCGCCGGCGCGGCAACATCGGCGCGCCGATCGGGTGATCCGATCCATTCGATCAGTCGAAACTGATTCGCCGTAGAGTGAACGCACGTCAAATATAAAACAACTGCATCGACCGCGAATAATACAATTAGATATTTACCGATTAATTTTATAATAATAATAATAATAAAAATGTTTATTTCAGGCTGGTGCCCATAGAAATTGTTAGTACTTGACAGAGAATCTTAAGCTATGTTAGTAAATACAGTATAAATTAAATTAAATTACATTGATATCTATTACAAAATATTAACTAAATTTCGATTATATAAAACTAAATAAAGTCAAATTAAAATGAAAAACGATAAAATTACGCATTGAGATTAAATTATAAATATTAGAATGGAGTCAGATAAAGTACGATTAAGATATAACAATAAAATAATTAAATATTAAATATTCAGTCAAATTTTGTGCATATGCAAGAAATTCCAATGTATGAGCAGGGGGGCGTCGGGTTTGCACGCAAAGGCCTCCACGATGCCATTGGAGCAGCCCCGCACTCTCCGCATCAGGGATGCTGCTCTCTTACGCAAGATGGCTTGAAAGCCATCGGTGCGAGCGTCGGCGAACATTCCCGATGCGCTACAGTGACGCGGCAACCCCAACAGCATCCTGAAAGCATTATTATACTGTATTCGCAGGGCATTGTACGATCGTTTGGTGTAGGTTGTCCATAGGCTGCAGGAGTAAAATGTCTGGCAGAAAGCCCTGAAAAGAGTAATTTTGACTTCCTTGGCGGCTCTCGCGAACCGTCGTGCTAGCATGTTACACCTAACCGACAAAGCTCTACGTTCCCTTTCTAAGTCTAGGTCATCAGTCAAGTCTTCGGTTACCCAATGACCGAGGTATTTAAAGGACTTAACCTGCTTCAAAATGCCTCCACAGAGCTTGATAGGTGGCATGGGGTAGGTTTTCTTCCCGGCCTTAAAAGTCAGCACCTCACTTTTTGTGACATTGTACCTCAGTCCGTGTAGCTCTGCATATCGCTCACAAATGGATGTCAGTTTTCTTAACGCACTGACTGATGGGCTCAGCAAGACCATGTCGTCAGCGTAGCTTATGTTATTGACAAAATTACCATCAATTGAGCATCCGACCATGGCGCTGCTAAGCTCATCAATCAGCTTATCTATATACAAATTGAACAAGGTAGGCGAGGTAAGCCCACCCTGCCTGACTCCGCACTGCAGTCTGTACTCGTCCGAGAGCGCGCCTGCCCAGCGAACAGAGTTTACTTGGTTATGATACCAGAATTTAAAAACGTCTATTAACTCAGATGGTAGACTGGTTTCGTTCGCCAACTTGCTCCACAATATATCGTACGAAACCAAGTCAAAAGCCTTAGATAGATCCAAGAAACAGGCGAATACTGGAGTCTTCCTTCGTGTATAGTACTGGATGGTGCTCTTCAGACAGAATATTGCTGACTCTGTTGAGAGACCCGGCTTGAACCCAAATTGAGCCTTATTTATCTTTACATGTTTACTTAGGTATTTTTCGAGTAACTTATCAAATACTTTGGCCACGATAGTAGCTAATGAGATTGGCCTGTAGTTGTTAGTGTCCGACAAGTCCCCAGTTCTGTTTTTGACAATTGGAACCACTACTGTTCGCATGAGGTCTTTTGGCAAATAAGAGTGGCTTAAACACAAATTAAATAACAATTTTAGATCAATCTATTTAGTTAGATGACAAAAGAGTGTTTAGTGTTTTAAGTATGTGACCAAATATTTTGCGATGCTTGCTTGCTTGAAATAATATAAAAGAAAAAGTACTGTTTGCAGAGTAAGTCTTTACTATTTTTTATTTCAAATAATATTGCTGTGTACCAATTATGATAAATTATTTTCGCTATGAATTAACTGGAAGTGTTATGGAATTGTTTCTTTTTTTTGGAAAAAAACATCTTGTTTAATATTCAATAATTTTACTTAAACATAGAGTTGAGTTAACTTGGGTTTGGTGTCATTTCCTTTAGTAAATATGTTAAAAGCTGTGTGTTTCATTTACATTTAGTGACGTTGAAAGTAATATTAATTTAATTGCTTAAAATTGAAACTGTCGTTTACTTAAAAACCACTGCCTGTGCATTTTATATTGACAAAATATATTTTTATTGAAGGTACCGATTGGTAACGATTGATTCGTTTTTTTTTCAAAAGTGTGGTGAAGGCGCACTGCAGAAATACATATATAACATTATATGTTACTAATAAGTTAGAAGATATTTTTACGTTGATTGTTATTTTTAAAAAAAACGTGTTTTATTTAATTTTTTTAACTCTGATGTATTGCAAAGTCACGCCGCCGATAACGCCGCCGCCGCCGATGGAAATGTTGACCCACGCCGCCGCCGATTAAAATGCCATCGGCGCTCATATCTAATGAGAGTAGTAAATGCTACGAGCCCCGCGGACGCACGCTTGCCCGAGCGTTTTTAGGGTTCCGTAGCCAAATGGCAAAAAACGGAACCCTTATAGATTCGTCATGTCTGTCTGTCTGTCCGTCCGTATGTCACAGACACTTTTTTCCGAAGCTATAAGAACTATGCTATTGAAACTTGGTAAGTAGATGTATTCTGTGAACCGCATTAAGATTTTCACACAAAACTAAAAAAAAAAAAAAACAATACATTTTGGGGGTTCCCCATACTTAGGACTGAAACTCAAAAATATGTTTTTTCAATCAAACCCATACGTGTGGGGTATCGGGGACAGGTCTTCAAAAATGATATTGAGGTTTTTAATATAATTTTTTTTTTATTGAACAGTTTGCGTGAGAGACACTTCCAAAGTGGTAAAATGTGTCCCCCCCCCTGGCACTTCTAAAATAAGAGAATAATAAAACTAAAAAATATATATGATGTACATACATTACCATGTAAACTTCCACCGAAAACTGGTTTGAACGAGATCTAGTAAGTGTTTTTTTTTGATTACGTCATAAATCACGGAACCCTTGATGGGCGAGTCTGACTCGCACTTTGCCACTTTTTTTTTGTTTTCTATTAAGAGAGAAGCATAAAAATATATCTTTTAAATTAAGATAAAAGAGGCCAAAGATGGTATTAGAATATATACAAAGATAATTTAACACTACAGCAAACCAAGCGCCTCTTGATAGAATTTGCTATGGGCCCCGCGCTGGCCTAATCCGGCACTGTACACAAACGCGGGAACGGATCCGGCCCCGCGTAACCAGTGTAGGAACTAAACTGAAAGCCTTTATACAAGTGACCACACAGATTGGTGTGAAAGCTTTACACATGTCAGAAGTGAGCTCAACCATCAAAACAGAACAGAAGCGGAGCATTCTTTCCGCGTTTTGCTGTCGAGCCAACAAATAATTTGAAAGAAGTTCAATGGGAAAAACAAACGACAGCAATATTGTTTATCTTATATTGACCATACATATTAAATTATAATCTAATGCTTCCATTACAAAAAGACTACTTGAAGATCCACTTTATCATGGGAATAAAATTTATTACCGTATCCACAACATGAAATCTTCTACTGATAATTTTGTAGTAATACAACTTCTTATTATATCCTCAGGAATGCATACAGATTGGTAATTCTTTTAATAATGAAAGACTTTAGTGTCCTATAAGTAGTTTACTTTCCGGCCGCAGTAGCCAAGGGATTCCTTAGGACTAGAATGACGGAGTCTCCACGGAGGAACATCTTAGAAATGAACTTGTCCTTGTTAACAGCTTTACCCTGAAATTAAGAAAGGAAACGTTTATTAAGTACTGTATTGCAACAGACAATATATCATCTTGTAAGTCATGAAATTTTTATAGCTAAGTAGCAATTCCATCCCTGTGTAGTTAGTAGTAGTAGCGAGTTAAACTTGCGTGGAGAGGGTTCCGTTCTGTACATGATTCGCTGAAATTTCCTATGTTACTTTAAATACCATAGACTTCTCATAGGTTTTCCTGTAATCTATAGGTAAAGAACAATTTTGTGTATTTTTTTCAAAATATTAGGCCCAGTTACTTCAGATATAAGGGGGGAGGGAATATAATATAGGGACATATTATGTATACCAAATTTCAACTCAATCAGTGCAGTAGTTTCGGAGCACATTGGCTGTGACAGACAGACACACGAGTGATCCTATAAGGGTTCCGTTTTTTTCATTTTGAGGTATGGAACAATAAAAAAGGCAAATTATGGTAGTTTTTAACCACATACCAATTAAGACAACATTCAAAGTAGAACCAAATCAAACAAATGTCAGACGAGGATTACGAAGGTAAAGTATATCTTTATTTAAATTTTCTCAAGAACAGTCAAATTAACCTCATTTTACTAAATAAACAAATATCACATAAATCATGTGAGGACAATATTTCCCTTTAACTAAATATGGAGAAATATACTTAAAGGACTTTGCATTCACAGGTTTTTTTGTCTGACCAAACCAAATAACCATTGTAACCTCAAAACCGGAGTATTTAAAATTTTCCGAACTAACGCAACCAATGTTAAATGACGCCTACTACCTTTTTCCCTTTGCCGGTTCTGGGAACTTCAGTCCACATTTCCTTGACATTTTCAAGGACCATGTTACAATGCCGGTCAAAGGCCTTGACACGGCCCAACAGTTTCTTGTTGTTTCGGCAATTGATGAGTACTTGTGTATTGTTCTTTACAGACTGTGTAAGGACAGAAAGTGGTCCAGTACTGAATTCTTCTTCTTCGATTTTAGCTAATTCCTCCAAAGTCATCTCCGAGCGTGGTTTGGCTGCGGTGGCCCTAAAACCACAATAAATCTCATAAAAATACGCCGTATTTAACACATAATCTGAATATTACGTTCGGAAGGTATGCAATACTCACATTTTGATAGTTTGCAATAAGAATTGGCTTATACACAACGAAAATTACGATATTTCACAAAACGGCAGTGATCAGGATACAAGCAGCACAGCGCGGAAATGTTTTGTTGCCACAGAATGTAAAAGAAAGTCCACCGCCGCAACGTCCACAGATAACTAACTAACTATATCTATATTTACCTAGCTGCAACGACGTTAAGCTGTTTAATACATTATTATGTTGGTACTACGAGATTTTACTGTTTCCTGTGACTGTTTCTAAATTTTCGAGTAGTATTTGAACGATAAATAATAATGTGCTACGGGGGCTGTTGATACTGTACCTACGTGGGATCGAATGTACAAACAATAAAATCGGATTACCGCAAAGTAACGTTATTTTTATAACAACCCGATGTACGAAAAGATCTCACGCATTAGGTATCATTTTCAAAATAAAACGCAACATATTTGTTTATTTGGTGTATTTTAAATAACATTCGGGTCACTCTGGAGCTCAAAATTAAGTTGAATCTCCTGCATCTTCTCACATAGCACTGCAATTTTTACGTTATTTACATATTATATGGTAAGATAATGAATTGATTTCACAATTTGGGAAAACAATTAAACTATTTAAAAAAACTAACAACAATCCTTGATTGTAATGGTAAAAAAGAGGGAAACGTGATTTAGAACATACATGGCTTTTGTCTTGAAAAGTACGTAAAATCAAACACTACAGGAGACCTGAATTAATAAGACTCGAGGAAATAATTAGATTATAGAGGTTGCCTAACATAGTGACAGTTACATTTAAGTAACTTTTCCTACATGTGACTATATATGAATATGACACTTATGACCGTGTTCACAAAGGTCACTCAAATAGATTTTTAATAAAGCAACGTTTATTTATTTATGGGCGCTCTACACGATGGACCATCGTCGGGACGCATTTATACGTAAGAATGAGAAAGAGATATCTTTATCTCATTCTTACGTATGACTGCGTCCTGTGCGATGCAAACTAGCTTTTATCGCGCACTTAAAGCATCTTTCACTTTATAACTAATTATTACATGCGGGTGCGAAAGTGATGAATGTTGTATGTGTGCGATAAAAATTAGTGCGCTATGGGGGCTGGTGACAAAAGAATCCATAATTCGACGAACTAAACTGACATGTTGCCAGCTATCGATGAAATGTAATAGTGATGTCGTTCGAGTATTGGATCGATCTAAGTTTGCGGCGGCCAAACGCGTTTGGTTTGCCAGAGCCTTTAGAATCTACATGGTTCGTCAAGTCAAAGTGGTTTCATACTGTTTAATTAAAATCGAGAATATTAATTATAATATTGTGCCTGTCTACACAAACAGCACTTCCGTTATTTAGTAACATTTGTGCGTTCTGAGCTATTAGATTAGTTCGCCGAATAATGAATTCTGGAGTTTATCTATTTGATCGGATCGAACGCTTAACCCGTCCTCTCCCGGCGACCTAAATATAGGCCCGCACAAAAGACCTATCGCGTAATATTTTGCGAAAGTGGAAGTAGGTCAAGTTATGATGGCTGGTCGGTCAACCGGTTGCGGAAGGGTTAAGAGACGTCTATGAATTCGGCCATTTGTCAAAAACTAACTTAAGTGCATTAAAACAAGATATTTGTAAATGTTTCACAGTCTTGAGATAAGAATAAGCTTACCTTAATGATCAACCAAAACACGCTAACTGTGAAACGCACTTAGTATTCTTTGGTTGTATTTAGAACTACGTAATGTACTTTTCGAACTCACTTAATAGGCTTTCTATACCAGGGAGGGAGCCATGTCTTACACCCGACTTTACACAATTCGTGTCGCTGATATCTGATGAAGATTTTGTTAATTGCCGCACTTCTACAGAATCATCATTCGGTAAAAAGTAGTTCCCAGCGAGGACTAAGGGATGGAAACTAGGCACTAGGAGAAATAATACAGTATGTGTACAGACGGATGAAAACACGTTTCTCCAGTTTTAGTCTATTCGAAAACAGAAGTGACGGTGACAATACGATATATCACTTCTAGTCTTCTTGCATAAATGTATCACATATTACTTAATACAAAACACTGGTCAGTTTTAGGACGTAAACAAATTTCAAAAAAATATTCTACAATTGAGGAATCAACAAAGGTAATCGCACACTTATCACTCCCGTACCAGCTCGGCACCGGATCGACAGCTAGCCATTCACTAGCTTGTACCGAGGTGAAGCGATACTGGCCCCCAATTCTCGGTGCATTTGAGATAATGTCGATTGCGAGATTAAACGTCAGATTCATACAGTTGTGTCAAACGACTGTATGCACTGACGTTTAATCTCTATTGTGAGATTATCTCGAACGCATTGAGAATTGGGGGCCTGGTACGATTACTAATTAGCGTGCGTTGCAGTATGGAGCTTCATATAAAAAAAATCTGAATCGCTTGAGCAGATACGATGCTCATTATGTTAGCGGGCCTGCGATATGTCTGCGACTACCTTAAAATTACATTAATGCTAAACACAACATCAGACAGGCAGAACTATATTATTAATTAGGTACGCAAAAGCACTTAGCGTTGATGACTCATATTTCTCCAAACTGTTTTAAAGTTAAAGAAATGATGTCAAACATGACCCAATAGTGATAGAAAATTATTCAAATAAATGCCATTTTATCTGTTTCTATTTTAATCAACATGATTAACGATATCGCTCATCA
Source organism: Tortricodes alternella (assembly GCA_947859335.1). Classification (NCBI taxonomy): domain Eukaryota; kingdom Metazoa; phylum Arthropoda; class Insecta; order Lepidoptera; family Tortricidae; genus Tortricodes; species Tortricodes alternella. Next base: position 4,143,985 of record OX401988.1, on the reverse strand, counting down.
TAATAGTCTATTGTGTAAATAGTAAATACCTATTCTGATTTATATCTAAAAGCAGCCAAAAGCATCACTTTAATTTCAACGACAGTATCAGTCTTTATAAGATATCGCCATAAATAAAAGCCGTAGCCAAAATATTTAATTTCTAAACTATCCTTTAAGTAATTTACACACGCACTCATTATTTTATAATGTTATCTATGCTTTAAAAACTCTATATCCGGTGTGTGTAAAAATGGCGGGAAATCTTCAACTGTCAAGTTAAGGTCATCTAGTTTATATTTTATCTATTTTTTTTATGAAACGTGTAATTTCGATGTAAGTTTACTCTTTAATTAGTTCAGCACCATATTTTGTACATAACAAATCGGCAGTGGACAATCACGCAAGTCTACGACATTCTTTAGCATTTAAGCGCGTATTTCAACCGTCAGCTTTATCAAAAAATAATATTGCGAGTTATTCGTCATAATAAGGCTCAGATCGTCAGTAGCTGATATTGACGGTCAATATAATCTACTGACGATCAATATAAGTGTGCAACCAGTGATATTGCACATTTATATAATAGGTCAGTACCTATACTTCGTTTTATTTAGCATGAAATAATGAATAAGAAGCTTTACGCTTACTTCTGTCAAGATCTTTCTCATGTTAAATAAAACGAAGAGCCTAAGATAAACTGATTCTATTTTAAACTGTAAGATTTTCACAACGTACATTATATGTATTATGTCAATATAAAAATATTTTACAATCACATGAAATTTACAATTGTCATAGAAGTTATTTATATGTTTCTCCTTTAGCACCAGCATATGTGAATGAAAATAAATGTAGGCATGGAAACTAAATATTTTTAACATTTATACTTTCATAGGTAGGACACACAATCTTTACATTTTATCTTAAACTCTCAAACATTACTTAAAGTATTTATAAAAATACAAATTAAACATTTATTGTATATGTGTGTATGTACGAGTTAAGACACTTCACGTTTGATCTAATAAAATCAAGAACACGAAAAGAAAATTAACAATTTTACAACTAAAATATTTACAGAGATCTCTTAACTATAATCTACAACCGTGTGGATTTTCCTGTCGATGTAAAAGGTATCTTGTATCAGGTATAATCCATACAAATCTTAAACCGAAATATATTATAACTTTATACATTAATTCATTATTAGAATTCATCTATCATCTATTCGTCAAAATGCCTTTCTAATATCAAAATATGAACACTGAGTTATTTCAGTAGGCTATTATATTAAAATAATGTCAAATAATGTTACAGACCCCGCCAAGATTAATATTATAGAATGCTCTGAATTTGCACCATAAATTATTTTGTACTTAATAACATGCGTAGTAGCGCCTGTATCGCGCAGTGTTGCCATATACAGATCTATCTGTATCTATACAGATTTTAGGCTATTATTACAGATAACAGATTTGGCTCTAGTTTAATACAGATTTTTTAAAAGTTGACGCGTCTTATGATTTTACGTTCAATATAGTTTTGGTCGTTTAATTTTTTGAAATAAAATTGGGATATTTTTTTTTGTTATGGCAATTGGCAATATTAAGCGCAGTGACTCACTTCACTATGCCGAAATACGCGGCTTGAAATGAGAGGGATGCAGGTATACGTCATTTTGTTATCGTTACGTATCTAGTGACAGCGTGCCTCTCACTCTCACCTCACGTGTAGTGCCGTCTCTCTTAATCTCCTGTTAAAAAGTATTTGGGTGAGCGGGATGGCACTATGCGACGGTCGAGTTTCGAACATTGGAGTAGCACTTCAGACTTAACTGTCGTCTAGATATACAGATTTCATACAGGTTATAGGTAATTGATGTCATACAGATTTAGAAATATTTCACAACAGATTTTGATGTTCAGCATATGGCAACACTGGTATCGCGAATCGCCTGTATTCAGAGCGTTCTAGAAGTTTGGTGCGATCCGTAAATATTATAAACATATTCTGTAATTCTAATAAAATAGTCGAGTTGTTCTTGCAAGTGCCCCGTTAGAACGGTCTTTAAATTTCTATCAGACTAGACGTTTTTGTTTTATTTAAGTGCACATTTTAAAATACGTTTTAAAACTATTTCTTCCCAGCTCCGGGGTCTTTTCCCAACGATTTCCTGTTCTCAAACTTTTGTTGTAGACTAGCTACATTTGATGGTTTCGACGAAAGCTTAGTTGCGTTTGGTTTGACGTTCGAGTCAGCTCTTTGCACGCCTATCGCGGCCGGCTTAGGGACTACCTTAGGTTTATTTTTGTTCAAATTGTCCGCAACGGCTGTTGAGTTCGAGTCTACTTTGGAGTTTGTACGGTTTATTGCACTTTGGGGCTTGTTCGCGATTGTTGGGTTGGCGACGGGTTTCAGAGCTGGTTTTACCGTTGGCTTTTTGTCCATCGTAGGCGCGGGTCTTAGAGGTCTGTTGTCGTTAGATTTGGCGGTGATACCGGGTTTGGTTGCTAATTTAGGGGGTTCATTAGGCTTATTATTGTTTATCACATCAGGAGCTTTCACAGTTTTGTCAGCGACCGCGCAACTCGACACTACATCGGGACTATTCGGTATGGTTTTTGAAACTACGCTTTTACCGGTCTTCGGCGACTGCGGCACCGTTTTAAAAGTCGTCGTACGTAAATTCGGAGGGGTCACTTGCCGTGAGAAATGCGGGATTTTTGTGTTCCCCTTTAATGTCGGGGAAGGAGGAGCTTTGTCGTCTTGTTTGTCCACTTTATCCTTATTTAGATGTGTAGGCACATTAACAGCTGAAGGGTGCAAGTAACCGCTACTAGTCGTCGAAGCGACACTTTTCCCTCCGGAGTTACTGTAAACACTTTCCGGCGTCTTATAATCAGTGTTCATGTACGTGCTGTCTCTGTTACTCTCAGGCTCCTGCTTCGCTCTCCCTTTCTTCTTTCTAGAAAGCGTCGACGCGGAGTATATCGAGTCGAAGTTTCGGTTTTGGATTTCGTTGACTATTTCTCCTAGCAGACCCATGCTTTCCGTGCTACCCGAGTTCGAAGGTATCGGTTTCGGTGTGTTGTAGCCCACCGGGGGTGGTTGTGGGATGGTTTTGATCGGAGGCGGAACTCCGGGTAAAGGTTTAGAGTTCTTTTCGGGGCTCTCCTCTATAATAGCGTAGATGTTGTCCCCGGATTCTTCGTCTATATGCGCTAGTGGTGCTTGCTTCTCTTCAATGCAGTCCACATAATCTGCCGACTTGAAGTCTACGATGGGTTTCGGGTTTTGGTAGACCGGTGTTTCTTTTTTGGGTTGGTTGGGTAGCGGCGGGGGAGGGGCAGTGGGTCGTCCTACTCCAGAGACAGGTCTTGGCGCTGAAGGCTGCCTCATGGAACCGAAACTTTGTAATGGTGCTTTAGGTGCAGCTGGCACCCTCATGCTCTGAGCTCTATTCACAAACGCATTGGAATCCTCAGCGTCCTCAGAATCGGAAACAACTGGAACCGTATTCACCGGTAACTCAATCCCTTTCTGTAAAATGGGATTTGATATCTGCAGATTTCTTAACACTACTTTATCGGTGGATTTTGGTACTTTCACTTGGTGGATAGGATTCTTTGGCAAAGAGTGACTCCTTTCCACTGGATTTCGTTCTTTCTCCTTCTGTTTATCCTGTTTAAGGAACGACGCTATCCTATTCAATGAAAGCCCTTCTTTTACTTTCTTAGGTTCCTCTGGTAAAGGTTTCTCCGGGACCGTGCTAGCGTGCATGCTCAGCGGTCTCTTTGGTAGATCTGGCGATGCCACTGGGATATTTGGTGCCGCTCTACTGGGGCCTAAAGTCTTCGAACCGCGGAGCGGGGAGATCAGCTCTTTGGCGGTACACGTAGAAGCTTCCAGAATAGGGCTGGAGATCACTGGTCGCGGGGGAGGATTAGTCATGACGGGAGTTACTTCTTCTTTCTCCTGGTTCATGAGGGCTTTAATTCTGTTTTGGACGGAGCTGTTGGTCCGTTTAATGGACGGACTTGTCTTTGGACTGGTGGATACGGGCACGACGGGCAACGGCGGAGCGCTTCGCAGCACCGGCTTTAACACCCCTTGGTTAACTAAATTCTGACTATTACTGCTTGACCTATGCACCGGTGTTATCTTAGCGCTTTTGTTCGTTACAACTTCTTTAACTTCGGATGCTTCGTTTTTGTCAATAGGCGCGAGCGAGAAACCTCTGAAATTTCCGAAGAAATTGACGGAAGGGTTGATGTTGCCATTGGGGCTGCGATCGGAGTCGCTTCGGAGTAAGCTAGAGCTCATATCGTCGGGGTTGGAGAGCGTGTGCACGACAGGTTGGGGGGTGGTTTGAGAGTGGTTCTGGAAGTTCGCGGCGAACTTGCTCGCGGAGCGCGATATGCGGTGCTGGAGGCTCGACTTCTTCGGTGATTGGACCCTGTGGAAGACGTGAGGGTGAGTGTCGCTGTTCAGAGAAGAAATTAATAAGAAATGGATTTTATGCATTCAATCCCAGTTATATTCAAGAAAAACGGGTAGTGTTAAATGAAAAATGCCTCTATAGAGGATTTGGTAACTACAGTACGATTAAAATCAGTTAACGATTCGACTTTTCTCGAATATTATCGGCTAAAGCCGGAGACGAAAATGACACAAGTTACATTGCTGAGATTTCTTTTAGGTAGCATCCAACTTAAAGTATCGTAAACGCAATGTATATCACCTGCCATGATGACATTACTTACCAGTAGACTTAAGAAGTTTACAGAGGCGATAAGGACACGCATTATTTATTGATGTATATAAATGTACCTATAATATAAAAAAAAACATGATTCTTTATTAATCAATAGTTACTGTTTTACGTAAGGTAACAGTACGATATTTGTTATGTGTGTCATACTGACAAAAAATATTCACAAATTATTTTTCTTATTTCAATATAAAGGTTGTGTTACTTAAGAGCTATTAGTTGCTAGTAGTTTTGTTGCTCATATCCTTCTGTTGTATTGTGATTAATAAGATAACGGGTAATAATAATATATTTAAAGGTCATATCTGTAATTTGATATACTCTACGTGAAAAACGAGGGATACCGACAATAACCGAGAATGGCCGAATGGTAAACTTATTTTAATAGTACTGTAATAAAATTAGTATTTGTAAGTAAATTCTTTTACATCCATTTTTATTGAACACATTTTTCATTTGCAAGAAAACACATGCAATGCATCATAAACATGCAACAAGCAAGAACATGACAGAACCACTCACCAAAGTGCAGAAAAAGCAAACCACCAACAGAACTAGACAAGGCATGGAACTTAAAATACTACCAGTTTTTAATGAAATAAACAAGTACTTTCACAGTCTCATAATAATACCTAATAATAATAATCAGGGGACAGTCTTTACGCAAATCGATCTACTCCCAAAGTAAGCTCTAAAGGATTGTGTTATGGGTACTAGACGACGATATACATACTTATATAGATAAATAAATACTAAAATACATAGGAAACATCCAAGACCCAGGAACAAACATTCGTGCTCATCACACAAAAATTTGCCCTTACCGGGGATCGAACCCGGGACGCTTGCGTCGGAGGCAGGGTCACTACCAACTGGGCTAACCGCGTCGTCACAGATGAAGGACCCCTCAAACAAGTCTGTAGACGTATACAAAACAAGACTACACTTTTATTTTTTCTTTTTTAACTAGGCTGGCATGCTCCATCTTCGGCGTCATCGTCACTTACCATCAGATGAGATTGTGGTCAAATGCTTACCTATTCTGTATAAAAAAAACTTTACCGAGTTAGATTTTGGTATAATTTTTACAAAGGCAACTTAATCGTTATTGTAAAACTGGTAACATTTTAAGTCTAAAAGAATAGGTGGAAAGGAAAGGAAAATAGAGAGATAGAGAAGAAAATTAGTCAGAAATCATTTAATAAACAATAATACATTTTCAAACTAGATAATACTTGCATTACAAATTAAACCTACAAACTATAAAATAAAAACAGTAGTCGAGATTATATTTAATTGGTATTTTGTTAAGTGTTAATATAAAGGTTGTCCCAAGAAATTATGTCAAGCAGTGGTCCAGAGGCAGGGCGCCTCAAGGGGTCTTAGATTCACTCACATAAATTATGTTCCACGATTTTCCGTAGTTTAGGAGTTCAAATTCAAATAAAGTGCGAGCAGATGAAATGCGGTTGAGACTTTGGACAGCTATTAAAGAAACTGGCAAAGTGCGCGTCGGACTCGCGCACGAAGGGTTCCGTACCATGATCTACAAAAACGGCAAAAAAATCACGTTTGTTGTATGGGAGCCCCCTGAAATATTTATTTTATTCTATTTTTTAGTATTTTTTGTTATAGCGGCAACAGAAATACATCATTTGTGAAAATTTCAACTGTCTTACTATCACGGTTCATGAGATGCAGCCTGGTGACAGACGTACGGACGGACGGACAGACGGACAGCAGTCTTAGTAATAGGGTCCCGTTTTTACTCTTTGGGTACGGAACCCTAAAAAAAACACATCTTTCTGGGTTAATCTGATAGCAGCCCTCAGCAGGCGCGGATCCAGCCCTCAAAAAGCCCAGCTATGGACACAGTCGTCCGAAAATCGGCCAAGTGCGAGGAGTATGAACTCGCCCATGATGGATATAGTGCATGCCAAAGAATGTCACAAGTCTATTAGGGTTGTGATGGCCATCGTGCCCACAATGGTTGATCCGCGCTTGCCTTGAGGTGCTTACATCTGGACCTCCGCTTGACACAATTATCTGGGACATCCTGTAATATTAGACGGTAAAATATGACCTCGACCATGCATAGAAAATAGTAGATTGAGCCCAAATAGAACCGAACACCAACACAACAATGGTTCCAATTCGAAAAGGTGTCCGCTAAATTTAAAATTTCCTAAACTTAAAATAAGAAACGTGAAACTCGATTTTGTATAGCTCCAAGCTGTCAAAATCGAGTCTGACGTTTCTTATTTCAAATTTAGCGACTTCTAAATTTAGCGAAAACACGTTCGAATTGGCCCCAATTTATACTTAAATACAGTCAAAAACGAACACTAGAAAGCTGTGACAATGATAAAAGCAATCTTTATATGTCAACTTACGCGCTTAACAGAAATGATGATACGAGGTGAATAATAAAAAAAAAACTTATTATAACAAAAACAAGCTACAGATTGTGACAAAGTTGAAAATGAGTTTGCATGCTAAATATTCTTTGCCCCAAGAACTTAAATCTACGGAATATTACTGTAATTGTGACTAATACTTTGATTTTTCAATTTATTTATTTAAGTTCCCATTCGTTACTTTTCGTAGCTTGGACCTCTGATTTACAAGCTCGTTCGTAGACGCTAATCCTGTATTGTTCACTACAGATTTAAGTTTATTTTCGCTTGACAAAACAATGTTAGGTTTCGGTTTTACAGCAGGTTTAGGACTACTCGTAGGCTTAGGCAATATTTTTGGAAGCTTCGGTGAATGTGTAACAGATGTTTGATCTTTCGATACTTCAAAATTGCTCTGTACGACATCGAGTTTGGGTCTATTATTCAAAATATTAACACTATTTGAACTACTAACCGGCTGCGCGAAATTATCAGCAAAAACAATGTCCTCTTTATTAATTTTACGATTAAATTTACCATATTCTTTAACTTTATTCACATTATTACTTTTACCATTGTTTAAATTAACTAAAATCTCTGCTGCCACACTGGGTTTAACTACACACGCTATATTAGCGTACTGCGGCGTATCATCAATAACTAGGTTAATCTTCTTCGCATCCATTTCGCGTGCATCTCTTTTGAAGTTGCTCCTGATATTATTTAAACTGGGTATTTTATTACGGATGTTAAGTTTACTTTTATTAACTGTGTCGCCAATGCAGAACGGGTGTACGTACGATTTGCGCGGTTTCTTCCACCAGTGGACCACGTTGTGGCGCGAGTAGTAGATCAGGAACAGGATCAATAGGATAGAAGGGATGATGCCCAGGAAGATGATGTACATCGCCACCATGAAGTTCTTCTGGACTGTGGACAAAAATAATTTCAGTATTTGCGCATCAAAAGAGTTCATACAAAAGGCGATAATGATTACCACCACTTAAATGTTAACTTATTTAGACCAATTTTTGATAGGTTGTCAGTTAGAACAAAATCTAGGTGTATACGTTTTTGAATATTGAGTAAAGATCAACAAAGTCAAATAATGGCTAAAACTAGTTTTGTATGATAATACTATAACAACAATAAAACTGAATTTATTGATTATAATGAAAAAACCAAAACGTATAAACCTAGATTTTGTTCTGACCGACAACCTATCAAAAATTTGTCAAAATCGGTTAAAATATAAGTGGTGGAAATCGTTATCGCCTTTTGTATGAAAAGCCATAGGTTCAAAAAATGTTGATAATTAAGCGTATTTCGTGTAAGCATGTTCGATTGCGAAGCGAATTCTTGGTCGAATTTTAGAGGAATGTTTCTTTAGCCATCGGAAACGTTTGAGCCAACTTGTCCTGTGCGAGGTTAGTTGCATTCGTTGTTCTTGTAATTTCTATGAAAAAATATTTTCAGTTGAAGTTGCAGTACATGACATTTTAGAATAATCCTCAGAAAAATAGGATTTTTATGAAGATTTTGTGATCTACTGCTAAATCCGAATCGAAACTCACGTATAGATAATTTAAAGTTAAAGTGTTTGAAACAACGATCTCAAAGGAAGTATATAACGTTCAATACAACTACGCTGAACAAGTGACTTATTTCGTTACGGTAACGCCATCTATTGACAAGTTTATAAACTGCGAAGCTTTACTACCGACGTTTGAGTTCTTATGACAAACGTAGTCTTACTTTGCCTCATCGCTGTCTGAACCACAAGATCAAAACGAACGAATCAACCAATAGCAGACATTCCGTCAACTATAATGATTCCGTCAAATTTAATGGGTGTGATGGTTTCGAACTGGCGTTTTGACGGCAAAAAAGCGAGCATTTTCTTTTTAACGTAACCTGTCCCATCGCTCGTGGCGGAGGTATCTGGTTTTCTTTTCTTATCGGAATCGTTACGCCCTCGGTGTGGTGTGAGAGGGACAATGGGTTCCCGGGTGTGTAGTGGGAGTTTGGGTGTGGGTGTGGGTGTGGGTGTAGATGTGGGTGTGGGTGTGGGTGTAGATGTGGGTGTGGGTGTGGGTGTAGATGTGGGTGTAGATGTGGGTGTAGATGTGGGTGTGGGTGTGGGCGTGGGTGTGAGTGAGGGTGTGGGTGGGGGTGGGGGGTAGTTACCGCCGGGGTCGCTGGCGGGGCCCGAGTCGCGCGAGCCGCCGGCGCCGGGCAGCGCGCACAGCGGCGGCGCGAAGCCGCGCGCGCAGTGGCAGTTCCCTGCACACACACATTATCATCATCAACTGCCTATACTAGTCCTCTGCTGGTCATAGTAATTTATTAATAAATAAGAATATTTTAATAATTATTCATTATAACCTAAGTATATTGAATTTTCAGTAGAAGTGGAAATTAACGCCATCTATTTTAAGACATGGAACCAAAATGAAACGATCAACAATAAATCAATTATACTTTAAACATCTGACATGGTTGGCTAACAACATTTACAGGGTTGGCGATATTCAATAACGTTTTCTATAATAAAATCATTAGAACAGACCTTCTTTTTTGTATAACAATACGGAAAAGAATTACTTGAATTAAAATTTCTTAACAATTTCTCCCTTGTCTAGATAATCTATCAAAACATGAATAATATCAACATGCGATCATTTATATTGTCCACAAGTACCATTGAAAGAAAGTTTAGTGGACAACTTGGACGCTTGGTTCTGTGTTCTTTAATGATATTTTTTACTGGGTATAATAGTAGATTGTTGCACCAAGCGGAAAGTGATTCATTATTGCGCAAAGTGTTAGTTTCTCGACTCGAGCGTAATAATACATCACTTGATGCGAGCTGCATAATCTGCTTTTCTTTCAACTACTGCAAAAAGTTAGGAAATGAAAGTAAAAGTATAGTTAAACCCGACTAGTGACGTAAAAAGGATATTTTAACCTGGTATAACGCACCCTTAAAATTTTTATATAGCATATGACAATCGCACGCTTTCCCCGAATCCTAAGATAACCTATTTATTAAAATCGGTCTAGTGGTTCAGAAGCTAAATTAGAATATCCGAAAATTATCACAGATAACTTGTACTTGTTTGTTCAATTCATTTTTATATAACGCCATTTTTTTTTAAATCCTTCAGTAGCCTATACTATAACATTTTAGACGGGGCAATCATAGTTAGATATGGCCGACGACATGTGGACTGTCTTATAAAAGCAAGTCCACAGAAAAGTGGACAGCTGTCCCGTCGGACTGTGAATGGGCGGATTGGGTGGCTGGTGGTGTAAACATTTTGACAACTAACCAAATTAAAAAACAATACAAAACAGTGCAATAATGTAATGTAACATTAATAATTACCGACCGATTACGCTTATTCCTATTTTTTCTTAAATCTTCTAAAAGATAATGCATGCCAGATTATCAAAATTTTGTGATAAGTTTAACATTATTAAAAACCAGCAAAATGGATTTCAAAGAGGGAAATCAACAACTCTAGCAGCGTTCACTGTAGTTAAATCAATCACGGAGAATATAGATGAACAAAACCCTGTCTCTATAGTGTTCTTTGATATGAGTAAGGCATTTGATTTTGTTTGCCACGAACGCCTGGCACAGAAATTGGAAAGACTTGGTATCCGTGGTCTTGCCTTAAATTGGGTAAAGAGCTATTTGCACGATAGAACCCAATGTGTAGAGATTCGAAGTCAATCAAAAAATGTTGTGGCAATGTCTAGATCATCTTTTGAACGAAACACAGTTGGTGTCCCTCAGGGAAGCATTTTAGGGCCTTTATTGTTTTTATTATATATCAATGATCTACCAGAGGTAACTAATAATCAGTGTGTTCTTTTTGCAGATGACATCTCCGTAATTATTCCATGTAAATATATCACCAATTACAATAATGATATAAATGAATCTGTGAGATGTATTATTGACTGGATTGAAAGTAATAATCTAAAAGTAACTTTTGATAAAACTAAATTCATACAATTCATTAACAGGAAAGGAGACATAAATATAGATATAAAATATAAAGATCAAACAATTTCAGAGGCCAATAATATTAATTTCCTAGGCATAACAATGGACCATAAATGTTCATGGAAACCACAGATTGCAAATGTTTGTATGAAAGTTAATCGTTTTGTGTACGTACTTCGCAAGCTAACCACAATCGTAAATAAAAATACTGCACTAGTGGCATACCACGGCTATGTTGCTTCCGTGCTCAGATACGGACTTTTACTTTGGGGGAACTCTAGCCAAAATTATAGAGTATTCATTAGCCAGAAAAAGTGTATACGTGCCGTGTGTAACAAACCACTTTTAACCCCTTGTAGGCTTTTGTTTAAAGAAACTAACTTAATTACCTTACCGTGTTTGTACATTTTCGAGGCATGTAAGTTTGCTAAAGGACATCCTAAATTATTTACTGAACTGAGAGAGATAAGTACATTTAATACCAGGTACCCTCGGAAGCTCGTAGCACCTAGACGAAGAACGGCGCTGTTTAGAAAGAGTTGTTACCCCATGGTTATAAAACTATACAATAAACTACCCGAAGCGATTAAAAACATGCTCTATAAGAGATTCTGCACTGAACTCTATAAATGGCTAGTCCAACAGCAATTTTACACAGTTAAAGAGTACCTAACACGTTGAAATTATCTAAATGAACCCTATTTATAAGTATATTTTAAATTTAATTGTAATCTAATTGTAATCTTATATTATTTTTTATTTTGTTTTGATTTTGCGTCTTAATGTCTTATGATAATTATAATTAATAATATGATGACATTAAATTGTAATAGAATAATATATTAAGCCAATATTTGTATGCTATATTGTTAGCGAGACATGCTGTCCTTTATTACATGTAACCTTATGAACCATGTCTTAGGCAAATAAACTATTCATTAATTCATTCATTCAATGAATTTTGTATGCAACTTTATTGGTCTAGAGCAAAAAAGAGCTGCTTTGTGCTGAGTATTTAAGGCCATAATGATGAAATTAAAGCGTAGCTGGAAGAAAAGTTTCTTCTTACCTTCAGAATTGCAGACTCCATGTCCAGAGCAGTTGGATGGACACACCGATCCCTCCTTGGCAGCCATCAGCTCCCTCACTGATTTCACGGAAACACACTTCTGCTTCAAACACATCTGCAAATGCACGGTAAAAATGTAAAATCTAATGTTCGATTTATGATCTTGGCGGTCAAATAAGCCAACTGTAAACTGAACCATATCTTCCCCTTCCCCTCGAAACTAAAACGAAAAAACTTAATCTGTTTCGAATCCCTTTCAAAAGTGGATATTCGACTATTTTTAACCGACTTCAAAAAATCCGAAGGAGGAGGTTCTCAATTCGATGCGTATATTTGTTTTTTTTTTTAATGTATGTACACCGATTACTCGGAGATGGCTGGACCGATTTGGATGATTCTTTTTTTAGTCGATAGGGTATTTCTCCAAGTTGGTCCCGTTGTGATTAAAGTCGAGGTCTGATGGGAGGATCTATGAGGAATCGAAGGAACTCCTCCAATATTATAGGCACGCATATAGAAATTATGATATTTTCTTTCATGACTCAAGCAGTTACGATTCAGAAACATTATTTGGTGAAGTGGAACTGATGATGAAGACCACAGGTGACCACCGGAACTCTTCAATGAAAAGTATTTCCCGGGTGGCGATTAGATATCTCTATAAGGTTGGGAAGCAATTTATGCTCATAAAAATTCAAGTGGTAAAATAGAACCGGTGATGAAGAACCAGGAGAACTCCTCAACGATTGACGTCCTTGCATCTTGTTACTAACCTATTTATAAACATGCCCATTTTATGGTACACTAGTGGACCCGCCACAGCTTCGCTCGCGGTATTTTCCATACAAACTTTATCATCCCTTTTCACCCCTTTAGGGATGGAATCTCGAAAAATCCCTCCTTAGTGCACCTCTAGGGGGACTCGAGGAATGACTCCTCCAAATTTCAAACCTCTAGGACCACCCGTTAAGGCTGTGCGTTGTCTATAAGTGAGTCACGGTACTGTTTATATGTATTGATATTTCGATATAACACATTATTTGAAGCAGGAAAAATTGTAGTTTATTACAAGTTGAAGACATAATTTACAGGTGATGCCGCGTTTACGGGACTGTCAAACTTTGTACCTTTTCGTGTCCACATTTCGCACCGTCTGGCACCAAACCGGGGTCCACATCGCTCAGGCCCAGGTCGATTATCGCCGTGCGGCACGGAATTATGGTGCCTATTACAAAACATATATCATAGCTACATGCATGAGACATACGGAGTGGTCCCATTTATACCCACCTACTCCGTTCCCTTCCCACTGAGAACCAATAGGATATTATCGCAATATTATCAGTACATGTAGTCACATAAGTAAAAAAAATGTAGTGGTAGAGCCAAACAGTAATCTTCACTAGATGATTACTGTTCGAATGGGCCGGCTCGAACGGGGTAGCACCACACTCTCACAGAATATCGGCGTCAAGTAATATCTTGCTATTGCGTTTCGTACGGTGAGTGACGAGATCCGGAGGCCTATTCCCTCATCCCCATCCCATCCCCATTCCCATTCCCCATCCTCCCTAGACTGGCAACGCATTGGCAGCACCTCTGGTGTCGCAGATGTCTATGGGCGGCGGTGACCACTTTCCATCAGGTGGGCCGTCCGCCGGTTTGTCAGTCAATTGACATAAAGAAAAAACAATATTCTCAGTTGTAGTCTTAAAAATATGTAACACGACTTTATTGTCAACGCCGTAAGAGCGCTCAGATATTTTTACCCCTTTCTCTGTACTGTACTCCACTTTCTATTAACGGGTGGGTATGGGAAAAACGAAAAAACCGGACAAGTTCGAGTTAAACTCGCGTGGAGAGGGTTCCGTTCCGTACATGATTATCTGAAATTTACTAGGTTACTTTAAATACCATAGACTTCTTATAGGTTTCCTGTAATATATAGGTAAAGATCTATTTTCTGTATTTTTTTCAAAATTTTAGCCCTCGTAGTTTCGGAAATAAGGGGGGAGGGGGGGAATGGTCATTTTTCGCCTATTTTCCTGAATAATTTCTAAACTATTTTACTTAAAATTCAAAAGAAAATATATTTAAAATTCTCACAATAAGTCCTTTCATTTGATATGTCACACGATGTTGGTGGCATAACTTTTTTTATTAATTTTTATAATTTACCCCCAAAAAGCGGCCCCTATGTTTAAAATTCATATATTTACGTTACGCGTCCGTGTTGCGGTCACCAACTTACATATGTATACCAAATTTCAACTCAATCGGTCCAGCAGTTTCGGAGCAAATTGGCTGTGACAGACGGACAGACAGACAGACACACGAGTGATCCTATAAGGGTTTCGTTTTTTCCTTTTGAGGTACGGAACCCTAATAAGGCAACCTTGAGGAGCGTTACACGACAAGAAAAAAGGAACATGAGTTGTTTGTAGACTGGGAAGTGGTTACAACCAAGTGTCACGTTAAATACTCCAGTATTTTATGGAGTGACTTTAAGGAATCTTGTTTGTGCTACAAGGCGGATTTAGTATAAGTCCTTAATCTGCACTATCTAATAATAGCATAAATAAAATAAAGTCCTAATCCTGTCTGTCGGTGTATACGCTTAGAACTTCATAAATAGTGTCTCCGTGAGCTGTAGATCTTGCGACAAACTTAACTTTGCCGTTGGAAAACTGTTATCCCCATACATCGAGATAGGGCGCGGTCAGTTAACAAACACCGCAAATAAATTCGCAATCTCAAAAACCCCTATATCTCCGACATTATGAAAATTTTCGTCAAAATAAACGATAAAAAAAAGTGTGTGTGTGTCAGCTCCGACGCACGATAGGAGTTTACTCCTTACGAAGGATTGTAAAATGGACCAGTACCCATCATACCATGCTGTCATTTTTCATTTGGACATATGACAGTAAATAGTAAAGTTTCATATTAATAAATATAAAAATGTCACTCATAGAATACAATAACTAATTGACACTTCGGGTCCCGTCGTCTTCCGATTGAGATCCGAGTTTTACCGATGGAAACATATCATTCACTATATCTGTATGCAATGCGAAGCGACCGACGCATCTTCGGCTAACATCGTGTGACTCCGTACCGTGTGACAGTGTGACATCGTAGTTTGATTTTACTCCCCATAATTTTTCATACCCCGCGCTTTATATATGATGATCGATTCTTAAGGAGTAAACTCCAAAAAATCCATATAATAATCGAAGCTGCTCACAAAATTTGACGAGAATCAATGATATGCAACTCTGGGGAATGATTAGTTAGGGATGTGACCGTACCGTTGTTGTTAATGAAGGTGGCAGACAGCACGGCGGCGCTCTCCATGCCGAACTCGAGCCGCTCGTTGAGGTGGCGGCACTGCAGCATGCCGCACGCGGCGTCCTGCGGCGCGCACTTGTGGTAGATCTGGCGCACGCGGTCGTAGCCGCAATTGCCGTTGCTGGTGACAGTAACACATAAAAAAAGTTTCACAACCGAAAGTTACAAAAAAAACCAATATGTGTACTGTACATGTAGTTTACCCATCCGAGCCGGTACGGCGAGGGTGAATAGTCACGTCGAGGGTAAAATGGGTTTTATGCTCGAGTTTTTACACTCTGCGTTTCACTTCGATTGCAAGGAAATAAAATAAGGATTAAGCATATACAAGAAAATTTAGTAATGGCTTCGCCTGAAACTTTAATGGCAAAAGGTTTAAGTGCGAAAAAATCATTATTTGATCGTCAATATCACTACTCGAAGACATTAATTACTTACGAATAACTTATTGAATTTTAAACCGCTATACTACAAATTTAGCTAGTTTCTAGTTTTGTTTAACAAATTATTAGCTTCCCGCCATACAATTTTTCTTAATTTTTTTAGTAATTTTCTGCTATGTGACATTCGATTATGGTCTGAGCTTTAATGTCAAGTTATTATAAATATTTGCGTTATATATTTTTTACGTAAATGCACGCCCGTATACAATTTAAATTTGTATCTAGATAGTAATACATATGTCGTAATTATACTAAGGTATAAACTAAATTTCATAAAAATATATATATATTAAATGAAGGTGTATTGTGATGTGGCTGTAAGGCCTAATTGCTTTAGTCTTAAAAGAAGAAATTACTTTATGCACAAGAGCATAATAACCTTTTTTATGCAGCCTTCTCTCGACATAAATAACAACTTTACGAGCATGAGAAGTGAAAACGTTATTTGCGATTTATTGTTATTTGGTTTTAATTTTTTTTCTCTGTTTCGTCTGGAATTCGATGGTCGAACGAGCATAATCAAGCAATGAAGGTCGTCAAAAATAGGGTAGTACTTACACGCCGCCATTCGGGTTGGCGCGGTTGTAGCACTTGGCGTCGGAGCTGTCGCCCGTGGAGCCCCACAGCAGCCGGCACTGGTCGCCGGCGCTGCGGCACGAGCCGCGCATGCAGTACGCCTGCACACACCATCCATACTAATATTATAAATGCGCAAGTAACTCTGTCTGTCCGTCTGTCCGTCGCGCATTCACGCCAAAACTACTGAACCGATTTACATGACATTTGGTAAACAGTTTGTCTAGAGCCTGAGAAAGGACATAGGCTACTTTTAAATGCGAAAAAAGGGTTGTAAGTGTTGGTTATTAATCCTTCATGGATGCTAGCCTTATAGTTTGTATTAGGTTCTTTATACACTTCTTATTTAAGTAAAACTAGCTTGACAGCCTTCTATTTACAAGGCTGTCAAGCTAGTTTTTTGTCTTGAAGCAATTGTCGTGATGAATACACATTTTACTCACTGATCTACTGTTCCTCTATTTATTTACAATAGGTTATGGCCCGAAAATAGTTGAAAAATACCACTGAAACAATCTATATAGTGAGTGTAAATAAAATGTCGGATCATGTGGCAAATTCGTCAAGTTCCGTTGCATTCGAAAAATTGACGGGAAGATCAAACTACGCAGAATGGGCGTTCGTCATGAAAAATGCGCTAATCCTCGATAACCTGTGGGTATGTATAGATGGGTTCGATCCCGAAGATACGACCATTACCCCAGCACAGAAAAAACGCTTGGAAGAAAGAGCGAAAGCAAAAATATGCTTGAGCGTAGATCGATGCTGTTTTTCATATCTGGCGGGGGCTAAATCAGCTAAAGAGGCTTGGGATTCTCTAGAACGCGCTTTTCACGATAAAGGTCTAGGCATGAGATTACGAGCACTACGTAGCCTGTGTTCAATAAAATTTGAAACATTTGTGGATATGGAGGCTTACGTAAATGAAATTCTGTCAATTGCTCAACAGCTGTCAAATATGGGTAAACCCGTGGATGATGAATTTCTTGGTGCGATCATGTTACAAGGCTTGCCATCTGAGTATGAACCAATGATAATGGCGATTGAGCACTCGGGGGCAGAGATTTCTGCGGATTTGATAAAGACGAAGCTGCTTCAGGATAAACGTTGGACTCGAGGAGTGGAAAACTCGAGTGAATGCCTGTTTACGCGCAAGAAAGGCGCTGATAAGTCAAAAGGCTTCAGTAATAACAACGGTAAAGACAAAGATGAGTCGAACATGAAGGGAACTTCTGGTCGCAAGAAGGAACCGTGGTGCTGGAAGTGTAGACAGAAAGGGCATCTGAAGAAGGACTGCCGTAATGAGAAGAACAATTCTTCTGGACATTGCGTTCTGTCGGCCTACACAACCGAGGCAGACAACGAGACTTCGTGGTTCATCGACTCTGGAGCTACTAACCATATGACTGGTCGACGAGATTTAATTGACAACTTTGTATCCCATGAGGGGTCAGTCACCATCGCTAGTGGTGAGAAGTTAAAATGTACTGGCGTAGGCAATGTGCAACTGTCAAGTCAAACCTTTTTAACGAATGTATTTTTTATACCAAAGTTATCTGTCAATTTGATATCTGTCTCTCAATTGTTTAGAAAATGTACTATATTACAATTAAGTAATGAGATAATTACAGCTAAAAATGTAAACGGTGCGTATAAACTTCAGACTTACGATTTGAGGGCGAATATTAGCATAGATAGTACAACTTGGCATCAGAGACTTGGCCACCTTAGTGGCAATAATATAAAGCTTCTCAGTCAGGGACTAGCTAAAGATATTCCTTTTCAGAATGACCGTGGTAAGGAAGGCGCATGCGAGGTGTGTTTAAAAGGTAAACATGCACGTCTACCGTTTCCTAGCAATCCTGAGAAGTCTGTAGCGGAAAAGCGCTTAGAGTTGATACATACTGATTTGTGTGGACCTTTACCTGTAGACTCTCTCGGAGGAAAGAAGTACATTCTAACATTTCTTGATGACCATACGAGGAAAGTGTTCGTGTATTTTCTCAAGAAAAAAAGTGAGGTAAGTCAATACATGATAAACTTTATAAAACTAGTTGAAACTCAAACTGGCGATAAAGTGAAAGCTTTGAGATCTGACAACGGATCTGAGTACGTAAACAAGGTTCTTGATAATTTCTTCACGAGTAAAGGAATCGTGCATCAGGTGACCGTACCGTATACCCCACAACAGAACGGTGCGGCGGAGCGGTTAAATCGGACTGTTATGGAGAAAGTAAGATGTTTACTGTACACAGCAAAGCTCGAACATAAGTTCTGGGCAGAAGCAGCTTGCACGGCGGTATACTTAATTAACCGTTCACCGTCTAAGAGACTGTCTGGTCTAACTCCAGAAGAGGCCTGGTCGGGTGATAAGGTGAGTTTAAAGCACCTACGTGTATTTGGCTGTGAGGCGTTTGCGCATATTGATAAATGTAAAAGAAACAAACTTGAGCCCAAAAGCAAACGTTGCATTTTTCTTGGATATGAAAACAACGCGTATAGACTGTTTGATCTCAGCAAAAATATCATTATTCGAAGTCGTGATGTTGTTTTTAACGAATCAAATTTTCCAGGTGCTACGTTCAACAAAAAGAAGTCTGTGGTGATGTTCTTTCCCATGAGTGAAGACGGAGTTGGTGATAATGTAGACCTAATGAGTAACGAGGATGAAATACAGGTTGAGGCGGAGATGCCGATCTTACCTGAAGTAGATTTGGAGGCAGAGATGCCAAGTTCGTCTACTGATACGGGCGTTACGTCACGAGAGTCGATGAATGATGGACCAGCGTATAATTTACGTCCAAGGCCACGTTTAGCTAGAACATGTCAATGTCTTGTACTGAAGACAGACACGGATGAGCCGACTACTGTAAAAGAAGCGTTAGAATCTTCTGACAGTACGCTCTGGCGACAGGCCATGCAGGACGAAATTGATTCATTTGATAAACATGAAGCCTGGCAATTGGTACCAAAGCCTGAAAATGTTAACATCATTAAGAATCGTTGGTTATTCAAGATCAAACGTGACACAAATGGAGAAATTGCAACATATAGAGCAAGATTAGTTGCCAAGGGATTTACTCAAAAATATGGGATAGATTACAATGAAACTTTTTCACCCGTGGTGCGGCATAGCTCCCTCAGGATGCTTTTATCACTAGGAGTCGAGCTAGACTTAAAGATTGATCACCTTGATGTAAAGACTGCTTTCCTTAATGGCGAATTAAATGAAGATATTTACATGTATCAACCTGAAGGGTTTATTAAACCAGGTGAAGAACAAAAAGTATACAAGCTGAAGAAAGCTGTCTACGGACTTAAGCAAGCCTCACGTTCGTGGTATGAAAAGGTGAAGCATGTATTGATGTCCAGTCAGTTCGTGCAGAGTCAGCACGAGAGCTGCATCTTCAGTCGTCGTGTTGGTATGAAAACTATAATAATTGCGCTTTATGTTGATGATTTTTTCCTCTTTTATAACTGTGATGAGTTAGCTAAAAGCTTGAAATCATTGTTAAAATCGTGCTTTACGATTAAGGACTTGGGTAGTGTAAAACAGATGTTAGGTATTAAGGTAGAACGATCTTCTAGCAAGATAAAACTGAGTCAGAAGCTTTATATTGATAAACTATTAGAACGTTTTGAAATGACAGACTGTAAAGTCGCCAAAACGCCCTTGGATGTAAATCTGAAGTTTTCTGATGGAGTAGCTTGTGATAGTAGTTTACCGTACCAAGAGTTGATAGGATGTTTACTATATTTATCTGTTACTACTCGGCCTGATATTTCGTTCGCGGCAAGTTTCCTTAGCCAGTTCAACTCTTGTTACACAGTTGAGCATTGGACTGCGGCTAAAAGAGTATTACGCTATCTAAAAGGCACTAAAGATTTAGGTCTAGTGTACAAGAAATCTAAAAAGTGTTGTTTACGCGGGTACACAGATGCGGACTGGGCTAACGGAGCTGACCGCAAGTCGTTCACAGGGTATATTTTTAATCTCGGTGATAATGTCATTTCATGGGGCTGTTATAAACAGTCTTGTATTGCACTCTCGTCAACCGAGGCGGAGTACATTGCTTTATCGGAAGCGACTAGGGAGGCGGTTTACTTAAGTGCAATGTTAAAAGACTTAACCGGACGTGATAATGAAGTAACCCTTTATAGCGACAGTCAATCGGCAGTGAAGCTGATTGAGAACCCGGGATTCCATAAACGCACGAAGCATGTGGATATTAAATACCATCATGTCCGTGGTGCAGTAGAGGCCGGTTGGCTGACAATTGAATATTTGCCTACGGAAAAAATGCTGGCGGATGTTTTGACAAAAACACTAGCTAGCAGCAAGCACGTATATTTTACTATGCAGTTGCTGCAAGCTTAAGAGGGCGCAGTCATGGAAATTTAAGAGGGCGCAGTCATGCAGGATTAAGAGGGCGTGTTGGTTATTAATCCTTCATGGATGCTAGCCTTATAGTTTGTATTAGGTTTTTTATACACTTCTTAAATAGAAGGCTGTCAAGCTAGTTTTTTGTCTTGAAGCAATTGTCGTGATGAATACACATTTTACTCACTGATCTACTGTTCCTCTATTTATTTACAATAGTAAGTGGTTGAAAGGGGGGGGATGAAAAGTTGTATGGAAGTATCATCATTTTTAGAGCTAGAATCTTGAAACTTATTTTTTAGGCTCGAACCGGGGTCTTTTGGTTTCGGGACCGCTGGACTACCCATCTGAGCTATTATAACCTTGTAGATGATGACGAAATTTACCTTCGTATTCTAATGATATTGTAGCAGTTTTTTATTGCCTGAAAACACGGATAAAACGACGATTTCTAAAAATGAAAACTAGGTAGATCGATTTATCGCCCCCGAAACCCCCTGCATACAAAATTTTATGAAAATCGTTGGAGTCGTTTCTGAGATTCAGATTATGTATATACAAGAATTGCTCGTTTAAAGGTATTAGATTAGATTAGATAGATAGATAGATTATATACATTCAACTTTCAATTTAAACAATAAGTATCATTCTCCTGCAGAAACGCCTGTTAAGAATAATAAATGTCTTATTCAAAGCTAAAATAAAAGCCTCCTAGGAGTCAGAGAAAGTATCGACGGTGCAAGAATGTAATATTACCTGATCGTTCCCGCAGGGCGTTGAGTCCATCTTGTGTACGTCGTGCGGACAGAACTGCGAGTATCCCGTGCAGTACTCGGGCAGGTCGCACTCGCGCTCCGCGGAGCGGCACTCGGTCCCGGCCGCCGCGGGCCGGCACGTCTGTGGACAACCAACAGTGAGTCATCGGAACATATAGTGCATTAGTGCAGTCGGGGCGGCACAACACTAGCTGTGGATAGTTACCGTGAGGTCGCAGCACTGCCCGTGGCCGCACGTGGCGTTAGGGCGCAGAGTGCAGTCGGGGCGGCAGCAGGCGTGGCACAACACTCGCTGTGGATAGTTACCGTGTGGTCGCAGCACTGCCCGTGGCCGCACGTGGCGTTAGCGCGCAGAGTGCAGTCGGGGCGGCAGCAGGCGTGGCACAACACTCGCTGTGGATAGTTACCGTGAGGTCGCAGCACTGCCCGTGGCCGCACGTGGCGTTAGCGCGCAGAGTGCAGTCGGGGCGGCAGCAGGCGTGGCACAACACTCGCTGTGGATAGTTACCGTGAGGTCGCAGCACTGCCCGTGGCCGCACGTGGCGTTAGCGCGCAGAGTGCAGTCGGGGCGGCAGCAGGCGTGGCACAACACTCGCTGTGGATAGTTACCGTGAGGTCGCAGCACTGCCCGTGGCCGCACGTGGCGTTAGCGCGCAGAGTGCAGTCGGGGCGGCAGCAGGCGTGGCACAACACTCGCTGTGGATAGTTACCGTGAGGTCCCAGCACTGCCTGTGGCCGCACGTGGCGTTAGCGCGCAGAGTGCAGTCGGGGCGGCAGCAGGCGTGGCACAACACTCGCTGTGGATAGTTACCGTGAGGTCGCAGCACTGCCCGTGGCCGCATGTGGCGTTAGCGCGCAGAGTGCAGTCGGGGCGGCAGCAGGCGTGGCAAAACACTCGCTGTGGATAGTTACCGTGAGGTCGCAGCACTGCCCGTGGCCGCACGTGGCGTTAGCGCGCAGAGTGCAGTCGGGGCGGCAGCAGGCGTGGCACAACACTCGCTGTGGATAGTTACCGTGAGGTCGCAGCACTGCCCGTGGCCGCACGTGGCGTTAGCGCGCAGAGTGCAGTCGGGGCGGCAGCAGGCGTGGCACAACACTCGCTGTGGATAGTTACCGTGAGGTCGCAGCACTGCCCGTGGCCGCACGTGGCGTTAGCGCGCAGAGTGCAGTCGGGGCGGCAGCAGGCGTGGCAGGCGCCGACGCCCTCTTGCGGGCTATGCTTGCCCGGCGCAGTGCCACAGTCGCACTGTTCGCCCTCCTCCAGAAAACCGTTGCCGCAAGTCGGTGAGCCGAATAGTTTCTTTGGTTTGTTGCTGTAACAATAAATGTCATGATCGGAACCAAAATATTGCAGATACTTGTGTTTCATGCGAACCAATGAATGGCTGTGACAGTGTACTTACCGTAGACAATAGTCCATGCCTCGTTCGAACGAGAGCGCCAGTGACTTCAAACTACAGCTAGACCAGTGCGCCGGGATGACAGAAGTACTCGAGGGGCTCATGATACACTTCTTATCGGGACACGTGCAGTCCTCCTCCGTGTCGTGTTCCATGCCGAAGTTGTGTCCCATTTCGTGAGCTATAGTCATGGCGACGAGGCCGATTACCCGCGAGTGGTTCGTTGCGACGCCAGCGGAGTAGTTATAGGAGCAGATATAGCCCTTGAGCGCTTTGCCAACCACGCCATTTTGGAAATTTTGGCTCCTGGAAGAAAGAAGACTTGTTTTATGATACCATTGACGAACAGGGCAAGAGGACTTTCAATCGCTTTAGAATCAATCCTCATAATTGGTAATGCCGTTGGTACTGCCGCTGCAATTTGTTCGAACAATAATGGTGTAGCAGTTGGGGTGTCGCGGCGGTAATGATGAAACAATTTAAGCACGAGAACAGTTTATTTCGGTGTACAAAATAGGTACATGAATTACGATATTATGCGGTGTCTCTGGCGGATAGCTTACGGAGGACTGAGGAGCCGCGCCCGATATCACAAAATCAAAATGGCGGCGACATCCCGTAAACTACCCTTTTTCAGAAATAAAAACCTAAGATATTTAAGACTAATTAAGGGTAAACGAGCTCGTCGCTTACAAATGGTTTCCTTCGAAACGCTAGCAGTTTTCACAATCGACTTGTAAATACGTTAATTTCATTGTATTTGATCGAATACACCGCTGGCTACGACTGTGGCGCTAGTTTAACTGCTTAATGCTGCTTTTAATATTTCCTCCATCGAAACTAGTCACGCGCAAGGAGGAATAATTCCTTCATCGAAACCAGTTAAGAAACTACAGTTCCGTAGACGACCGAAGGGTTCGTCCATGATAATACTGGCAAGGTAGGCTGCACATCTAGCATGGTTATTCGCCTAAAGCATCTACGTCGTCAAGTTAAAAGAAAGGAGCCTTTGGAGTAACCGAGTATGTTGCACTAAAGGGTCGAGAAAGCCTGAACATTGGTGCCGTATAAATCATAGTATCAACAATTATGTGTTTCGTTGCTCGCTGTTTGTTGAAATTAGCTACATGTCGATGCAACCTTGAGTCATGAGTGTATTAACATTATAATTTCCCGCGTATTCAGGTGGTGTCATCTGCAGCGTACGACCTATCTGAATAAATGTAGGCAAAGTAAAGTGCCACTTTTACCTAGAGAACCTCTACGAAAAAAGTCAGCAAGCAATTGCTATTTCGTTCCTTCATTCATTGAAATGTCTGTGTCAAATTCGCAAGTAGATTTTGATGCACACTTAGACAAACAATTTGCTTGAATAACAAACAATCCATTATTTAATAAAATATTGTTAAAATAGCTCGTGTTAAACATCTTTTTAACATGTCATTTGAACTCACGTGAGCAATTGCGCGTTGTCGTTAGGTATGTGTTCAGCGAGCTCCGTCTTCCTGTAGTGCAGGAACTTGGTGAGTGTGGCGTCGCCATTCTCCTCCAGGTCAATCAGGTTGCGCTCCGTCCACACCACCACGCCGACCAGCGCTATGAAGATGTTCAGGGGAGCATACACCTGGAATAAATAACTTTATAGGGAATTGAAGACTATATGGCACTTTCTGCCACGTAATGGTATTGCTACACCATGGGTCATTGTCGGCCATCGCAGGCGACGCATTCATATTAAGAATCTCTATTTTTGGAACCAAATGTCGCTAGCGGTGCTACCGTCAATTTTTAACATCGAGAACTTCAAACGCGAGAAACTTTAGCGATCAGTGACGCACAAAGAATATTGAATTGTATACACCGTAATCATGGTCCACCTAAAAAACTCCAGATCGCTACAATTTCAGATCATGGCTTGCTTGCATTCAGCATTTCGAGATTGTATGTGTTTGCCTTTGAATACTAGAAAAAGGAGGTTATCTACAAAGCCTACAAAAACAAAAATTATAATAAGACTAACATTCTATATAAAGCTTGAATGAAAACGAAGACACCGTCAGAATCTCACCGAATTAATGATATTAGCGATGTCCTTCATCTGGCGATGCACGCTGCGGATATCCTCCCCACTGGCGAGGTACTCCCCCTGGTCCACGACCAGCACCAGCTCCACGTAACGGGACAGCTTGTTGGCGTTGTACGGCTCCCGGACTTGGATGTCTTCGTGCGTGTCGCGTTTGTACTGGAAGTTAGGATTGGTCAAGAGACGCTAATCTTTAGGCGGTTGGGTGATAGCTGGAAAGCACCTCATCCACTACGGTCAACAATTCATTAGCTCAGTTCTATGTGGCACTTGTTAGTGTGATTAAAGACAGTACCCGACCGAAAGTTTTGGGGTGATATCATTGTCCTAAACTTGCAACGGTCGTATCAGCTGTGGCTAGAATCAAACATTACCGAAGTGTATAACTTAAAACTTACGGCAGTCTCGCAATTCTAATGTACCAGTTGACTCACCCGACTGACCCTGGACCGTCTCCGGGCCATCTCCTCCTGTCTCTGGTTAAACAACAGCGGGTCGTAGCTGGAGTTGTTCGTCACGCCACCTTCGTAACCACACCGATGCTCTTTGGCTAAATGCTCGTGAGAGTATAAGAAGTGATCCGCGTTTATGTCGTTTTCTGGACAAAAAACATCAATGAAGGCATTAATACAATACAATACTTTATTAATAACATCAAGTTACATGTCAGTTGGGTATTCCATTTCTTTATATTTAAATGAAGAGCTGTTCATACTGCGATTTAAGAGGGTTTTTCCAAAGGTTTGTCAATCGTCGTATATATTGGGTGCTTTCTTATGTCCTACTTTTTAAAAGTAGGTAAGCATATCAAGCCATCCTGACCTGATAAAAAAGGTGATTTAGAGAAACCTTGAGTCAAAGCTCTGCGTGACAGAAGGCATTTTGCTAAGTCTACAGCGGGTGTAGTTGTTTGGTTCATATCGGGTACCTGTCACATCCTGAGCGGGCTCGATGTACCGCATCTGGTGTCCATCGTAAATAACCCCCCGGACCCCGTGGCAAGTGGAAACCGCGGCCCAAGACGCGCTCCGGCCTCGCACGTGCCCAGAGTATTGGCATATGTCTAGTTCCTGAAAAAACGAAGATAAGCGCTAGTAACTGTGGCGCCACCGTGGAGACTGGTCACCTATCGCCAATGATACTCGATGGTACACACCGAGCATCTTGAGCATGGATCCCTTAGAGACACTTTAGTATTGCACTTATTCAAATTTGTATGTTGATGACGATGCAGTTAGCATGTCAACATCTGCGCTCGAGCGCCCGACTGATCTTGCGCCCCAAAAATTGCGCCGTGCCCCTGACTACAAGAACAACGAACGCAGTATTCTTCGCTGCTGGTTACCTCATATATGGTGACAGTATAAACACCACCAGTGACTCACCTCTCTCCCCGGCGTGTGCAGCTTGGTCTGGCCGCCCTGCTGGTAGCTGAGCAAGTGTCCCTCCGGCACCAGCTCCTCGTTCAGCCGCAGCTCCAAAACGTACGGCTCGCCGTCGATGCTTACGGTCAACGTCACCTCCGGGTGGTGACCGCCGTTCTGGAAAAATCCAATTGTATTTTAACCACGGCATCGATGCGGGGTCGGATAACTTTTTGTATGCTGCCTGCCAAGTCACTGTCGGTCGAAGGTCCTCGTCAAGTTGCCAATAGGGAAGTAAGTCAATGTGTACTCGGATTTTGAGCTCCTGGAGCCATTTTGATTCGGGCCGGTAACCCACAAGAACTCCAGTCGCCCGACGTGAAGCGAACTAGTACGAAATTCCACAGTTATACTCGTTCGTACTCGGCTAACTTCGGTCAACTTCGCGAGTAGTGAAGAGAGACTTATAACTGGACGTAATTTAGGGAAAAGGATCCAATCCACAATGAAACCTATTAGGATTTAAGACATTGTATCGATGACATAGAACTTAATTATTAATGGCAATTATTTTGGTTTGGATCCTTCTTGCTAAACTACATCCAACTTATAATATTCGTAGATAAATGCGAAGGCTCTTTATAAAACTAAACTTCTCTTTTAGCAACACACTAAGATGAAGAGGACACACTGAGATTTATATAAAAGTCGGTATCATTATTATTATTTATTTTTTCTTATAACTGTAATTTTTTTTCGTTACACGAATTAATAAATAATTACTCGTACATCACTGGTCTCGTATCATGGAATTGCGTGAAATTCTCTAATTTTGCCTATTAATTAGCTTCTGCGTTCCTAGCAAGGTTGACACGAGGATAGGCTGTCCTTATTTTATCCGTCAGTGCGTATCTCTCTCATACTTGTATCGAAGAAAGAGATGCACTGAGAGATACGATAACTAAATGCTTCATCATGACGACAAGCGTGGGCAGACGGAGACATCCTCAGCTGAAGAAAATAAGGATTGATGCGGCCGCAGTACCCCTTTCCTATTTTTAACCTCCGATAGGAGCAGTACACGAAGAAGGTATCGCTAACAGTTACGACACGCCCTGTGTTACTTACTAATCTTTCATTGTATGCAGACGAAAATTAGGCTGTGCCGAGGTATTTTGTAATAATAAATCTGAATCATAGGTACTCAGAGAAACATGTTATTTATAATTTATATACCGCACTTACCGATTCTTTCGTAGTCTTGATCTCTCTTTTCGTTTTTCCATGGTGAAATGTGGGCTTAACTATCCTATGAGTCTTGAAGTCAGATGATGGATCTGAAACAATAGAAATATTTGTTACGACAATGTTATATAGGAAAATCTTAATGCATAAATAATAAATAGCATTTCAATGACACAAAATACTGGAAATACAGTAGGAAATCCCCGTTGCCAAGAAAACAAAATGAATCATTGGAAATGAAACCTATATAAAAAAACTCTGTGTCTGTTTTTACAAATATATAGAGCCAGTACCATCCCATTAAAAATAATGTTAATAAAAAGAAGGCCAAATTCTTCTTTCATAACTCAGGCAAGAAAGAAGTTGAAATCCAGATAGATGCAAAGTTTCAAAACACTATTCTACAAGCAAAACCGCATGAAGGTGCCATCGTTTTAAATACTAAACTATACAGAAAAATTAATCATATATATTATTAGAAAGCACCAATCAAATCGGTCCTATAGTTTTGGGAACATACACATATTCATACGGGTCAAACAGAGAATCGGCTTTTTGAAGTCGGTTAAAAAGATGCTAATTTCGGTTTACCGTTTACTCAAGCTTTCAATAACATTAATAAATATATATTATATAAACATTTAGTTAACAAGGTAGGAAACTGAAGTCGGTAGAATAAAGCGTAACCTTGTGAAACCGTTTAAGATGATGGCCCACCAAGTAAGTTACTTCAATAACTCTACGATGCGGGCAATGATCACAAGCTTCAATAAGCTATCACTGCATTCGTATCGTTAAAACAATGATCGTCTGACCGATAAAAACGGACCTGTAAAAATAAAATCTAGACTGTGTTACGTAGAAACTAGAAATTACATTATTTACATTATTTGACGACGCGGATAGCCTAGTTGGTAGTGACCCTGCCTCCGACGCAAGCGTCCCGGGTTCGATCCCCGGTAAGGGCAAATATTTGTGTGATGAGCAAGAATGTTTGTTCCTGAGTCTTGGATGTTTCCTATATATTTAAGTATTTATTTCTCTATATAAGTATGTATATCGTCGTCTAGTACCCATACCACAAGCCTTTAGACCTTACTTTGGGACTAGATCGATTTGTGTAAAGATTGTCCCCTGATTTATTTATTTATTTTATTTATTTATATTTATTTAAGAGCCTGGCGCTAGTGGCAGTACACGGTAAAGGTTAGAAGTCACCTTTATCGTCACAATCAACACCCCCGTTTCAATATTTAAATATCAAAGGTAAATTTGAACACTCGGGTAACATTAAACGACCATAAAATAGCTTTCGCAGAATGTTTTCCCACAGTAAATTTGTATTAATAAGTTCATTAATCCCTCAATAATACCTTGACCTTTGCGCCAATTATAAGTATTTAAACGTTTAATATTGTTTTTAAGGCCGTTTAATGTTAATACAGTGTTCAGTTACCCAGGTTTACTGTATTTCTATAGTTATAACACATACGTATTAAAACGCTAGTACCACACGCGTGGCGTAGGCCAATTTCGGCGTGGCCCAGTTTGGCGTCGCTATATTTATGCGTTTTGAACTTACGTGAAATTATGCAATTTCCCCAAGAAATTGAACTCTTTGGAAGCTTTCAGTGTATAATTTACTCAAACTATGTAAAGTAGTTTACAATCTATAGATATAAAATCGTAAAATGGAAAAAGTCTACATTGAAGATAACAATGAATAAGAAGAAATAAGTAACACAACACATCCCAATGGTTTTTAAATTTCATGTCTGTTTGTCTGTTTGTGTACACTGGACGAATATCAATGCGGTTTTGGATCTTATAAAGGGCAACTTGAGATAGGACATACAATAGAAATTTAAAAAAAACTGACAGCGGGTAAAAGCGGGTTTAAGTTAGCAAGGGAAAAATGTTGAAAAAATCACTCAGCTCTTGAAATTATGCATTTAAACCCTATATCTACTATAAAAATGTTTGTTCGTTTGTTTGTCTTTTATGCGTTCCTATGCCATTCATCCGATTACGATGAAAGTTTGGTAAGTTGTCTGAGAAACCCCCACACTAGCGTCTTTCGAGAGCCGACGCGACGTTCGCGCAGCATACGAGTATATGCCAACATTGTAACTGAGGTTGGTGGGTAGTGGGACGAAGGGAACGCGTTGTGCATTGTGCGCAGCTGCACGCACGGGCACTGGCAAAGACACCAACGGTCAAAAGACGCCGCTGCCGTCGTGTCAACGTCGACGCTGTCCCGGCGCTGGCATGACGCCAATGCTCGATAGACGCTAGTGGGGGCTCTTAGACCAAAAAATACCGCAACACATATACCCGCCGGGTATACATAAAATAACCATTTTGCAAGCAGACTTCATCTCAAACCGCAAAATTGATAGATAACAGTCTTATTCCTGTCAACGGCGATAATCGTGAAAGCACTTCGCTCTCGCGTCCTGCTATCAGCGATACGGAATTATTTACGAGGCGCTGAGATATAAAAGCAAGGAATATCAGGACACTGGAGCAGAGGTTTAGTGAACTCATTGTTCGTACTTTGTACTTTATACCTCCCAGATGGCGAATGTTAAGACTACATTTGAGAATTGCACTCAATTTTTATAAGATTGGGCGGTGCCACAGCTTGACCATTAATTTCCATACAAACTCTCAGGGGTTGACTTTCGAAATATGCTTTCTTAGTGCGCGCCTACACCCTAAAAGATACTTGCAAAATTTCACGTTTCTAAGTAGTTTTAGAGGGTCGTTGATACGTGAGTCAGTCAGTGCTATTTCGCTTTTATATAATTAGAATTATTACTATTAGATTATTACCAGTCTGTCTATTGAGAAGTACAAATACGACGTTTCCAGTTCAACTTTCTATATACCTAAGTGCCTGGAGACGCCGGATGGGCTCAGTTATTGCTTTTCGAACTAGCGTTAATCGGTACGAGTTTAATTATTTATTACCGTTGGGTTTACTTGGTATTACAGTCATAATCTTAACTAAGAATCTTTCTAGGCGAACCAACTGGTTATTATTACTGCGCATTCTAAATCACGGAAACGGTTAAGGCCCGGGCACACCAAACGCGGTTGCGGCGCGTTTGCGGCGCGAACGCGGGTCCGCGCCGTTGTCGAACGGCGCGGGCGGATTTACCATGCCACAACCGCGTTTGGTTTGCCCCGGCCTTTAGTCATTTTGGGGAATTGAGTCTTTTGAATAAATAGTGTTTTTTAATAAAAAGGAATGTTAAGTTACATGCATTTTGCCTGATGATTTGACCATGTGAGCTTGTCAGGCCGGAGAAGCCTGTTAACACGTTACACACAGAGATGTACAAGATACCCTATACAAAGTATCTGGAATACAAAATACAAGATATGTATAGGTAGGTAGGTAGGTAGGTCATTTATTTCTTTATGAAAATTGTAAGGTCCGACCGAGATCTCGGTCTCGGTCTCGGTCTCGGCAAATCTCGGCCAAAAATCGGGCCGAGATCTCGGTCTCGGTCTCGGCCCAAAATGGCCGAGATTCTCGGCCGCGGCCGAGACTCCGCGGCAATCAATTTAAAAATGCTTTTCGGTCGTATAATATTGCTATTTTCCATTTTTGACTATTAAGATTGTTTGTAGTACACGGCAGAACGTTTAAACCATAATAGAACCTTTTTTTATCATAACGGATGTATTTTTTAGTTATAAAACAGGACAAGTGCGAGTTAAACTCGCGTGAACAGGGTTCCGTTCCGTATATGTTTATCTGAAACCTTTCCTTTAAATACCACAGATTTCTTATAAGTTTTCTTGTAATCTATGGTTAAATAAGTCCTGTTTTTTTTTATTGGTTTCGCGGACCAATATTTTCGGAAACAGGGGGCGGGAGGGGATTGCACATTTTTGCCTATTTCGATTAACTTCCAAACTATTCATTTTAAAATTCCAAAAATATATAAGTATGTATTTAAAATACTCACAATAAGCCCTTTAATTTCATATGTCACATGATATAGCTTGCATAACTTTTTTTAAAATTTTCTAATTTACCTACCGGCCAAATGTGGTCCACATATTTAAAATTCATTTATTTACGTTACGCGCCCGTGTTGTGGTCACCGACTTACTGTTTCGGAGCAAATTGGCTGTGCCAGACGGACAGATGGACAGAGGGACGGACAGACAGCCAGACAGACGGACACACTAGTAATCCTATAAGGGTTCCGTTTTTTCCTTTTGAGGTAAGGAACCATAAAAAACGCAAATGTAGAAAAAAATATACAATATTTCCGTGTCTCGGTCTCGGTCTCGGTCTCGGTCTCGGCCGAGAATTTATTTTATTCTCGTTCTCGGTCTCGGTCTCGGCCCGGATTAAAAAAGCAGTCTCGGTCGGACCTTAGAAAATTGCATTACATAAATTTATTGTTAAAGATAATGAATTCACAAAAAGATCGTCAGTTGAAATAGAATAATATAAAAATACCGTGTAGAAATAATTCTAGGAATAATCAAAATAGATATGTCTTAAAATTCCATTTCAATAAAATAAATGCAATAAAATAAAAACTAAACTAAAGAAACACTAATGTCAGAAAATCTAAATTAAATTAAAACAATAAAAATATAGTACTAAATTAGCTTTCACTGTATTCTTGAAAAACACACGGCTTTACCCACGATTTATTGTCAGAAATAGTCCGACATGTTTCGAACTCGATTGGAGTCCTTCTTCAGGGTTTGAGTGCGGTCCCGGTCAGATCAACCCGCGCACCCAGTTCAAGTATTCATAACGTCTCACGAAAGTATTAATTTGACTACTACACTGTATTCGTTAACAGAATACAGTGATCGCGTCAATAAAAGTTCTTTCAGTCGACGACCAACTAATTATGTCTGAACACTTGTTTTTTAGTTCGGCGGGTAGCCTCTCATATACATGACACTAAGACTAGTATGGGTCGCCCCCTTGCCCCGCACATACCGCACGATTGCTCTAACTAGACGGCTTCGTCAGACCTATGTATGTAATCTTTATTCTATGGTATGGGAACTATCTGAAGAAGACAGCAAGAACCAAACAAAGATTAAATAAAGCAATTTTAAACAGAATAACAATGGTATATTCCATGGGGCACCACGAACACCCGGTGCATAATGCATCGCATAATAACAACATGCATCGACCCATGACCCCTCTTTGTGCGTATCCAAATAACCATGACCTCTAAATTGTATGAGCTATATACAGAGTGAGAGTTCTTTGTTATCTGTGTTAACAACCACACTATCAAGACCCTTTGAGCTGTGCTTGGCGTATACAAACAAGAGTTCTAGGTATTTTGATGTTGTATGTCTGGACTGCCAGTCAACCTTGACCAGTTTGAATGGCATTTGCATGTGAATTGAATAATACATACATACATACATAGCATCACGCTCGAATCCCTAACGGGGTGTGCAGAGCCACAAGACTACTTGTGGCACGTTCGATTAATTAGTCCTAAGATGGTACGTTGAACCGTATGGTGACAGGTGATCAGTCCATCGCCCATACAGATAGTCCACCATGTTGGAAGACCCGTCACTAAGTCGACTTTTACGACATGCCAGGATGATAAGCATCTGCACGCATTCTATGCTATTTCTTCACTCCCAGTGCAGCAGAGGAGGAACAATACGGATGACTAATAACAAAAAATCAGTTAGTCAAGAGTTGTCTATCTATCCTGTTTACCCATATCGCGTTATATCGCGCTCATAAAGCATTCGTCCCTTTCGCACCCGCCTATTAGTTAAAAAGAGACAAATGTTTTTATGTGCCCAATAAAAGTTAACACCATCAGCTTTAAGCGTCTCCGCCCGTTTTTAAGGATCTTGATTTCATTAAGAGAAATACAGACCTCGTTCCAAAATGAACCAAAAAAATCCTAATTACCCAGATCCGCGAAGCATTTTGCATACAAATACTTGCGCCGGTGCGGGCGTCGAACCCACATTGTTTGCCTGAGCCAAATTTACATCAAAGAACTACTAAAATATAGTAGCAAGCACCTTCCAAGGTAAGAGCTTCGAATTTTCTTTTGTCCAACCGTGTGATTCTATAATGCGTAAGCGCGTCGCTCGCCGACGAAGACTCAACTACAGAATGAATAGAATACCGGTTTGCGCCAGTA
Organism: Tortricodes alternella; assembly: GCA_947859335.1. NCBI lineage: Eukaryota > Metazoa > Arthropoda > Insecta > Lepidoptera > Tortricidae > Tortricodes > Tortricodes alternella. The sequence goes on along the minus strand of OX401988.1, from coordinate 4,109,960 downwards.
TGAGTCAATCGTCCCAGAGGTAAAAAATGGCGGTATGTGAATTCAGATAGAGACCTAGGTATATAGGGGTGTGGCACTAGAACCAAAGTGCTCGGAAAACGACCTTAATACATCGCATAATATTATTTCTAACGAAGTTTTCGGGAAGTATTTGCAAAATCAGATCACTCAAAACACTAAAGGCCCGGGCAAACCAAACGCGTTTGCGGCGCGTCGCGTTTCGAACGCGGGCCCGCGCAATTTGTACATGGCACACCGAAGGCGAGCGGCGGCTTCAACGCGTTTCGAACGCGGGCCCGCGTTGCTCACGCCCCGTGCCGCTTTCGCGACGCGTTCGCCCCGCCTGAGTGTGCCTCTGGACATGGCGGCCATATTAAATACAACTGCGCGTGCCGTGCGTTTGGTGTGCCCGGGCCTTAATACTGTACGCTTTCTAAAAACTTCGTAAGAGAGGCCTTTTGGTGTTTAATGGAAATTTTAAGGCCCAGTTATTACGTCCAAAAGCAATTTTACACATTTTAAGTATTTGATTATTATATTTTTTTTCATATTCTGGACGCTCCTATCTAATCCCCTATTTTCCAAGAGCGGCCTAGCCGGCGCGTAATAAATAGGTATTCGAGCACTATGAGTCTAGTGTGACACCCTGCGTAGGTCTATAGATTATACAGGACTTGTCGTCAAGTCTTCCCCCGGTGAGTTAGACAATCACACCCCAGCTTTTTAAGTGGATGAGTCATCGGAAGTATATAATTAAGATTCACAATTTGACCTAACGGTTCACTCTTGCTCCTAAAAATACATTTGTCTGAAGATGCAGTTGCCAGTCTTTAATAATACGGTGCGATTCAGATTTAAAAGAAATGTATAGGTTCTCAAGAGACCTTAAAAGGACCTCTGTTGGAAAAAAAACCACTTAATTACATTAAGAGCAGTTTAATCCGTGGACGTATCCAGAATATTGTGTTTTTCATAGCAACCGTCAATACATTGGGTACTAACAAACAGCCAGTATAAGGAACAGAGTTTTTACACAGGCCCTAATAACCTCTTGGGGTTTCTAATGTTTTTTTTTTTATAGTAAGAGGGTCGGCAAACTAGCATGCGGGTTACCTGATGGTAAGCAAAAACCGCCGCCCATGGACACCCGCAACACCAGGGGAATCACGGATGCGTTGCCGGCCCTTTGAGAAAGGAGTAGGTTCGTTTTTTGAAGATCCCTAGGTTGTATCGGTCCGGGAACGTTGCTGCAGCAAGCTCGTTCCAAATTCTTTCCGTAGGTATACGTGGCAAAAAAATCCGGAAGAAACGTACAGTAGTTGACTAAATTATATTTAAAATTACAAAACGTACAGTCAGCCGGGACCTTTGATTTTTTTCGGTCATTTTGTCTAACTTATCGTGCATCCCTTCCATTGATACTAGTCAGAAAGAGACGCACTGATGGATAATTTATTCTTGCGTCAATCATGCTAGTGCCGCAGGAAGTTAGATAAAAATATACATTGAATATTCCTCGGGTAATTGAAAGTTATACCCCGATTGACTGTAAATGTAATATTTCTGTGTAATATCTATTACCACAAAATTTTATATTACATTCTAAAACTACGTTAATATTGTATTTATCTTAATCTTAACAGAGCTAAAAGCAAATCTTTACGTTGGTGTTTAAATTATCTCGACAGTTTGAATTTGGAATTCAGACCATCACCAAGGCCGACGTTTTTAACCGTGTTTAAAAACAAAAGCAGACCACAGATAAGATGCACAACCCGTGCGCGAATGCAGCTTTGCTGAATTTGAATACAAATTCTGTATGTTGGTAGCATAGTGAACTGTATCTAATCCAATTACTATGTAGGTATATGGAGTGGAACACTAGAGGGTTATTAAGGATGTGTACCGCGTCAAATCCGCAGTACATCAATTTTATTTTTCAAGTTTTCTTTCATTTGCACCCAATAACGGCAATGAGTAATTTTGTACGAATAATGATTTAAAATGCTTTTACGTCGGCAGTCGTTTAAATTTTTAACTTGCCTTGTATCAGCTATATTTCTTCATTCTTAAAATAGTTAAGTCGATAGTCGATCGCATTTTCAAGTACAAAGTCCGTACATGTTTAATAAACTTTAAATCATGTTAAAATACGATAATCTTCCAAGGAATATAAAAATACTCGTTTCGCAGGTATATTTGATGATGCACGTACTACCTATTCGTACCTATACAATATGGTGATTTTTTAATTCGGAATTTCTATAAAAATACAACTGCAAAGGGTGCACTGCACAATCTTATTCACTTAAGCATGCCTGATAGATATAGTGAGTGTCCTAACACTGGTGGGGTTCCCTAAATAGACGAACTACGACCAGAAATAGCTGACCCCGACCTTTGATGTCTGATTAAGTAGAAACAGGTAAAACATATATGGGATTGGTTTACTTTTAGCTTGTATTGTGACATGATATAAACATTTCAATCCATATTTTTTCCATTTTGAATTATTGCAGTGTATAGACATCCTTACTGTTGAAGTACCTATCCATAACTAATGTGAATGTAGCTGTGTCTATCTGACTATTACGTTTTCACGGCTAAACCGCTGAATGGATTTAGATGAAATTTGGTATGGAGATAGTTTGAGTACTGGGAAGGACACGGGCTACTTTTTTAAGAAAGGCAACCCCTAAATCGGTGAAATAGAGGCTACAAAAAAGATTTACCGGAAGTTCGTGCGGCCCGATGAGAGTCCGTAATTCGAGGGAAAAAAACTTAATTTATAGTAAAACATGAAAAATTCGTCTTAATTTAATAATATGTCTCCACGCAGACGAAGAAGCGGGTTATAGCTAGTATACAATAAGTACTGATAGTCTCCTACAAGATAAGAAATAATCGGATGTGTAACTTCCTCGTCGTCAAGGTGGAACAAGTTCCAGTTTTGTTTTATTTGACGTCTCGGGTATAAAATACATATAAAAAACCGGCCAAGTGCGAGTCGGACTCGCGCACGAAGGGTTCCGTCCCATTATCTTTACAAACGGCAAAAAAATCACGTTTGTTGTATGGGAGCCCCGTTAAATATTTATTTTATTCTGTTTTTTAGTATTTATTGTTATAGCGGCAACAGAAAATCATCATCTGAGAAAATTTCAACTGTCTAACTATCACGGTTCATAAGATACAGCCTGGAGACAGACGGACAGACGGACAGCGGAGCCTTAGTAATAGGGTCCCGTTTTTACCCTTTGGGTACAGAACCCTAAAAATGAGTCTTTGTGTCGTTCGGACTAAAGGATGACGCACTGTCTGTGAACTTCCTGCCATTGTGAGGTCTCAAAAACATATTTAACCTCATTTCTACCCCGTGTTTCCCTTGTAGTTTTTTTTTTAAACATAATGAAGGCAAACGCGCATGCAGCTCACCAGATGGTAAGTGATCACCTCCAACTCCAAAGGAGTCATTGATCCGTGTCCGACCTTCTACGGAAACATTAACTCTTCTATTGAAGGTCCCAATGTCAAAGTCGTTTGCGAACACCGTTGATATACTGTTTTGAGCACTTACTCGTAGCGTATCTATATACAAGCAATCTCCATGGAGGTCGTAATAAATGAGTAATTAAAATACTCCTATAGTTGCAACACCGAACAAATTAAGTTTGAAAGGAGTTAACCGATTGCTGTATCGCAACACGAAATCAAAACTATAACTTTAAGTTGCAACACCGACCGAATGCTGTCTCAAAATATCGTAAAATTATACATTTCCTACAAACTTGCGATTCGTTTAGTTCTTCGGTTAGATATAAAGCCTCAGCTTTGCACACGAAAACCTTACTCTAGAAATGCTCTTACTGATGGTAGAAACTACATTAAATTCCGTAAAGTAATTTAGAAGTTATCGGCGAATACGCCTGCTATAGGTACTTCACTATTTGAATGTTCATTCTTATTTTATACTTCAACGAAAGCCGATCGGAGAATTATAGTACATTGTGCATCTAGTCTGTTAGAAGCCCGACGCCGATAGGCGAGGGCTTTTATGACTCGAGTTTGTTATCCCCTTACTGCCCGTGATACACACAATGTTTTTCATCACATTTGCGAGGAAATGAAATAAAAATTAGACAAAAAAAAGTATACATATTAATTTTATTCCCATTTTACATCGTGAATTACCATCAGGTGGGTGTTCATAAACTGTAAGTACGTTGCGATCAGCGCGGTGCAGCTCCGCCGGCTTGCGGGTCGCGCGCCCCGCCGGCTGCGGCTCGCCCCGCCGTCAGCGGGAGTTATAACCCATACAAAATCCATAACTGCCCTTGGGAGGTAAGTAGGTTACAGCTGCTCTGTACACCTGCGTATAATAACAGCCTTTCCGAGCAAGTGTGATGAAAACACAATTTATTTGGAGTTCTCTTTTGACAGTTGCCTGAACTATCACAGAGTATCACAACGGCGACAAACATAATAAGAGTAGGTATAATAAGTAGTTTATAGACCGGTTCGGAAGTACAATGCTAAATATACCTAGGTACCTAATTTAAAAGTAAGATATTCAAGACACGTGTTCAAACGTGTATTGTTATAAATCGACGTGCCTTATGAATTATAAGTTTCGAGCGCAAACAGCAAAAACGTGCGCTAACGCGCATAATCCGCGTGCATAATTCACACTAATTGGAAATTCGGCTGTCTCCATCTATATTTCGTTTAGCAATAAAAAGAACTCTAACAGCGTGTTATAGCGCTGTTAGAGTTCATGATAATCTTTTTTTAAAGTAATATTATTTTTAAAAAAAATACGCATTTATTTCAAGTCGTTTCTAAAATAATTTAAAAGTTTATAGTTTTATCTAACAAGCATTAACTAAATTGACATAAAATATACTGTAATATATTTGTTAATAGCTCTTATTTATATATCACTCCCGTATCTTCTATCTACTATATAAAAATAAGTCGGGTTTTCCTTCCTGACGCTATAAATCCAGAACGCACGAACCGATTTCCACGGTTTTGCATTCGTTGGAAAGGTCTCGGGCTCCGTGAGGTATAGCAAAGAAAATTCAGGAAAAATTTCAACAGAAAAGCGGGAAAATCTTTTTTCACATACAGCGCCATCTCTGATACATAGCTACACCAAACGAAATGTTACATAAAACGAAGCCATCTGGTGGCGAAACGGAGTTTGCCGGGTTTGCTAGTTTGTCATAAATAACCCTTTATGATTGACATGATTACCTTCACTACTGACCAGTTTATATTTGGGGAAACCTCAGTAAATAAATATTATTTACTCAGCATCGATTACAGACGTAGCATACCGCGTGCATACCGCATTGGTAGCCGTAAACACAAAAACATGAGTCACTTTAACTGATGACTGATGACTCAAGATTTTTCCGATGACTCTTGTACTTTTCTCGATAGTTGAGATGACCGGATACTAATTTGCATTACCGTGCAAAATACATTGTAATGTATACTATATGAGTAATTTATATTCATGGTACTGTATTTCCATGTTTGTATCCTTACTTAGTTTTGGGTGTGTCGCTCTTATTGTTTTGAAATATTGATTTAATTTACTTTGGACTAAGATTGCGCGATTTTTTATCGCTGTCAGCGGCCCTAACATGAATGACACAAAGATAAGATAGACCGTCTTGTCTCTAAGTGCGTCTCTCTCAAACTAGTACTGACGAAAGACATAGTCATAGAGATAAACGGGTTTAATTTATGTTTGTGTCATTCACGTTAGGGCCGCAGCTTTTCAGCACGGAAATATACCTTGGAAAGTGCGTTCATTGTGTCATTTCGGTCAACTAATGCCCGATGAAATATATAAGGGTTAGATGCGACAAGTCAATATACTTTAAACCGTGGCAACTAAATATATAGTCATGGTAGCTATGCCCGTCACATAGCTCTCGTCGGAGTCGCTTTTACGATATGATTCTTCTTGGAAAGGGATAGTTCGTAAAGTGACACAGTTTTCGGTACCATGTTAAAACCGGGTAACTCGCCGAGTCAAGGACCGCTAATCGCGGAACGTTTTAGTCTGCTGGGTAGCCGGATAAAAAAACGCGGTTATGAGCGAGTTGCCTACAAAGCAAGACGCCTAACAAAGCAAGATGCCTAAGTATAATGCCTACAAAGCAAAATGTCTAAGTAGTTGAATGAATGTCTTGAAGACAAATTGCCTGGTATTTTTTAATTTTAAAATAAATGGTTTTGAAGTTATTTAGGAAAATAGGCGCAAATTGATCATTTCCCTCCCTTATCTCCGAAAATACTTGGCCTAAAAATTTGAAATAAATACAGAACATAGTTTTTTCCCTAACGAAACCCTCTCCACGCGAGTTTAACTCGCACTTGTCCAGTTTTTTTAGACATCCTGCTTTTTGACTATCTTTCTTCTCAGACATCTTGCTTTTGAGACACCCAGCTTGTTAGGCATCTTGCTTCTGAGGCATCTTGCTTCTGAGACATCTTGCTTTTTGGCCATCTTTCTTTTGAGGCATCTTGCTTTGTTAGGCATCTTGCTTTGTAAGCAACTCGCTCATAACCGAAAAAACGCTTTTAAAATTTTCTTAAATAGTTACCATACCAAATAAACAAAGACATTTAAAAGAGAAAAAATATGTTTATCTATATTTTCATAAAGATACATTCATTACTGCCTACATTGTTTCTTATCACCAAGCAATATTAGACGCGGTTATTGAGATCGTTGTTGAACAGTTGATAAAAATAAATAATTTTCTTATTTAAGTTAAACATTGGTTGGTGTTTTTTTTGCTCTTGAGTTTGCAACATAATTTTGTTACGGTTACACCGCTTTATGACATAATTACCTTCAAGGTGCTAGTGATACTTATGTTGTTCCCCATGACTTTCACTATTTTAAGCGAATATGCCTAACATTTGGTATATTTACGAGTATATATCCCATATTGATACTGAATTTGTTTGTCACAGATAAAAGTTGTTTATTTTTTTCAAACTGGGTTAAATGGGCAGTACCGTAGTCTTCTTATATTTTTTGTCTTGTCATAGGTTGTAAATGGTACCCGGTTGACAAAAGCCATTTTTTTAACTCTTAGTGTTCCGTGCAGTACCTTGTAGGTACGGACCGTACGTCGGACGTACGAGGCGCGAATACAGTGGTGGGCGAATACATAGCATTCATACAAAATGTTGATACATAATATTTATAGAAATAATTATTTATTCTGTGCCAGGGATTATACCACTAGGAAACAATATTCTTCTTCCAAATTCAAAATTCATTTCTACCCGCTTTTAAAATCTCTTGGAGATAAGACCGGCGCTTATTGAGGAACCAATCGGCGTTTTTCGAATAGTTGGAAAAATGATTTCCTCGTTTACCGCTTTTTTTATAGAAGATAGCATTACCGCTTAGCTGCCTCGCAGAGTTTTGGCGGAAACGGAGGCTTAAGACGGCTTAGGGCTATGTTTTGTAAGCGATGTAATGTTACTAATATGTAGCGTCATCATACCATATCCTCCTCTGCTGCACTGGGAGTGAAGAAATAGCATAGAATGCGTACAAATGCTTATCATCCTGGCAAGTCGTAAAAGTCGACTAACGGACGGGTCCTCTCCAACATGGTGGACTATCTGTATGGGCGATGGGCTGATCACCTGTCACCATACGGTTCATCATACCATCTTAGGACTAATTAATTAATCGAACGTGGCCACAAGAAGTCTTGTGGTTCTGCCCACCCCATTAGGGATTTCAGGCGTGATGCTATGTCATACCAAATCTATAGGTGCTCCTAACTTGTCGGCGACGCCGCATACTGATACAAACCAGTTTCATGCGGCAGACGAGTCGTTTTCGGCGAGTGCGCTGCGTTGATCATACCAAATCTATGTTACTATATTACTTATGATTATGAATACTATTAATCAGGTGTCGGTTACGACCACCTGCTAGTAATGAATGAATCAAGCAGCTGTTACGTTGAGTCAGGCGCGTGGGAGGTTGCGAAACGCTCAGTGAAGCTATGAGTGTAAGAGATCTAGTTTGTGTAGGGCTGTGGATAATATGGCAGGGTAGATAGCTGGGTTGTAATTATTGTACTTACATTGGGCGTGGCGCGAAAATTTGCTCATGCCGCATAGAAACCTAGTTTGAGTCAGTTAGGGTCTTGCCGTCGCACTTTATTCTTACAAGTTAGATAATGAAATCCCAGTACTGACACAAACCTTTCTTTCTATGCATCAGCGGCGCTTTGCACATAAATTTCATCTGTAATAGGGATGTTTCCTGGGTAAAAATAATAATAATTCGTGTGTCAGTTACATTATCAAAAAATATTGAACACGTATTTTCTGCTTTATCAAATCAATCAAAATTGACATAGATAACGCGCATCAAAGTTCGGGAGTGGGGGCTCATGACGTCACTTAATGGTAAAGTGTACAAAGTCGCGACGTCACGCGGAACTTCAACGCACTATATCTTTGTAATTTTTTGTTTATTTCACAAAAGAAAAAGCGTTGTCAATAGTTTTTGATAATGTAAATGACGGACTAAATAGTTTTTTTCAGGAAACTAACCTTATTAAGGCTATTATGTACGAGTATACGTACAATTCGGTGTCCACGCAAGAAACTCTAAAATAAACGGCTAATCGTGACAATCACGCATTTATTAGTCCATTTCGCGACAGTGGGATTGTTTGATTGACCAATTGAAATCATATAAATTTATACAAAACATATACATAAATAAGATTTAAATAGGTATGATATTTTGTATGCAAACCGAACCCCGAAGATCTACCTTAAGTAGGTACTTTTGATCTACATTCACAAGTTAAAATACGATATAATACCTATATTAATACAGCAAAATTTCATTCAGACAACATCCTACAAGACCCTAAAACAGTTTACTTGTAACAACCAGTCAAGTCCTCGATGCAAGTGCACATTGCAACTCACAACTGCAGCAAACTACTTTCATACGCAAGTCTCGTAATAGAGGAAACAACATAAACTCAATTTTATCACCACCATTCAAGACATAGTTTCGTAACGGCAACAGATTGTTTCATATGACGTATTGTAACATACGGGTAAATAATGAGTCAGCGACTAGACAGTTCTTGACCTCTTGTTATTGTCAGTTTAAACGTTACCTAATTAGGGTGCATTCATTATAGTACATTGTGCATTTAGGGCCGTAAGAAGGGGATAACTAACGAGAGTCTGTTAGAAGCCCGACGCCGATAGGCGAGGGCTTTTATGACTCGAGTTTGTTATCCCCTTACTGCCCGTGATACACACAATGTTTTTCATTTGCGAGGAAATGAAATAAAAATTAGACAAAAAAAAGTATATATATTAATTTTATTTCCATACATCGTGAATTACCATCAGGTGGGTGTTCATAAACTGAGCGTACGTTGCGATCAGCGCGGGGCAGCTCCGCCGGCTTGCGGTCGCGCGCCCCGCCGGCTGCGGCTCCCGAGCAGCTCCGCCGACCTGGCGCACTTAACTGCCCGCGGGAGTTGAGCCGCTGACGTCGGGGCCCGTAGAGGAGTTAAATCGGCTATAGCTGCTCTATACGCCTGCGTATAATAACACCCTATCCGAGCAAGTGTGATGAAATAGTAGATTGTTGCACCAAGCAGAAAGTGATTCATTATTGCGCCGAGTGTTGATTTGGAGCCCGAACGCTAGTGAGGGCTCTAAAAACACGAGCGCAATAACAAATCACTTGATGCGAGGTGCATAATCTGCTTTTCTTTCTACTACTGCTAAAAGTTGGTAAAAAACGTAAAGGTACAGTTAAACCCAACTAGCGAAGTAAAAATGATATTGGCACCTGTTATGACGCACCCTTAGAATTTTTATATAGCCTATGACACTCGCACGTTCTCCCCGAATCTTAAGATACCTTATTTATTAAAATCGGTCTATTAGTTCTGAAGCTAAAGTCGAAAATCCGAAAATTTTCACAGAAATCTTGTATCTAGTCTATTAATTGTCATATAATGCCAATTTTTTTAAAAATCTTTTTGTAACCCATACTATCTTATCAGCCAGTACTTTGAGCATAACATTTTAGACGAGACAATCACAGTTCAATATGGCCGCCGATATGTGGCCTGTTTTTTTTTTTTTGCTAACAGAAAGTCCACAGAAGAGTGGTCGGCTGTCTCGTCGGACTGTGAATGGGCGGATTGGGTAGCTGTTGGTGCAAACTTCTTGATCAATCAACCAAATTAAAAAAAAATACAAAACAGTGCAATAATGAAATTTGTATGTAACTTTATTTGCTCTAGAGCAAATAAGGGCTGCTTTGTGCTGAGTATTTAAGGCCATTATGATGAAATTAAAGCGTAGTAGGAAGAAAAGTATTTAATGTCATAAAATATGGGTGAATGTTGCTGTGGCTTACCTACTGCGAATTCATTACATGCCGACGTCAAACTTAAGGAAATATCTCCTGAATGGTGTCATGGGGTTTTTGAAAACAAATTTATCGCCCTCACTCTGCTACTGAATTTTGAACTCTATACCGTTTTGTGAGATGCTTGATGGTACTGGTTTTCCTGAGCACAAAATTGATGATTTAATTTAGAAGATAATAATTTTATTCCAACTATGCGTTCTATAATGTTTTGTGTGAGGCTTGGTGGTGTAGGTTTTCCTGGCCACAAAATGATGGTATAATTTGAGGAACATAATTTTATTCCAATACTTAACGCTTTATTTTTATCATTATTTAATTTACCTCCTCTGGTGCACTGGGAGTGAAGAAATAGCATAGAATGCGTGCAGATGCTTATCATCCTGGCATGTCGTAAAAGTCGACTAAGGGACGGGTCCTCTCCAACATGGTGGACTATCTGTATGGGCGATGGGCTGATCACCTGTCACCATACGGTTCATCATACCATCTTAGGACTAATTAATCGAACGTGGCCACAAGTAGTCTTGTGGCTCTACCCACCCCATTAGGAATTTCGGGCGCGATTCTATGTATGTATGTATGTTGTTGCACAAAGCAGCACTTATTTGCTCCAGAACAAATTTGCATATAAAATTCATTACTACCCTGTGTTTTATTTTTTATTTTGGTTTATTGATCACGGAGGGAGTATACACAATGAGCCACCCATTCCGCCCATTTACAGTCGAACGGGACCGCAGACCTGACATCCGTCTTAGGTCTTCTCACTTTTCTGTGGGTTGGCAGGGTATAAAGCAAAAGAGTTCCCGTAACAGTCTACATGTCGGCTGCCATATCGAACTGTGATTACCAGTGATGGGAAATAGGTGAGCTAAAATACCTATTCTTCGCGAGAGGACGTAATATAGAGTAGTTACAACCGGATAAAAATTATTATTTTTTCTGTTCCGGGTATTCGATATTTATTCGGGTAATTATCGTAATGTAAAACATGACAAGTTTTGTTTAAAGTACGGCATGTTTAATGTTAGTTTTTAGTAAAAAGGACTAGAGAAAAGAAGGAATGTACAAGATTTCTAAAAAGTAGTAGCAGGACTAATAATATGGGTTTTCCCACGCATTGTTTGTTTATCATAAACATGTACTTTAAACAAAACATGTCATGTTTTACATTACGATAATTACCCGAATAAATATCGAATACCCGGAACAGAAAAAAATAATATTTTTTATCCGGTTGTAACCACTCTATATTATGTCCTCTCGCGAAGAATAGGTATTTTAGCTCACCTATTTCCCATCACTGGTGATTACCCTGTCTAAAATTGTATACTTAAAGTACTGGCTGAAAAGATAGTATCTACAGTGCATCTATTCATGTTTCGTCAGTCGTCGGATTTCTATCAGTTGCATTCGTTTCTATTCGGAAATGCGATGATTGCCGAGAGACATAAATGGCCGAATTCAGAAACGCCACTTAAGCAATTGACTAGATGTTAAGTAGTTAAATGTCCCTCAACTAGTTGTCAACCTATACAGAAACGTCACTGATACGTCACTTTAATTTAAGCTAAATTTGAGTGGCCTTTCTGAATTCGGCCAAAAGAGAGAGAAAAGAAATTGGCGCCAACACGAATCGAAAAGATGCAAGTTGTCTGTGATTTTTTACTAACTTTTTGCAGTGGTTGATAGAAAAACACCTTATGTAATTGTTGCGTCGAGTATTGGTTTAAGGGAGGGAAAGAATCACTTTCTGGTGGGTGCAATAAATCTACTATTAAAAGCAAAATATGCTCCAGGGGAAAGCGGTAAGTTTGACATGCCCTATCCTAGGTGCAACCCCTTTGCTATAGTGTAAGTATAACCTAAAGTGCTAAATTGTTTAACGATAGTGAAATTAGCAACGTGGTCCAAGCACGCTCGCCTAGACACTTTCTCTTAATTATTGGACTTGGCCTCACTTTCCGTGGTTGCGTTCATGTTAATGGGAAAGCAAATGGCTGTAATTGTATCAAATGAAAACCAATTAATGAAAGTAAAAAATATAATACAATCATAGATATATTTCAAACGGCACTAGAAAGTTCCCTCTGGTTTCGTTTAATACATATTTATATAGAAACAAAGTTTAGCTCCTTCTTACAACGGAATGAAAATGAAAATATTTATTTTGCAAGTAGGCCACATGGGCTCTTTTACATGTCTGAATCTACCAGCGCTTCGAAAGGTGACATCTGCTGAGAAGAAACGCCGCAAGAAACTCGGCAGTAAGTATTTTTTTCCAACTTTTACATTAGAGTTTTAACTAAAACTAACACATGAAAAATAAGACCTAGTATTTGTAGTGGATTCTATATTCATTTGCAGTCTAGCTTGGGAATATAACTTATTAAACTTCACAGGAAATCAGCATACAATCACTCTTGCCAATTATTATCGAAATCAGTCCAGTGGTTTGGCTGCGAAAACAGAACAAATTGGCAAACATTTAAAATTGGATAGTATGCATAATATACCTACTTATGTGCTAGAAAATGAAGCCCCGAATTGAACTTGTCATCTGTATAATATTTTTAGGGTTCCGTACATCAAAAGGAAAAACCGAACCCTTATAGGATCACTCGTGTGTCTGTCTATCTGTCCGTCTGTCACAGCCAATTTGCTCCGAAACTACTGGACCGATTGAGTTGAAATTCGGTATACGTATGTGTAAGTTGGTGACCGCAACACGGACGCGTGACGTAAATATATGAATTTTAAACATGGGGGTAACTTTTGGCGGGTAAATTAGAAAATTAAGATAACAGTTATGCAATCTATATCGTGTGACATATCAAATGAAATGGCTTATTGTGAGGATCTTAAATACATTTTCTTTTGAATTTCAAGTAAAATAGTTTAGAAGTTATTTAGGAAAATAGGCGAAAATTGACCCCCCCTTATTTCCGAAACTACTGGGACTACAATTTCGAAAAAAGTACAGAAGATAGTTATTTACCTATAGATTATAGGAAAACCTATAATAGTCTATGGTATTTAAAGTAACCTAGTAAATTTCAGATAATCATTTACGGAACGGAACCCTCTCCACGCGAGTTTAACTCGCACTTGTCCGGTTTTTTTAATATTCGTTTGACTGTAAGTCATCTTTATTTTTATCTCTATCTACGGTACTCTAATAAACACACCGTCAGCCATTTGTCCAAACAAATCAGAGGCGAGACAAACCAATCGGCGGGTCCCGGCGCCGAGTACAAATTGTCTCCCATTGTTCACATGTAATAGATATACAGACGGAAGGACGGACTATTGTTATGATAATTACCGGCTACTGGCTACGTTTTTATAACTTTGAGGGTTTTTTGAGTAACTAACAAGCGATTTTATTTATTTTGAACGGCTACATAAATAATAATAGATCAAAATTGCATGATTTAGATTTCAGACATTTCTTGGATGAAATATATACATTTTAGCAGTCAGAGAGTTAGATTATAAATAATTATAATTTAACAAAACAAATAATTTCACAATTTTAGTGTAATTTTAAAATATAAATATAATTTTATTGCACTTAGTTCGACCCAGTCCTGTGTGGCTAAATGATCTTTCTGATGAAACTTCTTGGGCTTAAATATGATCATGATTAATTTATGAACATATTTATGTTTAGTAAAATATGTTTCTGTAAAGTAATGAATACAATTGGAAATCTACTATATAAAAATAAGTCCGGTTTTCCTTCCTGACGCTATAACTCCAGAACGCACGAACCGATTTCCACGGTTTTGCATTCGTTGGAAAGGTCTCGGGCTCCGTGAGGTTTATAGCAAAGAAAATTCAGGAAAAATTTTAACAGAAAAGCGGGAAAATCTTTTTTCACATACAGCGCCATCTCTGATACATAGCTACACCAAACGAAATGTTACATGAAACGGAGTTCGCCGGGTTTGCTAGTTATTTATTAAAATACATCGGGCAAAGAACCGCTAAAGCTTCATATTTATATTTAAAAAGGTACTTATAATAACGTAATTACCTTACATGGTAAACGACGAAAAATTCGTACGGTTTATCCATTTAAATTTTCCTTATTTAATTTAAAGCGCTGGCTTCCCTATTCGACGCCGTTAACAATTAAATGTAATCTCATCACTAACCTAACCTAACTAACCAGTTGTTAGATGGTTCAACTTTGTAACATTAATTGAATAAGGAGTAAGGGAACGCGCCTGTATTTAAAGCTCTTGGTTTAATTTACGGATTTGAATTTAGCGAAGACTTATCGAGGTACGAGCAGCATTATTACAAATACTTTTTTTCATTTCGTAATGATATTGTACCGATTGATATTGTAATGTATTGACTTTGACCGTCCATCATCATCATCATGTCCACTGCAGGACATACACCTCCCCCAAAAGTAGGGGATATGCTATAGTCGCCACGCTTAGCAAGCGGGTTGGCGACTGCATTTGGTTATGTCATGAAAGTACTCGAAGGACGCTACTGGCCATCCTTCGGTTTGTCTCTTTGTCGCTTTTAAGACGCTGACAGGAGCCAATGACCTTGAGTGATCGGTCACTGTCTGTTTGCACCGGAGTGAACGAGAAGCACTATGCTTCTGTGCTGAAGCAGGTTTTTTGTATGGGCAAAATCAAAAACGGATGAATTATACACACTACACGTAAAATATAAATTAATCATTTTTTTAGTATGGGCGTTATGTAATATTGTTATTAATTATAGACCCATAAGTTAAGAAAATTACGACATAGAACTGTTTAAAAAGGATTTCAGACGTAACTTCACGCCTTTTTTCTATCGTATCGATTTCATCTCGCCTTTAGGAAAGTTATTTTTTCAATAATATAATTAATATGAATATATATATTTTTCACTTTGCCAAATCAAATAGTTTTTGTTAAAAACTGTTTTAAGTAATGCCCAGTGGCGAAGCGTCAAATATTTCCTAAGGGAAGCCGGAAGAATTAGAACCGTTCGTGCGAGTCTGACATTTAGTTAGAGTAACATGGACTTTACTAACATGGACACTAGCCGTAGCTTTGTAGCTTAGTAAAGCCGTCAGGAATCGGCTTGTAGGCAGGCTGCGCCACTGGTAATGCCAATTTAGGTCTTGTCAGCGCCTTAACGACACCCACGAGAGCCGTCCAAAAGTATTAATGGAGTAACTGCCATCTTTCCTCTGCCAGAGTTCCGAGTTCTTGATACGACACAATATTCACTTTCCCCTTCAGTACTACTACCATAGATACCCAGATATTTTTTTATGTTGGTAAATCACTTGTTTTTTGAACAGATAGGCAGTTAAAATATCATGCTTTCTGATCTCCCATTATACCTATAGTCAATCAAAAAGCGTGAAATCGAATTGAATCCGTATAAATTTTTTTTTGCTGGTTGACTAAAAAAATGTTTAGCTATGGGCTATGGCTATTTCCTTCATGGGTTTTATAATGAAAAGTATTTTCTTATTAATAAACACAAAACAAAACGTAACGTGCCGAGAGACTTTCGTCAAGTGTAGTGTTTTACAAAGGTGATGGGACACACACACAGCTAAACGAAGTAGTTCCATATAGTCGATTGTTTTCTTTCTTCAGGCTAACATTACATGGTTTTATGCATGTCTTCTTAACTCTGGGTCATTCCAACAATATCTCTGTTTGACGATCTCCATGTTCTTTTAATTTGACACGACATGCAATTTAAACTGTATATTATATTCAGTAAAAATAAACTAAACTAAGTAGATATAATACCTACCGTACTTATCTGTACATTAACCATCGTTTTGGAAATCAGTCCATTATAGATGGTACTTAATACAAAAATTGGCAATAAATACTTTCGCAATCCGAGACGCCTCGTTTTTTTCACAAACCGTTCGCGTCTTGCTCTTTGCCCTAATTAAGTAAAATAAAAAATATCAATCGTAACTGTATTAAACTTGTTATAATAATAAATAATAATAATAAATCAGGGGACAATCTTTTACACAAATCAATCTAGCCCCAAAGTAAGCTCTAAAGGCTTGTGTTATGAGTACTAGACGACGATATACATACTTATATAGATAAATAAATGCTTAAATACATAAGAAGCATCCAAGACTCAGGAACAAACATTCGTGCTCATCCCACAAATATTTGCCCTTACCGGGAATCGAACCCGGGACCGCTGGCTTCGGAAGCAGGGTCACTACCGACTATTGAATAAAATGGACGATTAAAAACAGGTGACTTGACTACTATTAGTATCCGACAGACTATGATACGACGTATAGTATACCAAAGTTCAGGAATAGATAAGGCAACTTCGTAGAGAAATTTATAAGAAGGTACAGATTCTTTGTATTAGACTAGCTAGACACAATCCCAAAAAAACATCACGGCGAAATATAATAAAAATTGGTTTAGTAGTGTAATATGAACAGTCAGTGGGTATTGAGGTCATTGATGCATTTTATCATTGTGATCATGCCGCGGACAGGTAACACTTTCTCCCCAATTCTGACATTGCAGTTACGCTTACGCCACTGCGGTCAGCCTGTTACCACAATTGATCTGAGGTGGCAACACCTTGAGAGGATGTGAACCAACGACAATAATCGCCCTTTTCATACAAAATGCGATAACGATTTCCACCCCTTAAATGTTAACCGGTTTTGACCAATTTTTCGATAGGTTGTCAGCCGGAACAAAATCTAGGTCAATACGTTTTTTAATTTTAATTAAAGATCAACAAAGCCAAATATTAGCCGAGTTTTGTATGAGAATACTGAAACAACAATAAAACTGTTTTTTTTTTATACTGAAAAAACCGAAAAGTATTATATATAAACCAAGATTTTGTTCTGACTGACAACCTATCAAAAATTGATAAACATCAGTTTAGCTTTGAGGGGTGGAAATCGTTATCGCCTTTTGTATGAAAAGCCGTAGGTTCACACTCCTCTTAACTTTGCTCAGTACACTAGATTGTGACCCTCGAAATCTGTATACACTATCGTGAAATACAACTGACTTATCGATCAAGCAATCTTCATAAATCTAAAACCTAACGGCATTTTGGCAAATCTTCGTTTGACATTCAGGGTTCAAAACTAAAGCTTATATTGGAGCTTGGAAAAAACTGCAGCGATCTCTACTACCCCTGACAAACCGACAGGGGCAAGGTGTGATTCTCTTCAAGGGGGAAGACATTCTTCGCACTCGTGCTTAGGGTTCCCTCTTGTATCCCATACACAATCTCATAATTAGTATATAATCATTCTTGCTCGCACACACCCACACTCACAGACATACACACTCTCACACGCACGCACACACACACACACACCAGCAAGCACACTCCTTTGAATCCCTTAACACTGCCACAAGCATGTTAGTTTATACCTTCATACATTTTTAATATCTAACTGTAAAAAAAAAAAAAAAAAACTGTACTCCTTTTGTGATCTCTCGGTGCTATATGTCAATCGACTCCATGGATCCCAAGATTCAGGCTCAGCCTAGTTTGGTATCCACCGGATAATGCCAGTGTCTGTAACCATGTGATTTGTGTAAATAAATTATTCTTATTCTTATTCTTATTCTTAAGTGTGCAGCGGCTTATCAGCAGATAACCGAAACTATTAATTTATGCTGTAAGACAAAGTCATTCGGTCTACATTTGAATGTGGCCCTCATCGCTGATCAGCCGCTGCGCACGTTAGAATCAGGGGGTCACTATAATAAAATATTATGGCGAGTAAATTAGACTTTACTTTTAGACTATACTTTTTATTTTGTAAATTTGACGTGTACGATTGGGGGGGGGGGTCTTATCCATGTGGGGGTCACCCTTCGGACCGTGCCTGGTAGGAAGTATAATGATAGTCACGTCACGCTTGACTAGAATTACCTATATTTCAGGCATGTGAACAGGCAAAGACATAAACGACCAGTGGTGGGATTCTTCACGACATGCCCGCGAGTCGTTTGTCGCTCAGTGCGTCAGTGTCAAACTATTCAAATACGTAAGGGACGCACTGTGCGACAGATGACTCGCGGGCAGGCCGTGGTAGACGCGCTGCGACGAGGAACAAGTTTAATTTAGACATAATGAGTATTTACTTACAGTCTAAATTTAAAGTGTCGCTTGATGATGACGCAGCGCTGGGGAACGTTAAAAACAAACCACAGTAAGAGCGTATACCCACTACGTCCGATCCGTATCCGATCCGAACCCTTGAAAACACGGTCCAGAGTAGTCGTAAGACTATTTCTATGGCAGTTTACGCACTAGGTCCGGCTTCCGTCATCCGTGACACTCCATTCCGGAGAAGATTATTGACGGACCGTAGTAGCCATAGTATTATTTGTATGAACGCTTGTCCACTGCGCCCGAACCGTATCCGAACCGAATCCGAGCTGCCTGCGTACGTGTAGGGAGGCAGAGGGGCGGCGGGGTATGTGGCCGGGGGGGGCGGCAGGCATCCAGTTTAGTTCAGTGTGGCAGTTGGATCAGAGATCGGACTAGTGCGTAAGCAATATCCGAATTCGGTCCGAGATATCCGTATTTTCACGGGTTCGGATTGGATACGGATCGGACATAGCGCGTAAGCGCTCTAACCCAATTCTCGCACCAATGGGACGATATCACATGCGACATAGGTCAAAACCTTGAGATGTTCTGGATGGCTTTCGATTGACTGCAGTCTCATCTGATGGAAAGTGCACGTCACATCACTTTCCGAAGGTAATTTTTGTAATGTACTAATCTTTCATGAACGGAGAATTGGGGGAGAGACCCCAAGATAAACAAGTATATAATGAACCCACGACCATACGCTGCGTCCAACAACCACTAAGCCAACCGGTCTGAATACATACATAGTTGAACAAACGGACATATCCAAATACGAACCCGTAGAAACAAGATTGTGTCGATGTCGTCAAGAAGCCCTATTGAAACGATTGAGATCTATAAATAAGTTGGAATGTCTACCCGTTTGAACGTACAGCGAGACAAGTGACATTATATGAGCGTGTCTTATAATTGTTTAAACAATGGACAATTTGACCGCGATAGTGTCTGGATTGGATAGTGCTGGAACAGCAACATTTCAAGGGTTGTTCAGGGAGAATTTTCGCTCGCGGTAATTTCCATACAAACTTTGAACCCTCTTTTCACCCCTTTAGTGAATGAATTTCTAAAAACCCTTAATGCACTCCGACACCCTAAAACCTACTTGCAAAATTAGTTTTAGTTTTGGACATTCGTTGATACGTGAGTCAGTAGTATTTTGTGTTTATATATGCATTGGTTAGGTATTTAGAAGAAATCGACGAAGCATTGTACTAATTTCATGAAACGTGTTTTCATATCATCCTTTATTTACTTTAGCATTTTATTAAATTGCTTATTGACATGGCGTGTGTTTATTTTATATAAGCCCCTTTGTGCACATGCGCGCATTTTTCTCATACAGCAGAGAAGCACAAATCAACATTCGAGTAATTTAAGATTTCATAGTTGAATGACCTATACAGAACATACTTAATTTTGAATACAAATTATATAATTAGCATCCTGCTTAAGCTTAACATATGTTTGCCACCGAAAATGTGTCACAGTATCTTTGTTAAGCTCATTGGCCACATCCACGACAGCGAAATTTAGTTCTTGGTAGTAGGTATATTTTTAACAAAACTATGTTATTAAATGTTTCCTGCAAATTCAAGCAAAATGAAATGTCAAGTTATCAACATATTAGTATACTAGCTGTGCCCGCGACTTCGTCCGCGTAGAGTTTGATTATCGTTATTCCCTCGAGAACTTTTGTATTTTCCGGGATAAAAAGTAGCCTATTTGTTAATCCATAGTATAAGCTATCTCCATTCCAAATTTCATCAAAATCCGTCCAGCCGTTTTAACGGGAAGAGGTAACAAACATACATACACACACACACACACACACAAACTTTCGCATTTATAATATTAGTAGGATATTAGTAGGATTATTCAAAAGGTGTTTGGTTTTGTGTTAAACCGGAAAGCGGAACGGAAGCGGAACCGGGTCGGAATTCTGATATTTTTTATGTTAATATATCAACTAGGTATATGTTACATTAGATTGTTAGTAGTTCGTATTTACTGTATATGTTATTAGAATTTTGTCATGTATAAGAATCTCGATATACAGGAAAACCTAAAATGGTTTGTGATATACTGCTTTCCTTTTATGTAACGATTATTTATGCCAGTAAATATATTATATAAATAATAAAAAAGACTATATTTCAAATCATTACAATCTTTTTTAGGTCTGGCAGACATATAATGTAAACTTTAATGTTGATTTGACGAGGATATAACTTATGATGATCTGTAGAACATTCTGTATCAGAACCTGTACCTATATAAAGGTCTGTTGTAATTAATAAACAAAATAAAATAGAATGGTACATAGAAAGGTAGTTGTCGGCCATGACAGACCACCGGACAAATTGCGACTGTGACGCATTGGCCAGCAAAATATTTTTATTTTGAAAATTATTTCACACCAGTGGGCGGACATTACAAACCATGAGACCAATATTATTTGAATTTTATGAGAAAATTTAACAATTAAGGTAAGTAAATAAATAATAAAAAAAGACTATATTTCAAATCATTACAATCTTTTTTAGATCTGTCAGACATATAATGTAAACTTTAATGTTAATTTGATGAGGACATAATTTATGATGATCTGTAGAACATTAATATCAGAACCTGTACCTATATAAAGGTCTGTTGTAATTAATAAACAAAATAAAATAGAATGGTACATAGAAAGGTAGTTGTCGGCCATGACAGACCACCGGACAAATTGCGACTGTGACGCATTGGCCAGCAAAATATTTTTATTTTGAAAATTATTTCACACCAGTGGGCGGACATTACAAACCATGAGACCAATATTATTTGAATTTTATGAGAAAATTTAACAATTAAGGTAAGTAAATAAATAATAAAAAAAGACTATATTTCAAATCATTACAATCTTTTTTAGATCTGTCAGACATATAATGTAAACTTTAATGTTAATTTGATGAGGACATAATTTATGATGATCTGTAGAACATTAATATCAGAACCTGTACCTATATAAAGGTCTGTTGTAATTAATAAACAAAATAAAAATAGAATGATACATAGAAAGGTAGTTGTCGGCCATGACAGACCACCGGACAAATTGCGACAAACTACAATTGTGACGCATTGGCCAGCAAAATATTTTTATTTTGCATATTATTTCAGGAGTAAACAACACAAGTGGGCGGACATTACAAAACATGAGACCAATATTTTTTGAATTTTATGAGAAAATGTAATAATTAAGGTATCCAGTTCGGGCGTGTCTGTTTTGGATTCGCCTACCGATGTCCCTTACCTACTACAGTTTTTGCCGGATTGGCAATTTAGTACTCAGTACTCCTACGATTGCGATCCAAAATATGGAATACCTTTTGGCTTTTTAAGAACCTCGTACCTATCCCAACACTTTCGGATAACAGGTAATATTAACTTCTAAAACAATAAGTTCCACCCAACCACTTCTCTGCTGCACTGGGAGTGATGAATAGAATGCGTGCAGGTGCTTATCATCCTGGCATGTCGTAAAAGTCGACTAAGGGACGGGTCCTCTCCAACATGGTGGACTATCTGTATGGGCGATGGGCTGATCACCTGTCAGCATACGTTTCATCATACCATCTTAGGACTAATTAATCGAACGTGTCCACAATTAGTCTTGTGGCTCTGCCCACCCCATTAGGGATTTCGGGCGTGATAATATGTATGTATGTATGTAAAACAATAAGTTAAATTAATTAATTAATAAATTTAAGCCACTACAAGTTACATTGTATACGAAAGTATGTTCCATTAATTTAATATCAGTTCCAGGTCTGGAGGTGTTGACAGAATTTTACATACGCATAGTGACCGGCAGTGGCAAAGCGTCAAATATTTCCTAAGGTACGTCGGAAGAGTCTGACATTTAGTTAGAGTAACATGGACTTCACTAACAGCTAGCCGTAGCTTTCTAGCTTGGTACAGCCGTCATGAATCGGCTTGTAGGCAGGCTGCGCCACTGGTGACCGGTCATGAATTACCTCTAAAGGGCCCTGTTTTAGGGTGACTTTCCACCAGAAATATGCGAGGAAATAACCCTATTGTGGATTTTCTATAAAGCTACAAGGTTGCAGTTTTACAGGCAAAATACGACAACACTGCTGGGCAAATGTTTGCCAAATCGTTATGTCATAGGCGTTGCCACTTTTTCCCGACGTACGAGTATAATATTGTAACATGTAGCTTCATAAAAGGGCTTAAGCAACCCGGGCTATTTGCTCTTCACAAAAAATCTATAGCAAGTTGAAAAGTCCATTTAAAAATTAATAATACAATACAATACAAATACAAATATTCTTTATTGAACACCACATAAACAGATAGGAAAAAGAAAAAGAAATAGGCCAATAGGAAATAGCCTGGCAATATCAATTGTTTTTTAAGTTCAAACCATAGACAGGAAATTGACTTTGACAGAAGATCCTCGACGTAAATTCGAAATTGGAACCAGCATGCGCTAGTAGCACTTGAAACGTGCGGAAGAGCGAAGGAAGTTACAGCTATTATCGTGTTACGATAAATTGAGACTTCCCCTGCCCTAGTCTAAGGGCCGTGTCGGCTTACAGACGAAAAACACCTTTGACTATTCAAAGTAAAGCAAAAGAAAACTCTAAACTGTAGAGTTTAAGGACGCGTATCGCTTGAAATTCTGATGTGTCATAATCTTAATCTCAAGTCATAATTCCATTTACGAAATTTCTCCACACTGTTTACATTCTCGAGATATAAAATCGTCAAAATAACGCATTTGTGACTCACTACCGCCAATGGAAAGTGAAGTTTATTTTTAACCTTGCAAGTCTGCGTTTTGCCTGCTGTTTAGAGATACACCTGCTTGGCTGGAATAACGGAAGCACAAAGTACTGATTATTTTTAAATTACGACTTAAACAAACAATTAAAATGAACAAAACCTTTTGTAGATCCGTCTTTTAGAATCATCGCTAGAGAGAAAAGAATGTACAGCCGTACAGTAGGTAATAGACTTAAATTTGTATAGTTCGAACTGCACTATAGCTCACGAAAAACGACAGCTGTATAAATATTTATTATTTTACCTTAGCGGTAATCATACGATGTAGAAAATTAAACGAATGAAATGTAGACAAGCCTTCCGAAGAAGCAGAAATACCAGTTTAAAATACGCAACGTAAAACAGCCAAAAGGGAAAAAAGGCTTAATGACTTAAAAAAAAACGTTTCCTTAATTCAGACCCTAACGGTACTTTAAGTGATGCAACACGACACCACGCATCTGCTGCGACAAATTTATTCAAATTCGAACAGATGGGAAACTGCTGCATTTTTTGTTAAGTAGCTCATTTATTTTAGCTGTACTCTGACAAGATGTATTTTTTTAAATTATTTCGATTTATTTGCACCTTGGCATGATTGCGCATAGTGCTCAATGTTTCTATTTATACATTAATTAATGCCCTGTCAAAAAATCGTTTACAAGTAGGTCAGGCATACTATTAAAACATTAATGTACAATTTTAATGTTATGAAACGTTTAATTTAAAAATTATAAAATTATTTAACAGTAAATAAATCTTTGCAAAACGATGGCCCTTTTTCAATGTATGAGTAGGTACATTGAATCTGCATCTGCTCAAATGTCTTTAATTAGCCTGACTTTTTGTTGTGCAGTTGGTAACACAGCGTGCTCAGACGCACTACGCAATTTTAAATATAGAACGCGCTTTCAACTACTGACGTTCTGACAGCTTGACGGTTTCAAATTTGGAATACACAATGAACCTGCTTTAAGCTACTTATGCCATTCGCATTTGTGTAACTGACCGTAAATGTCAACTAACGATGAGCGAACACTAAAAACTGTACCAACTTAAGGAAACGAAGGACAACAAAACAACTCTATTTAAAATGGAGTTTATGCTATACCAAAGCAGGTTTGTATAATGTTTCAGTGTTGCAAAATGTTCGTTAAAAGCAAATTGCCAAATCGATGAAGGCAATGAGCATTATCGTACGGACAATTTAACATGATTGACCTTTTCAATCAGCCCGCTCCGGTAGCACCAGTAGTGGCAAGCATACTTCTGTTAAGGACTTTTAAATTGATAGAACAAGAATTATATGTTTTATTGCTTCTCATGTCTTTGCCATTGTTTCAATTGAATTGATTATAATGTCAATGTATTGTTTTCTAAAGTTGTGTTTGAAATTATGACATTACTAGTGGACCGTCACAGCTTCGTCCGCGGTATTTTCCATACAAACTTTATCACCCCTTTAGACATGGAATTTCGAAAAATCCTTCCTTAGTGCACCTCTAAGGTACTCGAGGAATGTCTCCTCCAAATTTCAAACCTCTAGGACCACCCGTTTAGGCTGTGCGTTGTCTATAAGTGAGTCACGGTACTGTTTTATATGTATTGATGATTTAGACCTTCTGTGTATGTATGTCTTTGAGATTCTCGTAGCTTAGCTGATTGCTCAGTAGAATATTTATTTCTTCATTCATGACTCATTCTATTTGCTTAATTATAATTATCATTAGCAGGTGCATGTTTGGAAGCAACTTGCAAGGTCGCCAAAAATTGCACTTTCTCTTATTTGGATTAAATTTTTCGTCAGCGAACGCAACGTACTAGATTAATCCGTTCAATAAAAACTATTCACTCTCCGTATTCTTAAATATTTACTTTCGGAAATCTAGCAAATCGATCCTAAAGATTGCATCAGAAGCTTCATGAATTGCTCTTATATTTGCAAAACCAATTAGCTTTATGTCTGATATTGATTACTAAAGTGGTTCCTAAATAAGAGTTTTATCTAAGTCGCACTTATGCGCAAGGCCAGACGGATAACGATCTGCATTGACGCCTGCCGTTCACTGCTAATCACCAGTGCTCGGAATAGGTAGTGCCTATTTACCTAAACTTCAGATGAGGACCTAACTAAGAGTGGTTACAACCACCAAAAAATATTATTTATTAATATTGTTCGCGGGATTTCCCGGGATTCATAAGAGTACCTAATCGACATATAATCAGACTCGGCGTCAAATTATTAGTAAAATTCAATAGTATAATTCAGAAAAATGCATGTCGTGACATATAACGTACTGTGTAGAAAATCGATCAAAAATGTAATGTGTATGTGTGTAACGAGGTAATTGAAATAAAAACTGGTTATCATATGTTTCAAACATTTAATGTATTCAAATTTGTACTAAATAAACATCTTTCAATCGGTATCATCGTGTTTTTTGAAATTGACTCAACCAGAAGAACAACCGGACCCCAGGAATATTGAGTTCTCAAAATTGGTTGCATTTGAATTAGATCGTATACCAATTGAAAAACGTACCATGTAATCACTATACTCTGCTAGAATTACATACACAGCTAATTAACCAACTGTTCCTTGAATGCAAAGTTAAAAGCGTCCTTATTACAAACATTAAATACAACAACAAATATTTCACAAAATTTTGCTCATTTCAAAAGTACGTTTATGGTCTCCTTGCATCGTGATGCGCCTGGATTCGTTTGTATTGAGTTGCAAATGAGATTGACAAATGGTACCTATTCACGACGCGGTTAACCTAGTTGTCCCGGGTTCGATGCCCGGTAAGGGCATATATTTGTGTGATAAGCACGAATATTTGTGCCTGAGTCTTGGGTGTTTCCTATGTATTTAAGTATTTATTTCTCTATATAAGTATGTATATCGTCGTCTAGTACGCATAACACAAGCCTTTAGAGCTTACTTTGGGACTAGATCGATTTGTGTAAAGATTGTCCCCCTGATTAATTTATTATTTATTTTAAATGAGATGGTACCATGTTGTTTTGTCTATTTGAATGGATGTCTCATTTTAGTCTCTTTGAATTGAATTGGATTTTTAACTTAGTACACACGTCACTTCAGTCAGTTTTTCGACCAGTCTCTTAGTTAAGTTTTCAAGTCGAGTCAGTTTAAGCGTATGGGGAAACCCATTTTGCAGCAGACAACCAGATTTATTTCCACGACAATTAATTAATTCAGGTGGATAGACTAGACGTATTGAATTGTCAAACAAAACCGGTTAGCCAAGGTCACGACTTTGACTCGCTAATTCCGATCTGACTTAACGGATTTCGGAGATAACTGTGCGGTCTACTTTAGTTAAGTTGTATTGTTTGCGCTTTGACTGATAATCAAGCTTAGTCTATGCCAAGCAACAAGACTGGAGACGACCGCGAAGAAATCTTGAAAAGGTACTACTTTATTATGGTACCTATAGTTAAAAATAAGTATATTTTATTACACCGCTCTCGATAAAACTTCTATGCTCAAAGATTCGATTGGTGGATAATACCTCAAGGCAATAAGTCTTCCTTTTGTATTTTAAGGTTCTCAATAACAAATTAATAAAAAAAAGCAAAGACTCAGTCGATCCTGATCAAAAACCGGTTCCATAGAGTTTTGCTAAGCGTCAGTCAGCAATATTTTGCAGCCAGTTACTTAATCATATTTCAGTCGGGCGTCTGAGTGGCGTGTTAATTCACTGTGTCATTAGAGGTTATTTTGTCCTCGAGACTTCATTAGACTACTCATAATTGGACACCACAGACGCCCTCGGCGATATACCTATACTTATTCTTTTTTAGGGTTCCGTACCTCAAAAGGAAAAAACGGACCCTTATCACTTGTGTGTCTGTCTGTCCGTCTGTCACAGCCAACTTGGCGTGTGACATCAAATGTTTCTTTTTTTATAACTTAAAGGTAAATGGTTTTGAAGTGATTTAGGAAAATAGGCGAAAATTGACCATCCCCCCCCCTTATCTCCGAAAGTACCGGGCCTAAAATTTCGAAAATCATATAGAAAATAGTTTTTACATTAAGTAACAAAGGAAATTTCATATAATCAAGGAACTCTCTCCACGCGAGTTTAACTCGCACTTGTCCGGGTTTTTTTCTTATTAGTGCTTTACCCCTTTTTTTACCCCTTTACACAGTACTAAAACTTAATTCTTGAAACAGAATAAAAATGCTGAATGAATATAACGACGGTAAAGTCTGCACGAGGCTGCATTTACACACTTGTACAGTTTACAGCAACCATTTGTAATTCCATTCCATCCAATTCTGATTCCATGTCATTCCATCAATCAACGACTTCCGAAGCGTGCCTAGAGCGCGGTCGATTGATGATTTCACAAATTGACACCGCTGGCATGGCTCCAGGCTTTGTTGACGAATCGTTCAGGTCGATGATCTTTACGCTGTATAGTAATTTTCCTAGTTGGAAACGGTTAGGTCCAATCAAAAGTTTGCAAGATAGATACAGCCATATTCTGGAAATTACCTTATGACCCTATTCCCAAAGAAACATACTAAATGTTTCTTTGGGAATAGGGTCATGCTGTTTAGGTGCCCACTACAAAAAATTCCTCTGAAATTAACCAGAAAAGAATACAGGAATGTTATTTTAAAAGTGTGCATTTGTGCAGTGTGAAGAAATCTTTGTTAAAATAAACCTTAACAATTTTGCAAAAACATTATAAGTGCAATTCTAACTCCTTACTCTTTATGGTTTATATGGATGATGTGATAAAGTTCGCAACTGTTTCTCCAAGTAGATCACCTTATTCTCAAGAATTAATACCGTAATCATATCAATTACAATGATACTCACTTCCTTCCGCCATTCTCGATGATTCAGTATGGTAATCGGCACCAGGGTCGCAATGATGATGCAAATGTCGAAACTAGTTTTTTCATTAGATAATCTTAGGAATTCCATTGGCCTTCACATAGCAGCTAGGTTGTGGAGTGAGTGAGGGCGGTTAATCGAAGTAAGTACTGTTTCCAGGATTAAGAGGACTGTGAACCAACGGCAAAAATCATCCTTTTCATACATCGGCGATAACGATTTCCATCCCTTAACTGTTAACCGATTTTGACCAATTATTGATAGGTTGTCAGTCAGAATAAAATCTAGCTCCACGTTTTTTTGAATATTGATTAAAGATCAACAAATTCAAATAATCGCTGAAATTAGTTTTGTGTGAGAATACTGAAACAACAATTAAACTGAATCTATTGATTATGGTGAAAAAAAAAAAAAACGTATAGACATAGATTTTGACTGCCTGGCAACCTATCAAAAATTTGGGCATCGTCCGCTAACATTTAAGTGGCGTAAATTGTTATCGCCTTTTGTATGAAAATCCGTAGGCTCACACTCCTCTTAACGAGCAAAACAGTATATCTTTTTTTTTTTTTTTTTATCGAAAATGGGTGTGCGTTTGATCTCAGTCTCACCTGATGTTAAGTGATGACGAGGTCGAAGGTGGTACACGCTTACCCAGAAAATGCCTATTCACTCTTGCCTTGAAAACACCAAGGTTATACGATTCCGGGAATACAGACGCAGGGAGAGCGTTCCACTCCTTGGCCGTACGAATGATGAATGACGAAGCAAACCGCTTCGTGCGCACCAATGGAAACTGAACCACATGCGGATGGAAGCCCTCCCGGCGTCGGGTAGACCGGTGGGAGAAAGTGGAGGGATATCGTATGCATTCTAGAATTCCTTCTCGGGTCACGGGGCGATTCATGATGGCGCTTATTTTGAATTTTTAGCGTCGCGGCGTCACACCAACGTTGTATCTGTATATTAGTTTCGCCCGCTGCTAGTAGCACCACACTATCCATACTGTAGGCGTATGTTTACGTTTTTTTGCAAGTATTTAGCGCAGTTTAGCGCCACGGCGTCTGAGGTGAAACTTATTAACGTTTAATTGCTCTTGAAATACGTTACGCTGTTTCGCGTGGCCATAGACAATAACATAGATCAATACCATTACCTTGAGTTTATGCGAACCGTTCTCGCTATCGAAATCTATCGGAAAAACTGTTTGTTGCCGATATAAGTAAAAGGGACCGAGCGATAGTTTTCTATGAAGAGAATGGCTTACATAAATTCACGGTAATGGTACAGGTGTTTAATTCGAATAGTCTTTTTTAACAATGTGATTTTTATCTTTTATCTAAACCAGTGTAGGCAAGTTGGCCTTCTTTTCTATTTTAATAACCACAAAACCGCAAGATAACCCTGTACATCAGTAAAAAAAATTAGAAACTGCAGTCGAAAAAAAAAACATTGCTTGACGACAAAGAAAATATTTGAAAACTTAAAGCATGGAATTCGGTTATAGTTATTCACTCGGGAACTTAAGATTTATATATACCTAGATAGCCCATGTGTTAATCCAGGATAAAAGCTATTCTCCATTCCATTTCATCAAAACCCGTCCAGCCGTTGAAGCGTGAAGGCACGTGAAGGAGCTACAAAAATACTCACACTCACACACGCACTCACAAACTTTCGCATTTATATTAGTGGGCATAGCTGAGCACAAGACCGTTAATCCGTTAATAAACTAAGTTAACATTTCGAGTAACGGATAAACTTTTAAGTTTACTTTAAAAATTGTTAAAGGACTACTTAATAAAGTAACTACTATTTCCCAAAAAGACACCGCGCGGACCGTATAATATTGAGGTTTATAAAGGTCGAATCTCTAAATAATTAGGAATTATTACAAACTAATTTTACACCGTTGCATTTTTCTTTTTTAAGGTCCCGTACCTCAAAAGGAAAAAAGGAACCCTTATAGGATCACTCGTGTGTCTGTCTGTCTGTCTGTCCGTCTGTCACAGCCAATTAGCTCCGAAACTACTGGACCGATTGATTTGAAATTGGGTATACATACATATGTAAATTGGTGACCGCAACAGGGATGCGTAACGTAAATTAATTAATTTTGAACATGGGGCCCACTTTTGGGGGATAAATTAGAAAACTAAAAAAAAAAAAGTTGTGCAACTGAAATGGTGTGACATATCAAATGAAAAGGCTTAGTGTGAGGATCTTAAATGTATTTCTTTTTTTTAATTTTAATTAAAATAGTTTAGAAGTTATTTAGGAAAATAGGTGAAAATTGAAAAAAAAAAGAAATTGAATTGATTGAAGAATTGTTATTTAGGAAAATAGGAAATTTCAGTTTATCATGTATGGAACGGAACCCTCTCCACGCGGGTTTCCCTCGCACTTGACCGGTTTTTTTTACGTCAATTGACTGACAAACAAGCTGACGTTACGCCCACCTGATGGAAAGTGGTCACCGCCGCCCATGGACATGCTGCCCGCCCACCAGAGGTGCCGCCGATGCGTTGCCAGTCTAGGGAGGATGGGGAATGGGGATGGGATAGGGATGAGGGAATAGGCCTCCGGATCTCGTCACTCACCGTACGAAACGCAATAGCAAGCTATTACTTTACGCCGATATTCTGTGAGAGTGTGGACGTGAGCTTACCTTAAATCTTCCGAAATGTAACGCTTTCACGTTTAACGAAGTTTACTTTTTTAGTAACGGATTAGCGATTAAAGAAGTTAACTATTGGATTAACGGTGCCCAGCTAAGTTAGTGTGATATGAAAATAAAAATGTAAATTTTACAAGAAGGGCACGCCACACGGTATCTTTCACATGTGTAAATATACCAGCAGCGGTACAAACTCAGCAAAAGTCGATCTTCATACGATTGTCATTCTGCACTTCACATACATACGTATACATAGTAACGTCAGTGTAAAGAGCATTGCAGTTCATCACAGCCGACAATCAGCTCCACAGGAAGCTGATAACCTATGAATCACAATGCACAGCGCATTATGTAAGGATTGCGCGCGCGCATGTGTTAATTACTATCTATCCAGTTTTCTGTGAACGATCAAACTTTTTATCCAAGCAAAACGTTACTTTAATTGTAAAGGAATAAGAGCTTTGTCAGTGCACTGGAGTCCACGGCAGTTGGTAGGCCTATGCACGCGATCTATGCGTTATGTTATGGATCTATGCTGATTCCTCGATTACGATCAGTAAAAGTAGACCACACGGGCTCTTTCACATTCTGAATGTACCAGCGCTTCGAAAGGTGACATCTGCTGACAAGACAATTTATAAAAATTCATCAAATAATTTTACGACACAAATGGGTAAATTAGGTCTAAACAGCCTACCATTTTAAATAAGAAAATTTTTGTATCGTGATTGAGCTGAAGTTGAAATTTTATTATTCTTCTTAAAGTTATTGTACGTCCGCAATGGGCAAGGGGTCATCCATAAAGTACGTCACACGTTAAGGGGGGAGGGGGCCGACGAAGTGTGACAAGGGGTGGGAGGGGTCCTAAGTTTCGTAACGTCACATTTCAAAATCGAATACATCAAAACATGGGCTAACCCTAAGGCTTGTGTCTCTGTCGTACTAATAGTTGTGCAAAAATGACGGTTGCTTTTCCCGCTAGCGTGCCGGTCTGTCCAATAAATCTCCATTTTCGTCCATTAGCAAAAACATTTAAGTATCGTATTTAGCAGTTTGAGTTCAATTATCTAATGGCCAGGACAACACCTAGTTTTAGGCGTTTCGGTCAGCCTTAATTATCTATTTGTCACTGTTGTTTCATAGTTATTGTCTGATAGAGGGGTGTGGCTTGGCTACTATTACATGTAATTAGTGATTATGTTTTAATTTATTAGCTTTTTTATATACTTACTTTATCATCCCTTTAAGTATGGAATTTCAAAAAATCCCTCCGTAGGGCACCTCTAAGGTACTCGAGGAATGTCTCCTCCAAATTTCAACCTCTAGGACCACCCGTTTAGACTGTGCGTTGTCTATAAGTGAGTCACGGTACTGTTTTATTTGTATTTGATTAAACATGCCTACTTATTACCCTGAGAACGCCCCTGAAAGTAAATACGTATACCCGCTAAGTTGCTATTGCCTGCAAATTGCAAGGTAGAATGATTGGCCTATAACGGAACCACTTTTCCTGTTATTCTAAATTAATGGGTATTTTCGAATGATATTAACACCTGTGGACCCTGTGGTTTCCCGCAATCGTATTTTAATGTTGTTTTTTAGAATATTAACCATTAACCTTTTGGCCGCCAAGCATGTCTGAGAAGTAACACGAATTTCAACTTTTAAGTCAAGGTAGTGAAGGTCTTTTTTACCCTGTATAGCCTGTCACGCATAGTCGACAACGGCGGCCAAAAGGTTAAAGAAATTTAAGTGGATATTTTGGAAACAAAATAATTTTAGCTTTAGCAAAATTTAAGCTAAGCTTTAGTGTATCGTGGTAAATTACTTCATATTTACTCTAAGTATTCCTACACTGAGAAAAAATTACTGTACCGACATACGTAATTCTGGATGACACGTACGTAATTCTGGAGAAAAACGTACCTAACGTAAGTAGAGACTCGGCTACATAAATAATGTTGCGGGCTACATAGATAATGTTGCGGACTACAAACGCCACGTAACAATCAACATTATTTCGGATGCTTCGACATTATTTGGACTTGGCTGCGAATACATTACGGTAATGCAGGTATAGCATCAAAAAATTTCTCAGTGTACAAAAAAATACATTTATATTAAGGCCACAGGTTAAAAACAAACCGGTATGGCAACAGCTGGAACCCATACCTTCAAAACTAATCTTAAACATAATCATAGCTATTGTATATCAATCAATACAAGCAATAATATCCCTTATGGTAACGCAATAAGAACGTAAATAATTATGGGGTTCTATGCAAATGCATGACACAGTCTGTATGCGCACGTGCGCTGGACTAGATCGTGGGCTTAATAGCCAGGACAGGATATGCTTTAACAGCTGCTCTAAGCACTAAACAGCTCGTAAAAGGAAATAGCGGCAGGTCAGAAGATTTTATATCGACTTTATTTATACCATTGAAATAAATAGTAAGAAACGGCTCAAAGCAATTCACGCGATGCTTACTTTTGTGGTGTCAGAACGCGAATCTGACACCATCGCACGATCAGTCGCATCAACCAAGGTCCTTGGACACCCGTTTAAGTGACACTATTATAATTAAGTATTTAGTACAATTCCACAACCTGTGAGACAGCACCACCGACCCCATCGTCCACAATGATATGATAGCGTGTAACATACATACATAGCATCACGCCCGAAATCCCTAATGGGGTGGGCAGAGCCACAAAACTACTTGTGGCCACGTTCGATTTATTAGTCCTAAGATGGTATGATGAACCGTATGGTGACAGGTGATCAGCCCATCGCCCATACAGATAGTCCACCATGTTGGAGAGGACCCGTCCCTTAGTCGACTTTTACGACATGCCAGGATGATAAGCATCTGCACGCATTCTATGCTATTTCTTCACTCCCAGTGCAGCAGAGGAGTTCATAGCGTGTAAATCAAGCAATATTACTTTTGTATGAATCAAGCAATATTAGACTTGTGTATGAGAACTAAAACATCACCAGTAGGATGTGGCGCTGGCGTTTGACAACCTTCTATGAGACTTGTTACACGTATTGTACTGATAGGCATATCGTTCTTTTGAGATCTTTGCTTTATACTCATGCTAAGGAAGAAAGTATCGTTGATCAAGTTGTGAACGCGGGCGAGATAGGGAGGTACACGCTTTTTACTTAATTTCATGTTCACAGTCTTCTCGGAATGCATGCACGTTCCAACCAACCAACTGTTCAAAAATGGCACAACGGCAATGGCAGTGGCATCTTAAATTACACAAACTGCAGAACTACGAATTTTTCAATTTGACGGCTGGGTTTTATAAAGATCCGTTCTATCTTTCCGTTACGAAGTTCAAAAATGGTGCTGCATGATTTACTAAAATTCAATTTGACATTTAGTCCGACGGACTTTTATGAAACCCGGCCTAAGATCTGAAGGACCGTCTGTTCGATCAAATTTCGGTCACAAATGTCAATAAATTTACTGATTTATAATTTTTTTATCAGACATTCGGTCTAATTTTTCTATAATACCTTTATTAACACGCTTAGAATTTAAATCTTAGAAGTCAATTTTAACCTACTTCTAGCTGTCGTAAAGATTTGAAACTTTGAGTGTATACAAATCGGATGACAATACAATCATTTGGTACGTACCATTGGTCTGATCTGACCATGCAGCCAGTAGTTGGATAATGGAACTCATTCATGACTACTAGGAAACCCCTAGAGTTTAGGCTCATTTGGTTTGTTTTGACGAGTCCAATACATTACACTACATTGACGACGCGTTTAGCCTAGTTGGTAGTGACCCTGCCTCCGATGCAAGCGTCCCGTGTTCGATCCCCGGTAAGGGCAAATATTTGTGTGATGAGCACGAATGTTTGTTCCTGAGTCTTGGATGTTTCCTATGTATTTAAGTATTTATTTCTCTATATAACTATGTATATTGTCGTCTAGTACCCATAACACTAATCTTTAGAGCTTACTTTGGGATTAGAACGATTTGTGTAAAAGTTGTCCCCTGATTTATTATTATTATTATTATTATTATTATTATTATTACCTTGGTGATGAGGGTCTTTTGTACTTTTTACTGCGTTACTGACAAAAGCGTGTTTTTTTAGTTTTTGTGAACTATAATTATTTAGGAGCGACATCATTATAACGTCTCGCAGTTCCGATTACATTTTGTTATGCATGTCAAGAGTCCAATAAGTACACATGTTCCACAATGCATGGGACCATGACGCATTTGTAGGGCAATGTCAACGCCGTGGGAATTTGGAAACAACTTAGGTAATGTTAGTCTAACCACATTACTTTGTTATGAACTCGATTATTGAAAGATATCATCTGAGCTTGGTCCATAATAGATTGGTGAAAGTAGAGCACTGAAGTGACTCTAAACACTCAAAATGTGATACAATATTTCTACTTGTTTTGTTGAAATAATCTTAACTGTCATAAAATAATATAGTAGAAGTTCTATTGGTGCAAAACCCGCAAAAGTTGGAGTCGTGGGTTTGGAAGTTAACCCCGTTCGAAATTCTTTTGTCCATGTACCTAACAGTAAGTTGTGTGTGACTTTAGCAATTTAGCAATACTACAGTACCTAACAAACACGGGCAATAAATTTAACCGGAAATGGAATTCCTAATTTCCATGACCTAGTCCGCTATCCGTTAGAGCACGAGTGTACATATAATCATAATTTAATGGCCTACGCCATTACCGCAGCGTTACTAGGTCTTAGTGTGAATGCCCTCAGTTCATAGCTTTTGTTCGCCAAGCCTCAGTAATTGTGGGCGAGAATATTTCAATTCGCATTCCGAATCTAGCCTACAAACGTCCCACTATCGAGCAAACAAATCGTTGAGAAGCAATTCCCATTCGAATACTGATGTCTACATATTGAGAGCGATCCCATTTCTGAAGATTTACAAAGTACCGATCAGAAGTGGGAGTTCGCTAAATATGGTAGTAGTTTTGCGTAGCCAAACAAGTAAAACAAAAGTGAATCGCGAAGGGATGCGCAATGGCAACTTTGCATACAATATCGATATATTTAATGCATAGGTCAAACATGAATACGACAAATAATATTCCCGACTGCCGAGACATTGTAATGGTTTAGTAATATATATAACTATCGGATATAAAGGAAAGGATACTATACAGGCTGTCTCATTGTAATCGGTCAGTATGGGAAAGTCTGAAACTATAAGACATACGAAGATCTGTTCTTAGGAACCATGTCATCGATTTTAATGGGAAGAACAACCATGGTGGACATTTGGATAAATTCAAGTACCTTGCAATCTTAGAAGATCTTTTAGAGGCCCTAGGAGACATGTCGGCAGAAGTAAGAGAACAACTTTATTTTCAACAGTATTAGTATTATCTAGTATTAGTGTTAGTATTTTTTAGGAGTATGAATGCGGTTTTTCCTTTTATTAAAATCGATGACATGGTTCCTAAGAACAGATCTTCGTATGTCTTATAGTTTCAGACTTTCCCATACTGACCGATTTCAATGAGACACACGGTATAAGATTTCATGAAGGTAAACAATTGCTCTTTTCATTAATTCATTGACAATAAAGACACAAGTAATTAAAGATCAACATAAATAACTTTAATAACACAGTTGGAACTGGAAACTGTTATTTCACAGCTCCCAAGGTCTTCCTCTAGCTACTTCATGCTCTATTATGGTTTACATTTGGTGGCAATCGGACGTGACGTGGCGGAGGAAACGCACCGTGTCTCTGTGGGGAAGTCATCATTCCCATCCCATACTGGCCCATCCAGAA
This sequence comes from Tortricodes alternella, assembly GCA_947859335.1. NCBI lineage: Eukaryota > Metazoa > Arthropoda > Insecta > Lepidoptera > Tortricidae > Tortricodes > Tortricodes alternella. Next base: position 4,073,146 of record OX401988.1, on the reverse strand, counting down.
ATAACCACCAGTTCTACCTGGGCCCTCGATCCATCGGACGATCATACGAAAAGTTCAAACCAGTTAGACGCCAACAGCTCAAAAGGAATTGGACATTCTATAAACAGCTGTTGACGAAGTGAGTGCGTTGCCTTCAAGTTTTTCTTTCTTTATTGCAAGTGATTCTTTAATTAACGTTTTAGCGTCCTATGTCCAAGTTACAAGTTTGCCATTTGATTGAATTTAAAGCTGCGTCTCTAAGTGGGCTTCAGCATGATCACGCCCGCAAGTTCTGCAATGCTTCTATTCTTTATTACCCGGGACACATCATATGCTGCGTATTATCTTTCCGAACCAAGCGAGCTTTGGCCGCGTTATTTTGGTATAGTGCGCTTTTTACCTCAGTTTCAAATTATATTATCATTTCTCGATAGTATACTGTAACGAAAGTAGGTTGCTTTATAGGTTATTGTGACTGGCCAAGTGTGAATGCCGGTTTGAATGTCATATTTTATCTTAAATTAAAATTTAAAATTAATTAGAACGCCGGCCACATTTGATCAGATCGTCGTTGCTGTGCCTTCGCGGCGATAACGTGTATTTTAATAAAAAATATAAGCAAGTTCAAGCAGCCAGTCGTTTCAATTGAAGTGAGGTTCCCCGATACGTGCTCTACCTGAGTTGCAGTTCTCCACATTACTCTACGAACGAGGACTGATTACCTATCAAATAAGATTAGTTCGACAAAACTAACTTCCTACGAAGCACCTGGCTCCGAGTAGTAGGTACATAATGTTTAAATAATAAAAACATATTTTATTGTATTCGATATGTTGATTTTGCGCTACATAAATAAATTTGACGACGCATCGGAAACAACAACAGAAAATTTAAAATATGATTTCTTAGAAACGACCTACAACAACTACAGTTGGAGTTCAACACGGTTCGGAATATGAAATATGAATTATTATTTACACTGCTCCGAGTAACTTAAATCATAAAACCTTCCAAGAATCACGCTTAAAGTAGTTTCCCCATACGACAAGACTAGAGTGCATCAGTCACCGTGTTACACCCATAAAAGTTCCTGGCGATTAATAACTATAAGGCTACGGTAAAAAATAAACAAGGGAATAAATAACATGCACTCGCACGCACATGCTGTGACGTAGGCGCACCCTAACGGATGTCGGACGCATTCTGTTTTAGAATTCGTTACTGCATTTGGAAAGCGTTCGGGTAATAGGTACAGATATAGTGAATAATATGTTCGGTAAAACTCGGATCTCAATCGGAAGACGACGGGACCCGAAGTGTCAATTAATTATTGTATTAAATGAGTTACATGGTTATTATATTCATTAATATGAAACTTTATTATTTACAGTCAAATATCAAATTGAAAAATGACAGCATGGTATGATGGGTACTGGCCTCCAATTCTCGATGCATTCGAGATAATGTCGATAGCGAGATTAAACGTCAGATTCATACATTTGTGTCAAATGACTGTGTGCACTGAAGTTTCTCGATTGTGAGATTATCTCGAATGCACCGAGAATTGGGGGGCCTCCTGAAGCTAATTGAGAAAGCACGATAAATACGAACTTTTCCGATAAAACACGATGGAAACTACTTATGCACTACATCTGTACCTAGCTGTTGCGTCTAAACCGCTCCAGGGCTTGCTATTGCGTTTCGTACGGTGAGTGACGAGATCCAGCAGCCTATTCCCTCATCCCCATCCCATCCCCATTCCCCATCCTCCCTAGACTGGCAACGCATTGGCAGCACCTCTGGTGTTGCAGATTTCCATGGGCGGCGGTGACCACTTTCCATCAGGTGGGCCGTCAGCTCGTTTGTCAGTCAATTGACATAAAAAAGGGCTTCAAATGCAAACATTTAGACAGACTTGTTGGTACGTTATTTTTCACCATTAAAATAATATATTTTATCTACACCCATATCATAAAACCTCCATTGGTTAATCAAAAACCGTAGGAAATGACCACCATTTTGACAACCAATTAGGAAAAACCAGTGCTGCGATGAAAAAATAAAATGACTTCTTTATCGTTTTTAGTAAAGAAATGAGATTAAATTTGGAACAGCTGTCAAACTCAAGTGGGTCTCTATTCTAGTATCCATAGATATTAAAGCAGTTATTGATACGAAACGTCAATTCAGTATGTTTTTTTAATATAAACTGCACAATATTTGATCTCGAGTGACGTGAGAATAGAGACTTCATCCGTTTGTCTATAATTTAAAAAAAAAATGGTCTTGACGGACGGCCTCCATTATATGTTGACGTTTTGCTGAACGAAAGTAGAATTTTGTTGAATTGAATAGAAAAAATTGTTTGTAATTTACATTTTAGTTGAAAATATGAATAGTTAGTAGTCTTCTCGGAGTGTGTGTAATGTGAAAATGCGCCAGATATCGGAAATATGCAGCCACGATTGCAACAAATAACATGTTGCCAGAAAATATTGTTTCTGAACCCGTCATGGAGGATTTATAATATGTGTGTAGATAAAGTTATGTATGCAACTCTGCATAATTTGGCCTTAAAACACACGTGCGATCTTATTATGAAACTCGCTAAAAGCTCGTTTCATAAAACCCGCACTAGTGTTTTAAGGCCTATCATTATGCAACCGTTGCATAAACTACTATTTTTATACGATAATACGTGGCAAACCTAACCGAACTCCGACGAATCAGCTACTCCGAAGTCTTGGTTGGCAAATCGGAAGCATCCGTGATTCATAGAGGAAATTTAAATGACTGTATGCTAAACTGGCATTAACCACATCCGTGGCTTGAATACAATCAAGCGTTTATATTTTATACTTTAATCTAATGCTATAAAAAATAACGTGATGTTGATAATAAATTATGTCAAATTTTGGACAATCCCAAATAAATAAATGGGTCATTTAAATTGCCAAATGATTTATGATGATTAATACTACAGATAATTTACAATAGGTATACACTGAGAAAAATTACTGTACCGACATACGTAATTCTGGATGCCACGTACGTAATTCTGGAGAAAAACGTACCTAACGTAAGTAGAGACTCGGCTACATAGATAATGTTGCGGACTACAAACGCCTGTATATGTTTTTACATTACCACGTAACAATCAACATTATTCCGGATGCTTCGACATTATTTGGACTTGGCTGCGAATACATTACGGTAATGCAGGTATAGCATCAAAAAATTTCTCAGTGTATATGGTACGGCTAAGTATGTATATTCATAACAATTCCAGACTTATATTAACCAATTTTATTATCTATGTACTAGATTGTGCCTGCGACTTCGTCCGCGTTGACTCGCGAACTGCATTTATCCGGGATAATATAGCCTAATGTTACTCTCAGGCGCATAAACTATACCTATGCAAAAAATCACGCCTATCCCTTCTTCCGTTGATGTATAATTTCTGTTTTGCGTTAACTATCTGTAATTTTGTTATCATATGCATTGTCTTTTCGTATTAACTCCAAGGTTCGGTAGCAGAGATCCCATTAAGGCTAAGTTCGCCTTTGTACATTCCATATCGTCGCTGCGCGTGCAATACCGCGGAAGAGCACTTTGTAAATACCGCGTAACAGCAGCACGGCACAAAATTGAGATATGTAATGATATGTAGTTAAATGACTGAGATATTCAGTATTTTCTTGTTCCTAAAAAATCGCAAAAAATGCAGATACGCGGTTTTTACAAAGTGCTCTTTCGCGGTATTGCACGCGCAGCGACGATATGCCAATTCTTGTCTCCATTTACTTATGTGCAATAAAGAGTTTAGATATATACTATTACTATGTAATATGTTTGATTATTTTGTTCCTTCTGCTCTCTCCCCAACTGTATACTGTGTATTCAAATTGCTTGATGGACCTTCATATAATTTTCAGTACATAAATTAAATCATTATTATTACATAACACGACTCCCCTTTTTAAAAACTGCGGCCCTAGTAAGGTAGCGAGCATAATTTATCCCCAGTGCATATCTTTCTTTGACAAGTACCTACTACACAGCGATGAAATGGGATAGCTTATCCTCATGTCAACCTGGCTAGAGCCGCAGGTATCTAAATCCGACACTATGCGTCAACGAAACAGTCACATTTATATTCCAAACACGACACGGACAGTAGCGAAGCGATCCAGTGTCCCGTTCATGCCTACACCACCTAAATTATTGCTATACTAGCCGTGCCCGCGACTTCGCCCGCGTGGAATAGTCTTTGGGTAGCATTTTTTTATTATTTAGGTCAATTATTTTACAAATAAGACATAAGTATAAATACTTTCACCTTCACTTTGGGCTGATCACCTGTCACCATACGGTTCATCATACCATCTTAGGACTTATTAATCAAACGTGGCCACAAGTAGTCTTGTGGCTCTGCCCACCCCATTAGGGATTTCGGGCGTGATACTATGTATGTATGTATGTATAAATACTTTAATGAGGTATTTGCAGTGTTTCACTGCAAAGAGCTTATTAAATTATTTAAGCATACTCGTATAAGTACATAAGGTACAAAGTATTAATATGAGTTCTCCGTAAATGTTACATCAGAAAAGCTCTAATATTTTGTCTCTTGTCGCAAACTTATAAAACATTCACATAAACCTTACATATTTCCATACAAACTTTCATCCCCTATTCCCTATTGTTATTTTACACCCTGGAGGGTAAAACTTTTACAAACTTTGAATGTCATATTTATTTATATCGAATCAACCGCCTAAAAAATGAGTTTCACGCTTATAGCTCTAAAAATGACGATACTACCATACAACTTTTCATTCCCTCCTTTCCACCCCTTACAACCCTTTTTCGGATTAAATGTGTGTCCTTATGTCCTTTTTCAGGCTCTACACTATCTGTGTACCAAATTTCATTTAAATCGGTTCAGTAGTTTTGGCGTGAAAGCGCGACAGACAGACAGTTACTTTCGCATTTATAATATTAAGTATGGATTTGAATATGGCTTCCTTCTGTCTGTGGCAAATGCAAAACGGTAAGCGGTGTGCTAATTCCTTTTTGGGTTGCACCGGTAAGGTGTGGAACGCTCCCGGCGTCTGTATTCCCTGAATCATACAATCTTGGTGTCTTCAAGGTAAGAGTGAACAACCATTTAAGGACCTATAGTTAGGGAGCTGGGTGCCATTTTGGTATGTGATTTGTTCGTCTTTCATATTGATAGGGATGAAAGTTTATGTCAATACAAATCGATTTGGTCCAGTAAATGAAAGTCGTACTGCCCTGCTAATCCAAAAAGCGCTGTCGCAATGAGAGTAAGTCTTGAGAAAATCAACTTTTTGTACATTGTCATAAAGTCGATTTTCTCAAGACTTACTCTGATTCAGATAGCGCTTTTCGGCTTCGCAGGGCAGCGTATGTCCCTGCGTTTTTGAATTACAACTTTTAAAATCGTACAGAAAAAAATCAGCGACCAAGACGTCTGCCAACTTTTTTTTTCTAGTCTTGGAGTCCTTATGAATCGAATGGACGCAACGAGAACTACGAATAAATGATTTAGGATAGCTTTTTTCATTTACAATTTTGTCACTTCATCCCGTTATAAAACAGAGCCCTGCACGTCTGCCTATTCGATGTTCATCGTTTTGAGGATGATTCTGACCATCAGTCCAAGAGGCAAACACGCACAAATGATTTATCACACCTTTTTTTTTTAATTTAAACGCTGTCAATTGAAAACGCAGCGCTACCATGGTGGCAGACTATTTTTCTGTGGTTCTTTACATTGTCATTAATCGAAGAATTCAGGTCTGCGAAGCGAACAAATCATATAGAAATTTTGGCACCCAGCTCCCTAGCTACTAGGTTTCATGACTCTTTCAGGGCACCCACCGTGTTTCAAAAGCTATAAAATCTGACTACACTCCTGATAAGGCGACAACCGCTAAAGAAGGCCGCTATTCAACTCTTATCTAAATGGGTGTACCTACAAGTTTAACTGGTAAGTTACTCGCTTTAGCCGGCGACTTCGTCCGAAGAGAATCATTCCCGAAAATCCTTCCAGGATAATCGTATGAAAAAGTATCCTATGTTCATCTCTACTCCATATAACAGGCGACATTTGTGCCAAATATTATGGAAATCTGTTAATTCGTTTGGCCGTGAAACGTAACAAACAAACACTTTCCCATTAAAGTATTATATGAGTATGGATAGTCAATCCTTACTAATATTATAAATGCGAAAGTAACTGTCTGTCTGTCTGTCTGTCTGTCGCGCTTTCACGCCAAAACTACTGAACCGATTTAAATGAAATTTGGTACACAGATAGTCTAGAGCCTGAGAAAGGACATAGGCTACATTTTAATGCGAAAAAAGGGTTGTAAGGGGTTGACAGGGGGGGATGAAAAGTTGTATGGAAGTATCGTCATTTTTGGAGCTAGAAGCTTGAAACTTATCTTTTAGGCTGTTGATTCGATAATAAATATAGAAGTTTTACCCTCAAGGGTGTAAAATAACAATAGGGAATAGGGGATGAAAGTTCGTATGGAAATAATCCTATAAGGTTTATGTTAATGTTTTATCTATTCCACGCGGACGAAGTCGCGAGCACAGCTAGTATTTATATAAAGTACCCACTAACTTATGCCTGCGAACTGCCTCGGGAACAGTGCATTTTGCAAAAAAACCCGTCTATCCGTTGCTTCGTTTTGCGGTGAAAGAGAAATAAACAAACACCTCCGCATTTATAATATTAGTAAGGATAATAATACTATTTATATAAAGTATGGGTAAAGGAAGCTCAACTGTCAAGCCTTTTTTATGACCCTGGATAATCTGACAGGGACTTCCTCCTTTTAATCAATGGCTCTATGCAAACGTTCCTTGCAGCGTATAATTTATGAGCACGTCGTTTGCGAACTTGTACGGTTTCTGGACGGTCACTCAACTCTGGTTCGCTTGGCACCACACATGCCATAATAGGTGTGTTGGCAGTGTAACCCACAGTTAGTAGGTAGGTAGGTATACCGTGTAATCGTGGTAATGTAAAGCTATGTATGTGGTATTTTAACCTACGTAATGCGGTTTTCAGTCATACTTATTGGAATATTATCATGGTTTTACGAGGACACACCAAGATCAAGGTAAGTGTTTTCGTCTTCTAACCTAGACCCTGTCCTCGTTTTCCATCAGGTGAAACTCGCGTAAAACGCATGCACAGTCCTACATGAAAAAATTACCATTGCCATGCCAGCCCCTTTCTCCCTCATAGTCCTGGGCACTCAAAAGAATATTGTATAAGCATCTCAATATTAGCCCTGTTCCTAGGGTTGCCAACTATCGATGAGGCAAAATAGTATTTTCCAGTCAAAGGTATAAATAAAATAGTACACTGAAAGAACATATTGTACTTTAAAGAAGAACCTTTCAAATTAATCGAATGTGGCCACAAGTAGTCTTGTGGCTCTGCCCACCCCATTAGGGATTTCGGGCGTGATGCTATGTATGTATGTATGTCACTTGATATGACATGTGATGCACTTCACAAAAGTTTTGCAATTTTCTTTGTTGCACCCAAAATATACCCTCAAAATCAGAATTTGTTTATTAACACTATATGTCACCTAACTTGTCACCTTGGGTCACCTAACCCTGTTATGTATTATTTTTCAAGTTTTTTCCTGAATAGATTTGGAAAAAATAGGCTGTGAAAACAGGCAGACGGACACAAGTGATCCTAATAGGGTTCCGTTTTTCATTGGATATTCAGAACTCTATAAACATTCAAACTGAGACATAGCAACACATCATTATCAATTATTCCGTTGGCACAGCAAGCACTTTGCAATAACGGAAACTGTCCAACATCCTCTGATATTGACTTATAAAAGTTCAGTATTTATGTAAAATACAGCTATGTCCAAAAATTAGTCATAGCTGAAAAAAAAAACCATTTAGACTGACCATTTAAGTTTACTTTATATAATTACTAGCGGACCCAGCAGACGTCGTCCTGCCCGGTAAGTCACCCTTATCATTTAGGGGTATGAAAAACAGATATTCGCCGATTCTCAGACCTACTCAATATGCTCAGAAAATTTCATGAAAATTGGTCAAGCCGTTTCGGAGGAGTACGGGAACGAACATTGTGACATGAGAATTTTATATATATAAGATATACAAATTAATAAATCATCACCCAGGAGCAGGGTTTGATATTTCCCATATTTCAATTTTATATTTAATAAAATGGGTTAAACTTCTGGTGACAAATTCTGTTAAATTATTGTAAATACTAGATATAAAATAAATGTTTTAAAAGTACACTGACACCAAAATTCAGCCTATTATGAATTTATGTTTTACAAAATAGTTCCTTTGCTGGATGAAAAATTCCCAACACAATCAATGCAAGAATTTTATCAGTGGACATTTTTACCTGATTCACTTTAAACTTTGAAGTTGATCTTAATGTTAAACTTTGTAGTTAATTCATTTCATTGTTAAGATAGTTTAATTAGTGCCGAGTTCACCAACAACTAAAGAGATGTTTAAGCGTTAAACAATTGTTTACGGGTGTCAAATGTACCGGTGGATTAAACGGTTGATTAAAAATAAAACGTCCCTTTAATTGTTGGTGCACAATGCACTTAAAGATACATTTAATATAAAGCATGCGGCTCTACTTTAGCTACAAAGGTGTTTTTTGTTATGTATCATTAACAAATAACGCAAGCACAATACCTATCTATTATAGAAGAGTGTGAACCTACGGCTTTTCATACAAAACCCGATAACGATTTCCATCCCTCAAACGTTAACCGATTTTGACCAATTTTTGATAGGTTGTCAGTCGGAACAAAATCTAGGTTTATACATTTTGGTTTTTACACTAAGTAAAATTAAGTTTTATTGTTGTTTCAGTATTCTCATACAAAACTAATTTCGGCGATTATTTGACTTTGTTGATCTTTAATCAAAATTGAATAACATAGACCTAGATTTTGTTTTGACTGATAACCTATCAAAAATTAGTCAAAATCAGTTAACATTTAAGAGGTGGAAATCGTTATCGCCTTTTGTATGAAAAGGGTGATTTTTGACGTTAGTTCAGTTCTCTTAAATTTACTTTTTCCTATTCATTTTTTTTTTATCAACTAATAAACAAAACAATACTTTGTTTATATGCTTACTTTTGTAAGTAATTAATAAGGGCAATAACTTACTTCCTTGGGCTCCCGTAGTGCGCGTCGTAAGGTCCAGTAAAACCAGGAAATACACAAGATACAAGCACCAGACACATGAACCATCACCTCTTATCATTTTAGCACTTCTTATTGTATTTTGTGACATAATTTACAACCAAACACTAATAAAACGGTCAACTACTAGTTACACCATAAATATGAACTAAACTTTACATTCTCGTTATAATAAATAAAGTTTTTGTTCTAACAAAGCACTATACACAACACCGTTCATAAAAACAACTCGACTGTGACTCGCTTGTTGTACGCAACACAACTCGACTCACGTCCCATCTATTCGCCGCGAGCCGCGAAGCGCAATCAGTGCTAGACAAGGACAACAAGACACACGACACTACGACACGACCAAACATCATCTGCACTCAACTTCACTCAATTCAAACAAAATTTAATGTTTGTCAAGTTGCACAGCATGCATTTGTTTCGTTGTGGTTTCGTTATAATTTCAACAGACTGTCTTCACTTCACATCAGCTTCATTATCTGTGGCCAATAAATAAGTGTTGCAAGTTCCCTATACATTATAGGAAATTATTTCATTCATGATTATACAATTTAACCTCAAATTGTTGCGGAGACAAGACCGTTAAAATAAGCAAAAAATAGCAGTGCTCTACCCCGTAGCAAACTATTTTTTATCGCGCACATAAAGAATTCGTACCTTTGTACTATACTTTTTGATGGCAATATTGGGTAACTGCAGAACTTGTCGTAAAAAACCTTTGTGTTTTAAAAACATTAACCATTTGACCAGCTTGTATTTACTTTGTTATTTCTAAAGTAATACATAGTTATATGAATTTACTTATTGTCAAGTATCTAATATGTAATCAATATGACAGTTTGTATATAAATCGCGGGGATTCCTGCAAACGTTGTCGCCCACTAAAAATAATCCCTTTGTACTTAGTGATGCGCGATTGCGAATGATTAGAATAATCGAATATTTAGCAAATACTAACATCCGGAATCGATTTGCAAATATTTATGTTGATAATCGATTGACTGCTAATTTATTATGGGGAAGTTACGAGAAAATCAAAATGAGGTTTAAATGATACATTATGAAAGTAAATTTAAACAAAAGCATATTTCAGAAAAAAAAACAGATAATTTTAACATTGTTTTGATATTGTTTTTTTAGTTATGATTTTAGTTTTTTGGACATCCTCATTAAAATTTGTGTCATGTTCTATTTCTACGATGTCCATTTTGTATGGAGTGTTTTTGCAAGTGGTATGAACAATGCCTTTTCCAAGCTTCATAAATCATAAAATAATCAACATAACATTTTTTTTCCGTATACAGATCGGTTTCTATTACTAAGCACTTTCCAATACAAGATGAAAAAAATTATACATCTTCCCTATTACTAATAGTAAAGCCTAAACCTTAAATTGAAGAATTTTCATTGAATTGAATCTATTTTAATAATAATAATAATAAATAATAAATCATTTATTTTCAGGCATCTAGTGGCCCATACATAAATACCTTACAGACTAACATACATATTAAAATACAAACTAACACACTATTTCTGCTGTGTGACGCAATTTCATGGTGTCATATTCAATCAGCCGGCCGCGGAATCGCCGAAATATGACACCCTTCGGCCAAAACTCTTGTATCATGAAGGCCGATAGATCTTGTATCGGTACGCTCACCACGAAGGAGTTGAAATTCACCTTGTGGCGGGATTCCAACCGCTCGACCCTCAGGTTTAGCTTGGTCTTGATCCGCACATACTCTATAATATCTTCCGCCTTTGTAGAGTGGTGTAGTCGGGACACGTACAGCAGTGTGGTCGGTGCAGCTGGACGCAACAGATGTTTCGGTCCAGTCGGTGCGGATCCGCACTGGTTTCTTGGGGTGAGTTTCTTCTTCTTCTCCACCCTAGTGAAACCATCGCTGTCCACCTTCAGACCAGTCTTCGGCAGGTCAATAGGTTGACAGCGGCGTAATGTTTGTCATGCTTAGTAGGTGTACTGTAGGCTGCGCTGTTGGTAGATTTATTATTAGAGATAGGAATTTTCGCTACAATTCAAAAATAGAGTGCAGTGGATTCTTTGTTAGTTACTATTTATTATTGAATGAACGAATGAATGGTTATTACACATTACATTGAACATGAATGTTTCCACACATTACATACATACATTGGATATTGAATTAATGTCTTAAAGTGTTTATTTAATCGATATCGTGCCGAGGTACTGACTTCAGTCGAATGATTTAACATTGAGTCGAATAAGGCGAATGATAGGAAAAATCGACTAATCGATTTAATATTCAAAGTTGGCATCACTAATTAACGTCAAATTCGTTTTGTTGTTGCTGCCATTGTTGGTGGCTTTAAAATTATTACTATCAAAGTCTGTCTTGTGATATGCATACCTACAAGTTCATTCTTCAGCGACAATATTGACTAAAAATAAAAGATTCTGCTAACCAACCACACTGCGCTAATAAGTACGTAAATTTTACTTTCTTTATTATTTTGTATATACCTAAGTATATATATTATATACATTTCCTAAAAACGTTTGCCAAAGTTTGATGTTTCAACTTAACTCTTATCAATACATTCATACTTTGGTGACTCATCTGTTAGACTCGATTGTTTTGTTAACTTATTGCGTACTTTTGTCACTGGATGTTTCTGGAAAGCGGCATAATAGAATAGGTGACATCAGTGCCTTACAAGCTAACACGGCCCTGGCCCACTGGTAGAGACATCCCAGCCGAGGTGCTCACAGCGAGCCTCGCTTCTGTATTTCCGTGTTTGTCTTTTTGATATCTCAATTTAATTTAACTTATTTGGTGGCTTTTGGCTTGAATTGAACTTTGTCTGGGTACCTACAGGAAAATGTGAAAAAAAAACAATATTATTGTTTTCTTTTTTAAATTTTCCTGTTTAGTTAATTTCCTGGAGAAGTGAAAATACAGAAAGTACCTACAATAGCCTTTATTGACATACCATCAGTAAACTACATAAAAATGTATGCTTTAATTAGGTATACTATACATGTAATTTTTTATTTATCTATTTATGTTTATTAGGTATATTTATTTCTGTATGTTTCTTTGGTAGTCTTTCATATTTCCCTATCTGCTGCTTGTTTTCTCAATGGCCCTAATTCTTGCTGAATTCGAGATAATCTCACAATCGAGTTTAAACGTCAGTGCGTACAGTCGTTTGACACAACTGTATGAATTTTTCGTTTAATCTCGAAATCAACATCTCGAATGTAGCGAGAATTGGGGGCCGGCTATGGCCTTTGTATCATCATCAGATCGGATTAATAACCATTCAATGGTGTAACCATACTTATACAGCAAGCATATCTTATTAACATGTATATGTATCTCATGGACCCTGGCACGATGTAGCAATTAACATCTGTCTCGGCATTTAATCTTGAGTATATTACTGATTCGTTATAAGCAAATAATGATAGCGTAATGCACTAGAATTGACAATAAGGTTTATGTGGCCTCAGTTTTTCCTTTTTTAATATAATTTAGAGACCAACGCCTCTATTCGGGAACGCTAAGTGATTCTGTAGTGACTCGTGAGCGAGATTTCTCATCCCGCTCTTACGCATTTCGCGTCGTGCGGAAGAGTGGAATGAGAAATCTGGCTTACGAGTCGCTACAGAATCACTTAGCGTTCCCGAATGAGGCGCCAGCGCCTCTATTCGCGAGATTTCTCATCCCGCTCTTACGCATTACGCGTCGTGCGGAAGAGTGAAAGTTCCCGAATAGAGGCACAATACCTTTTCCATGCAATCCCAATGGTTATCTAGATTGCTTTGGTTGTTGTCATGTGAAGAGATTATCTGCCGTAAGTATGGATACATACATAAGTATGTTTTTTTTTTTGTGTTATTAAACTTATAAGATCATGTGTGTTGCTTTTATTTATGATGAAACAAACTGGCTATCACAAATGAAACATCCTGTTTGCTGATATTGAATTATACAAAAATATAAACTAAAAATGCTTGGCTAACTATTTCTTTTAGCATTGTTTATTCATCATTACTTAATTGCTGGCTTATAGATAACATAGGAAGTTTTACTAATGTGTATTATTGTTCTAAGTCCAATTAAATATATTAGCTCCCTTATTGTTGAGACTGATTTTATCAGTGAAATTAATAATGTACATTGTAATTGACGCAGTGGCGTAGCGTGGGTGTACCCTTATTAAGGTGTTTCAATTTACAAGACTAAAATAAGCAGTAATTCTAAAGAACTTTTCAGCAAGAACAATCATCATTATTGTGTATTTTACGGGTTACAAATAAAAAGGATTTTACAATATACCTAATAATGACATTTATTACTGAAATTCATACATGCATGCATAAACAATCTGAGCACAGTATAACATACGGGAACTCCCTCCCTGCATATCAATACAGATAATGTTACCAGTCACTACAATGAGTCTTGCTCGATGTCGATACATGTGCAATACTCATTGTAGCGACACCATCTGTATTGACTTGTAGGAATGTCCCGTATTTTATATTGTGCTTGGATTGTTTATGCATGCATTATTATTGTACATTCATTAAAAGAAACGGGATTCCACATCATAGGTGTGACAGAAATGTGAAATGAAATGGTTCTTTTCCAAGGAAACCTTATCAGAAACTCATTCCTTTTCAGGTAAAAATGTGTACGATATTAAATAGAAATGCTATCATGACGGGCTACGTGGACTCATTCTGCTTGGCCTGCGAGACGCATCTCCGGAGTGACGAGGATTCGCTCCTGCACATTGCTAAGCCCATCCACAAGAAGAACCTGGATGCCAGCAGCTTTTTGGACAAGTATAAAGAAGACCGAGTTAGGAAGGTACGATTTCATTGTTTTTCCTATAGTTTGCTGCTTAGAATGTGGCAAAGGCTTTTTTAGTGTTCCGCGTTTCTTATGAATGGTCTCACTGTTGGGCAAAGAAGAAATTACCTATGTATTACAATATCTATAAAAGTAAATAAAATTGAAGTGCCTGTTTGTAATCTCAATACAATAGCTTTTTACTAAATGTGTATGTGTATTTATAACAAATAAAGCATATTTATAATAACAAACAGTTATGGTTAAAAAATAAATTAATGCATTTAAATTCATCATCATCCATCTACCTATATAGGTACAGGACTTTTTGGACACATCCTTGAATTACGCAGGTGTATGCATGCGGGTTTCCTCACGTTGTTTTCCTTCACCGAAGTGCAAGCCGGTATTTGAACACGTGACCCTCAGCACGAGAGGCCGCGTCACACCACTAGGCATAGCTGGGCACGGCTTAATCAAATAGTTAACTTCGTTAATCGGCAAACCTTTAACTACTAAAAAACTTAACTTCGTTAAACGTTATTTAAAGCGTTTCGTTTCATCTGTCTCGGCGCCTGCGCATTGACAGAACGTGTTAATGAATCCGTTTACAAATTTTAAAGTTAACTTAAAATTTAATCCGTTACTTGAAATGTTAACTTCGTTGATTAACGATTAACGGTATTGTGCCCAGCTATGCTACCGCTGTTAATTGGTCTTAACTATTTTGCCAGTTTTTCTGATTAATTGTTTAGGTTAAAAAGGGCTACTACTGTGAATTCTGCAATGTGTTCATGAAAACTGCAGCCAAAGTGGGACCCCACGTGGCCGAACCCAAGCACTGCGACAAAAAGGCCACGCAGCCATTGAAAAGAGAAGGTAATATCGTAACCATACGACAATACATTAACCTTTTGACCGCCAAGCATGTCTGAAAAGTAGCACGAATTTCAACTTTAAGTCAAGGTAATGAAAGACTTTTTTACCCTGTATACGCTGACGGCTGCAGCCGACTGTGGCGGTCAAAAGGTTAAAAGTACTCTAATTTATATGAACTGAACTTAATCGCGATAATAAATTATTGAAAACAAATTTGGTTAAGTCCCGCTTTCATACAAATACCTGTGTCTAAATAGTCTAGATAAATACAGGCGCGGTCCGAGGGGGGGGGGGGGGGGGTCGCTGGGGAAATGACCCCCCCCCCAAATAGTACACGTCCTCTAAAAATTTACAAAATAAAAATGTCTAGTCTTAAAGTAAAGTCTAATTTACTAGACATATTTTATTAGTGACCCCCCCAAAATTTCATGCTGCCACCGCGCCTGGATAAATAGGAACTTTAGATAATAATTAACTAGGTCAAAAATAGACGCGGAAAAAAAGAAGAAATATAAATAATTAATTATAATATTTACACTGAATAATTATTTATGCTACAACGTTTATCATACAACGTTTTACTATGTATTGTGCTAGGAAATAAAAATATATATATTGAAAAATTAATGTATTGATCAAAATCGAAATCTACTACAGTAATTAATAACGGGATTAAATGAAGTATTCTTTTTATTGTACCTGAATGATAATCTGTACTTGACTAATTTGTAAACCTTTTCTTAAATAAATAAAACTCTGCGTCGAGCTGACGATGGAGTTTTAAAAAAAAAAACTGATATTTAAAAAAAGCGCTAGTGTGAAAAAGTGGGATTTGCCTCACAATTTGACTACTTGGTAAACGCTCTTGTCGAGCTCGCTCTTGTAAAATCTCTTTTTTTTTAGGGAATGGTGTTCTAGCATTTAACAAGGTGTTTATTCCGGACAACGCCTGGCATGGTCTGATCGAGAACACATGCGCTGTGTGCGATGCAGAATTTGATAACGCACAAATTCACAAAACTGAGACGACTCATATCCTCAACTTGGTACTGATTGAGATTGAGTTTGGTGCTGAACAGAATGTCTATAGAAAGGTAAGTTGCAGTGGCGAAGCCTGCCTACAAGCCGATTCCTGACGGCTTTACCAAGCGAGAACGCTACGGCTAGCTGTCAGTGAAGTCCATGTTACTGTAACTAAATGTCAGACTCGCACGTACGGTTCTAATTATTCCGGCTTCCCTTAGGAAATATTTGACGCTTCGCCACTGGTAAGTTGTAGTTATTGCGTATTTACGAACCGGAACTTGAATGCTTTGATTGAAGATCATGACTTGAGAGTTGACTGGTCTGACTAGTGGCTCAAATTTTGGAATCCGAAGCTACTGATCATGAGTTCGATACCTGTCGTACTGTCTTATAACAATGGAGGCATCCATTGGCGTCTGGTTGGGGTTGCCAACTCTTCAAAGAGCCCCCGAGGACCCCTAAAAGCTAGTCGATAAATCCTGAAGACCCCCTAAATCGCTAACCATTTTTTTATTTTGTAGGCTCCCTTTACCGCAGACTGATAATCCATTCCATATCAGACTCTTGGCAGTGTGATTGTAATTGTAACAGGCGAAGTATGGATGACAATTATTCTGAAAAGGCACGGTTTTCTTTGCGAACGCACGAAAGATGCAACTAGTACTGTCACAAGCTTAAAATTTATTTTACCCCTGAATTTAGGGGTAAAACCCCTAAGTTAGTAATCCTGCGGCTGGTTGTTTGTTCATCTTTCTGTGTCGTTCACGGAAGATAAAGGTTATCCTACTGCGAGCCGTTTTTTATTTATTTTATATTTACAGAATATTTCTCTTAAATGTTACCAAGAGAAAAAGTTTTTGTTAAGAACTGCACTATAATTTTATTTTTCATTTGCGTAATTCGGTCCAAAATTTACTTCCAAGTAGAGTTACAATGACGCCGAATACGGCCGTTTTTTAGGGTTCCGTACCCAAAGGCTAAAAACGGGACCCTATTACTAAGGCTCCGCCGTCCGTCTGTCCGTCTGTCCGTCTGTCTCCAGGCTGTATCTCATAAACCGTGATAGTTAGAAAGTTGTTGCCGCTATAACAACAAATACTAAAAAACAGAATTAAATAAATATTTAAACGGGCTCCCATACAACAAACGTGATTTTTTTGCTCATTTTTGCTCGGTATTGATAACGGCAACAGGTAGACGCTTGAAATATTCACAGAATATTTAGATATATATTTACTTAAAAAATAAATAATTAAATTAAAATAAAATAAATATTTAAGGGGGGCTCCCATACAACAAACGTGATTTTCTTGCCGTTTTTATACATAATGGTACGAAACCCTTCGTGCGCGAGTCCGACTCGCACTTGGCCGGTTTTATTGTATTCGGATATTTCAGAAAAAATTATACATTTGAAATAATAAAGGCTTTCAATTCGGTAGTAACATACATTGGCAAATTGCCATGGACAAATACCAGTATTTTGGTATTTCCCGGTAGCAAGCTGATTACTTTTCCTCTTAAACGAGACCTGCTTCCGTAACAACTGGAAGGATCCAATCGATTAAAAAAAAGAATCGTCCAAATCGGTCCAGCCATCTCCGAGTAATCAGGGAACATATATAAAAAATTGAAAAAAAGATTCCGACGAATTGAGAACCTCCTCCTTTTTTGAAGTCGGTTAAAATGCCTTTCTCTATAACCATTACTGCAAGGTGAAGATAAGTAAATTTTGGTAGCATTGGAATTTTGACGACGCGGTTAGCCTAATTGGTAGTGACTCTGTCTTCGAGGCTAGAGATCCCGGGTTCGATCCCCAGTAAGGGCAAATATTAGTGTGTTGAGCACGAATGTTTGTTCCCGAGTCTTGAATGTTTCCTATGTATTTAAGTATTTATATAAGTACTAGTGGACGCGCCACAGCTTCGCCCGCGGTATTTGTACCGACTGCAGCGCCATCTGCCGGGCTGATTTGTGAATCTACACCAGCAAGGGCACCACCCAAACACATGCAAAAAAAACATTCAAATCAGTTCAGCCGTTTAGGAGGATTTTAGTGACATACACACGTACAGTATAATTATATATATATATATATATATATTATATAAAGATGTATATCGTTGTCTCGTACCCATAACACAAGCCTTTAGAGCTCACTTTGGGATGAGATCGATTTGTGTGTGTTTTTTTTTATATCAATTGACTGACAAACGAGCTGACGGCCCACCTGATGGAAAGTGGTTACCGCCGCCCATGGACATCTGCAACACCAGAGATGCTGCCAATGCGTTGCCAGTCTAGGGACGATGGGGAATGGGGATGGGATGGGGATGAGGGAAGAGGGGTGTAAAGATTGTCACATGTTTTTTTTTTTGTGGATACTGTGTTGCATTTACAGATCATTTGCTGAAATGAATTACACGGAATATCTTCACACTGTATCTGTATTTTGTTGCCTACCTAATTATTTTATTCTTTACTGGTGGACCCGCCACAGCTTCGCCCGCGGTATTTGCCATACAAACTTTATGACCCTTTTTCACCCCTTTAGGGATGGAATTCCAAACAATCCATCCTTAGTGCACCTCTAGGGTACTCGAGGAATGTCTCCTCCAAATTTCCAACCTCTAGGACCACCCGTTTAGGCTGTGCGTTGTCTGTAAGTGAGTCACGGTACTGTTTTATATGTATAGATATTGTCTAACTATAAATTGATTACGAGAAATGAAAAATTATGAAAAATAGCAGCTAATTCTTTTCCCTGTAGCATTATCACTTACCTGAGTTTTGTGAGGTAGCTAAGCGATGCGCTAGGAAAACATCTACTAATAGGATTACTTCATTTTGAAATGACGGCAATCCTTACTGGGGGAATATTTCCTCGCTCAACGCTTAGCTGTTCCGTATAGATCTGATGAAAACGCAGGCCTCTAGCTAGAGTTATATTTAAAGAAGGGCATCGGGTGTTATAAGGTAGTATTATACTATGAACAAACAAACTTATCTTAATTAATGGTATTGTTTAAGGTAGAGCATTTGTATTTTATGGCTGCCATATGCCCCCTCACCCAATGTTTTTAGGACGTTAGTGTAGTATACCTAACCCATTTTCAGGTGGATGACGCCACTTTCCAATGCTTGACATGCAATGAGGTTTGCGCCCAAAATAGTATAACGGCGCATTTTGATGATTCGAAGCACAAAAAGCTGTACCAGCAGTGCTGTGTTGCAGCCAAGACTAAATTCAATGAGCCCAAACAAGAAACCCCAGAAGTAGTCAAGGAAGACAAACAAATAAACGAGAAAGAGCCCGCTAAGAAAGAAAAGCGTAACAATTCGCCTGAGAATAACGAAAAAAATGAAAAAATAGTCAAGACACCTGAAGCTGAAAATGCCAAGGTAGAACCGAAGAAATCTCCTGATACCGAGAAAAAACAGGAAGTAAAGAAAACCAAACCAATGCAAAATGGCACAAGCCAAAATAAAATGGGCAAAACCGATAAAGTCATATGCGAGACTCTGGGGGCTGTGGATTTTATCACTAGAGACGTGCGTGGAAAGCATTGGTGCATTCTATGCGACTGGAGCTTGGATGACCAGTCTGTCCAGGCCCACGTGAAGAGCAAGCACCATCAGACTCTGCTAAGAATGCATAAAAAACGAGCTGAAGAGAAAGAAGCAGAACCGGACGAGGGATCCGACGAAACTACTAACAATGATGTTGATCCAAAAGCGCTCTCCAAAAGCAAGATATTAGATGAAGCAGACGAATTTCAAAAGAACAATATCAAACTTGATTTCGTCGACAACTTGGCGTTCTGCAGAATCTGCTCGAAGAACATTGACTTCGATTGGGACTTCATCAGAAACCATATTGAGGAGCACAAGAGGAAACCGGCAAAAGCGACAAAAACCGACAACGTAAAGTCTTTTACATCTGGTGACGACAAACCATCATCGACAAATCTCTTCACGAGTCCCGTTCGTAAGAACGACGCGAAACCCAAACAAGATAAAGAGAAAGGATCCCGCGCTTCCTCCGTCGCTTCTAACCGTGACAATGACGTCGAAGTGGAAAACTTCGCTAAACAACACGACCTGACTTACAATCGTGAGGTCAATAACGCGTTCTGCCGCGTTTGCGTTACGAAGGTACCAGCGGCCGTAAAGAACATGAGGGAACACGTGAACGGCGTGAGTCACAAGAACAAAGTTGCCAAAGTAAACTCTAAGCCGAACGTGGCAGCTGTGGTTAAAAAGCCTTCCAATGAATTTATAGACAGCATTATAACAATAGAGAACATGTTTTGCAAGGACATAGTGATCAATGAGAAGTATTGCGTGAACATCTTCAGCTTCATAATGGTGACTCGGTGTGGCTCCCAGCTGAGATGTCAGGCTTGTGAGATGAACGTTTCTGCTTCAATGTTGGATGAGCACAAGCAAACACCGCGGCATGAGCGGAGTATGAACGATGCTCCGGTAGTGTCTTCCGAGGAATCGGAATTTATAAGAGAGGTTAGCATGCAGGCATTTAATAAAGAATTACAATACAATACCATTTAAGATCACATGCATTAAAATTATTGACCAAAAATATTGTAATGATCATGTTATCAATCGATCAATAATATCCTAGATTATTTAACACTTCTGGTGTTTGGGAGTATAATATCTTGGGAATCTGATAATCCAAATATCTAGTAAATCAGCTATCTGGTATTTTGGGAACGAGCGCTATATTGGAGGGTAGATTTTGGAAAGTAAAGTACAGACTCAATAGGTGATTGAATCTCCGCTAGCTGCGATTTAACGATTTTTGCTCTTACAGATCCGACCAAACATATTTCACTGCGGCTTCTGCAACCAACTGGAATCTTCCTGGCGCACCATGGAGTCGCACCTCAAGTCCACAGCGCACCGCGAAGCCAAGACTGCAGCGAACTGGCGGTTGCAGGAGTACGTGCCAATGATCGTCCAGCATAAGGCGAGGCAGCGGATGGAGTTAATGATGTTCAGTAGAATGCTGATGGCGCAGATGTTCGGAGCCGATTAGAAATACGTAAAAAAATATTTTAACTGTCCAATTAAGCAGTGGACGAAACTGACGCCGGTTCGTAGCGACCTTTTGCAGATTTCACATAGTATAGTTTATTTGATTATGAAAAGCTGTTTTGAAGGCAGCAAACGAAAAGATGAAGACTGCAATAGGTGCCTGGAAAAGTGATATTAAAGTTAGCTTCAAGGGTAAGAGATAACAGATTCTAGAATTTAAGTTTAGAAATGATTTTGATAAAGTTTGTGCCAAGATTTGTAAAAGTATTTATAACAATTTAAAAACAAAAGCGAAAATAAAAACTGTATCTTCGCGTCTTGCACAAGCTGCCCGCGAGTCATTTGTCGTCCCTTACATATTTGATTAATTAGACAGTGACGCACTGAGCGACAAACGACTCGCGGACATGTTGTGCTAGAACCCCTTGTTTGAGTATTTTAATCTTTATTCACTTTTGTAATAATTAGTTTAGATTATCTCGTGTTTAGCTCTCTAAATTACCATTGACACTCATATAATTAACCGACGTCAAAAAATAAAAAAACCGACTTCAAAAACCCTTGGAAAAGTAAGAAATAATGACTGGCCTTCGTAAGTAAATTACCTAGAAACGTCAGATATATGGTTGATTAAGTGATACATTAAATACCTCGATATCGGTGTCAAGTAAATGAACAAACACTTTGAGGGATGGATTACCTAATTTACTTGCCACCGGCTTCGATATATTTTACCTTTTGGACGCCATTGTCGACTATGCGTGACAGCGTATACAGGGTAAAAAAGTCCTTCATCACCTTGACTTAAAGTTGAAATTCATGTTACTTCTCAGACATGCTTGGCGTCCAAAAGGTTAATGTATCACTTAACAATATATCTGACGTTTCCAGGTAATTTACTTACGAAAGCCAATCATTATTTCGTACTTTTCGAAGGGGTTTCGAAGTCGGTTTTTTTATGTGTTAATTATTATTTTTTATTAGGTATGTTCTGAACGCAGCTACTGTTAGCTA
This sequence comes from Tortricodes alternella, assembly GCA_947859335.1. Taxonomy (NCBI): domain Eukaryota; kingdom Metazoa; phylum Arthropoda; class Insecta; order Lepidoptera; family Tortricidae; genus Tortricodes; species Tortricodes alternella. The sequence continues at coordinate 4,051,053 of OX401988.1, read as the reverse complement.
GTATTAAGAGGTCTATTTTCATAATATTTTGCTTTTTCTTCGACTATTGTCCGTTTTGAACGGGGACCTTTCTTACATTCCTTTTTGTTTTTGGTTTTCTATGACGCTACAGTTTGTCTATTATTAAAAACTATCTTTTAAGTCTCTTTTAATTTTCTAACATAAGCTTGTTGCTTATTTTTGTCACCTATATATAAAGGTGCTCTAACTATAAAGAAAACCGGTCAAGTGCGAGTGAAACCCGCGTGGAGAGGGTTCCGTTCCATACATGATAAACTGAAATTTCCTATATTACTTTAAATACCATAGTTTTCTTATAGGTTTTCCTGTAATCTATAGGTAAAGAACTATTTTCTGTATTTTTTTCAAAATTTTAGGCCCGGTAGTTTCGGAGATAAGGGGGTGGGGGAATGGTCAATTTTCACCTATTTTCCTAAATAACTTCTAAACTATTTTACTTAAAATTAAAAAAAAAATACATTTAAGATCCTCACAGCCCTTTCATTTGATATGTCACACGATTTCAGTTGCATAACTTTTTTTTTAATTTTCTAATTTATCCCCCAAAAGTGGGCCCCGTGTTCAAAATTAATTAATTTACGTTACGCATCCCTGTTGCGGTCACCAATTTACATATGTATACCAAATTTCAAATCAATCGGTCCAGTACTTTCGGAGCAAATTGGCTGTGACAGACGGACAGACAGACAGACAGACACACGAGTGATCCTATAAGGGTTCCTTTTTTCCTTTTGAGGTATGGAACCCTAATAAACAAATAAAATAATGGTCTAATTTTAACTATATAGGTAATCAAGAATTTGATGCCATTAATACATGTCTATGGATATGTGCGATTAGATAAAGATGAACTGCCATGTTTGTTGACATGTTTTCGACGTTTTTTTTAATCTTCCAAAGCTTGCTTCTGAAGTTAGTCAGGTCGCCAACGACTTAAGAGGAGTGTGAACTACGGCTTGTCGTACAAAAGGCGATAACGATTTCCCACGGTTGTCAGTCAGAACAAAATCATGACTTTCTTGATCTTTAATCAAAATTCAAAAAACTTATATACCTAGATTTTGTTTTGACTGACATCCTATGAAAAATTGGTCAAAATTGGTTAACATTTAAGGGGTGGAAATTATTATCGCCTTTTGTATGAAAAGGCTGATTTTTGCCTTTGGTTCACAGTCCTCTTAATAGCTAAAACCTAATGGAAACATAGGTGTGAGCAAACTTGCTATAAGCTTGTGAAGTGAATTTGTTCAGTACCCGATTATGAGGTTTTTTTTCCAAAGTATTTGTCGTTTTCATGACTTTTTCTGGTGAAATTGTATAATAATAATTAGTTTTAAGTTATAAATACTTTAACATAACAAGTGGTACTGAGATGCTGAAGGTTGATTGTAAGCGTACTGACATTATTTATATTTATTAACTAAAAATTATATTATTTCGATAAGACGCCGTTATTTTGAAATTTTTGATCGCCATCAGCGCCTCTATTCGGGAACGCTAATTGATTCTGTAGCGACTCATAAGCCAGATTTCTCATCCCACTCTTCCGCACGACGCGTAATGCGTAAGAGCGAAATGAGAAATCTGGCTTACGAGTCGCTACAGAATCACTTAGCGTTCCCGAATAAGGCGCCAGGTTAATAACCTAATGGAAACAGGTGTGAGCAAACTGTTACAAGCTTGTAAAGCTAACTTTTGCAGTACCCGATTATGAGATTTGTTTTTATTTCAAATTATTTGTTGTTTTCATGTCGTTTTCTGGTCAAATGGTATAATAATAATAAGTTTAAGTTAAACATGTTATATTTTTAATTAAATCAACATTTTGTGCCAAATGCTATACATTAGAAATCAGCACGGGTCCAGTCAGTAGCAAATATGATCATTTTTACAGTAGTCAAAAAATCTGCACATTTTAGAACCATATCGTTCCAAGTGGGCGTATGGTGACGTTCTATGTATTTATTTATACTGTGTCTACTTGGAGTGACACAATATCTTTGTAGACGCAGATTCCACGTAAATGAATCTATATATAAATTGCTAAATGTTGATTGTACATGTAATTCTTTCTTTAATAATCGGTACGTTTTGAACACAACGCGATTCGCGTTGCAGTCGTTATGTCCAGGTGATAAAGACTAAAATAGCGGAGCAACTTAAGACTGTACTGGAATTCTCGCGCGGCCTATACTATTCTCATTTTCAAAGTATACTTTAAGGCAAAATGTTAATGTTCACATTGAATTGACTCTTTATTATTAATACTGTTGTAAAAACGCCACATAATTGTAATCGTATTAACCGTTGGCGTTATTATTGTATATTTTTCGATATTTAAATGTTTAACCAAATTTCTTGTGATAACTAAACTTGTATTGTAGTTTGTATTTTTAATAAAAAAATATTCATTATAAAATAGACTTTGAAATCTATATAGGTAGGTATAATGTTCTTATCAACAAAATCTTGCACAAAATTATTGCGATTTAAACTTATTGCCGCCACAATCATTTTATGGTGAAATTGCAAAAGGTGCCATGAGCGCCACAGACATCGCAGACACGCTTAGGTTTTATACCTACAGAATAGTGTTTTATAACTTGGCATCGATCTGGATTTCAACTCTTTTTTTTTCTGGCACGACAGTTAGAAGAACTTGGCCTTCTTTTTAACCCCCGACGCAGGCGGGTTTCACTTGGAACTTTAGGTAAACTCGGCTGTCGGGCAGCGCGGCGCTGTAAATCGCAATAGGTTGCCGCTCGCTCGCTCGCTGCGTCGCGCGTCGTCTTAGCGATTACTCATATTTTTTTTTATTTTGTGTATTGCTGTGCGTTCCTCAGTGAATAATATACTATAATAATAAATTAATAATAATGACTAATAACAAGTGATAGAAATTGCATTATATCTCTCGTTGTGTTAGTGATTTGCTTATAAAATATGTTGGTATGGGCTATGGAAGTTTAGGCAGGACATGAAAAAATAATAAAAAAGGGTCTGCGCGCGATTACCTACTTGTCAGAACGTGTTTTGCGCGGCGTGGTCCGCGCAGTGTTTTGCAGTTCAAATACTGTCCGTCTTTACCGGCCCTAACAGCACATAGGCATTTTGCGACCTAGTCATTATACGATGTGGTCAAATAAAGATCTGGGCATTTTGCGAGCTAGTCATTATACGATGTGGTCAAATAAAGATCTGGGCATTTTGCGACCTAGTCATTATATGATGTGATCAAATAAAGATCTGGGCATTTTGCGACCTAGTCATTATACGATGTGATCAAATAAAGATCTGGGCATTTTGCGACCTAGTCATTATACGATGTGGTCAAATAAAGATCTGGGCATTTTGCGACCTAGTCATTATACGATGTGGTCAAATAAAGATCTGGGTATTTTGCGACCTAGTCATTATACGATGTGATCAAATAAAGATCTGGGCATTTTGCGACCTAGTCATTATACGATGTGGTCAACAAAGATCTGGGCATTTTGCGACCTAGTCATTGTGGGATGTGGTTAAATAAAGATCTGGGCATTTTGCGACCTAGTCATTATACGATGTGGTCAAATAAAGATCTGGGCATTTTGCGACCTAGTCATTGTGGGATGTGGTCAAATAAAGATCTAGGCATTTTGCGACCTAGTCGTTATACGATGTGGTCAAATAAAGATCTGGGCATTTTGCGACCTAGTCATTATACGATGTGGTCAAATAAAGATCTGGGCATTTTGCGACCTAGTCATTGTGGGATGTGGTCAAATAAAGATCTGGGCATTTTGCGACCTAGTCATTATGCGACCTGGACAACCTGAGATCCACCCATTTTTTCTCTTGTAGCATTATTAGTCTGCGTTTCTGCCAGAGCTGTGCGAGGCAGCTACAGACGCGGATACAGGGTTGGGGACTATTGGGGCAATGACCCCCTGACTAACGACCGAAGCAACCTACTTTTCCTAATTTGTTTTTTATTAGATCGGATTTTCTGGAAGATCACCGGAAGACATAAAAATTAAACCACGCCTAAACGAAATCCTGTATCCGCGCCTGGGTAGCAAAGCGATGTGCGAGAAAAAAGTCCACCAATAGGATTACTTCATTTTGAAGTTGGTGGATTTTTCCTGGCTCACCAGCACAGCTCTGAAACGTAGCCTAAAACAATTATGATGATGACAAACAATGGTTTTAGGACGTTAGTGTAGTTTGCTTAACCCATTTTCAGGTGGATGACGCAACTTTCCAATGCTTGACATGCAATGTGGTTTGCGGCCGTAATACTATAACGGCGCATTTTGACGATTCGAAGCACAAAAAGCTGTACCAACAGTGCTGTGTTGCAGCCAAGACCAAAGTCAATGAGCCCAAACAAGAAACGTCAGTGGCAGTGAGGAAAGATAAACAAATAAACGAGAAAGAACCCGCAAAGAAAGAAAAGCTCAAAGAATCGCCTGAGAATGATGTAAAAGAAGAAAAATCAGCCAAGACACCTGAAGCTGAAAAAGCCAAGGAAGAACCGAAGAAATCTCCTGATACCGAGGAAAAACAGGAAGTAAAGAAAACCAAACCGAAGCAAAATGACACAAATCAGGATAAAATGGGGAAAAACGATAAAGTCGTATGCGAGACTCTGGGGACTGTGGATTTTATCACTAGAGACGTCTGTGGAAAGCATCCGTGCATTCTATGTGACTGTTCCATGGATGAAAAGTCTGTCAAAGCCCACCTGAAGGGGAAACACCATCGGTCTCTGCTCAGAATCCATAAAAAAGGAGCTGAAGAGAAAGAAGCAGAATCAGACGAGGGATCCGACGCAACCACTAACAATGATGTTGATCCAAAAGCGCTCTCCAAAAGCAAGATATTAGATGCAGCTGACGAATTTCAAAAGAACAATATCAAACTTGATTTCGTTGACAGCTTGGCATGCTGCCGAATCTGCTCGAAACACATTGACTTCGATTTCGACTTCATCAGAAATCATATTGAGGAGCACAAGAAGAAACCGGAAAAAGCGACAACAACCTACAGCGCAAAGTCTTTTACATCTAGTGACGACAAACCATCGTCGAGTCTCGTTCGTAAGAATGACGTGATACCCGAACAAGATAAAGAGGAAGCATCCCGAGCTTCCTCCGTCGCTTCTAACCGCGACACTGAAGTCGAAGTCGGAAACTTCGCTTACCAACACCATCTGACTTATTATTCTTACTTCAATTACGTATTCTGCCGCGTTTGCATTACGAAAGTACCAGCGGATATAAAGAATATGAGGGAACACGTGAACGGCGTGCGTCACAAGGACGAAGCTGCCAAAGTAAACGCTAGGCCGTACGTGACAGCTTTGGTTAAAACGCCTGTCAATATATTTATAGAAAGCGTTAGAAGGATAGAGAATATGTTTTGTAATGACGTTGTGATCAATGAGAAGTATTGCGTGAACTTCTTCAGCTTCTGGATGATGACTCGGTGTGGCTCCAAGCTGAGATGTCACGTTTGTGAGTTGAACGTTTCTGTTTCAATGGTGAATGAACACAAGGAATCGCCGCGCCATGCGCGGAGTTTGATTACTGCTCCGGTAGTGTCTTCCGAGGAATCTGAATTTATAAGAGAGGTAAGCAAGCAGGCACTTAATAAAACAGCGGCCCTAACATGCATGACACAAAGATGAGATAGACCGTCTTATCTCTTAGTGCGTCTCTCTCACACTAGTGCCGACGAAAGAGATAGTCATAGAGATAAACGGGTTAAATTTATCGTTGTGGCATGCATGTTAGGGCCGCTGTACAATACAATACCACTTAAGATCACATGCATTAAAATTATGAACCTAAAGGGCAAAAATCTTGTAATTATCTTGTTATTTTAAACATGATGTGGAGTTTATCTGATGTCAAATTCATATGTAGACCTCACGATATTATTGACTTCGGCATACTTGAGGACTTTATCAAAAACCCACTCGGTATTTTAAAAGCCAAAATGTATATTTTTATGCTATGATCTTGCATAATTACGCTTACAATACAAATGTATGCGATTGAATCAGTGCGCATAATATTTTACTAGCGACCACGGAAGCTTTGTGGAAGGAATTTAAAAATATGACATGAATGACACAAAGATAAATTAAACCCGTTTATCTCTATGACTATCGCTTTCGTCGGCACTAGTGTGAGAGATACGCACTTAGAGATAAGACTGTCTATCTTACTTTGTGTCATTCATGTTAGGGCCGCTGTCCCCAATGACCAAGATGAACATATTCCCTATACACCGGTTTCCTGACTATACCACTTTCCCCAACACAACTCAACACAACAGATTTGTAACACCTGTAGCCCTAACATGAATGACACAAAGATAAATTAAAGCCGTTTATCTCTATGACTATCTCTTTCGTCGGCACTAGTGTGAGAGAGACGCACTTAGAGATTAGACGGTCTATTTTATCTTTGTGTCATTCATGTTAGGGCCGCTGGAATTTTACTCGTAGCTTTTATCAAAGTCGCATTTTTTTTGCTATGGAAAAATTTGTTCATGGGCATTCTACCTACTCGTAGCTTTTCTTTATGACATGGCATTTACTTTCACTTTCAAAATGTAATTATAAAGATGGAAGTTATTTAAGAATGTATCATACCTACACTTAATTTTTGTTAACTTATCCCGCATTTTGTCTATCCACCATTTCTTTTCTTTTCCACGAGTACAATGCTGATGAATAAACTAATCAATAGTGGAAAAATGCGACATGGAAAAAAGCTACGAGTAAAATTCCGATGAAGAAATTAAACAACCACGGAAAAATGCGACTCAGAAAAAAGGTACACGAATATAATGCGTTTGCGGAACCCATCTAACAAATCGCGATTTGACGGTTTTTGCTCTTACAGATCCGACCAAACATGTTTCACTGCGGCTACTGCAACCAACTGGAACCGTCCTGGTGCACCATGGAGTCCCACCTCAAGTCCCCAGCGCACCGCGAGTTCAAGACTTCGGCGATTTGGCGGATGGACGAGTACGCCTTTAGTCGACATAGTCTATTAGAATATAAGGCCAAGCAGGACAAATGCAACTGAAAAATAACAAAATCCAAGCTTGATCGGATGGACATAGTATACAGAGGGGGGAAGTAAGTTATCTTCATACAAACGCACCGCGCGCGGCTTGTATGTCTGCGCCAAAGTATCTATGCGTCGCCGCGCGCAAACTTAAACAAAATCTCGACCCGTTTCTCAGTGCGCCAGTCGGGGCTAACACCGCACGAGGTTCGCGTCACGGCTTTTCGGCACCGTTAAATGAATGAAAAATGTGTGATAATCGCAGGAGAACGTATTGCGGTGTGTTTGGGTGTCTTAATAATTCATCGATTCCAGAATTGTCTCTGTTCAGATTACCTATTGAACAGGAACAACCCTGAGACAGTAGGCAATTATATCGCGGATTGGGCCGGAGATAGCCTACTTCCTCTCTTTATACTATGGCATGGAGTTCTTTCCTATTATAATTTCTCGTTTATTTTACTTCTGAAATAATTAAATCGTCTCATAAATAACTGGTAGTTACCTACGTTTTAATGCAGGCCAAAACTATGCCTGATGTCCTACATGCGGAAGTAGTCCGAACAAAAAAAAACAGGCCTCAGGGTCCTTAACTTTCGGGAACCGAAGGGGACAATTCTGAACCTAAACGTGTGTATGACCCAAGTATGCTCTGTAGTATATATCTACTACAATATGTTTTTACCATACAAAGTGTTTTTCGCTAAAATCTATGACGAAGCCCATGCATCATGAGCCCGGCGCGTACGCTAAACAGACTGCCACTTATTACACCTTCAAGCGAGATAAGTTCGTCCAAAATTTTTACGTACCTATAACGTTTTCTTTATATTTAAATAGGGATTTATTCATCGCGTCACGGGCCTGGCGAAAGCGTTCGAGCATGACGCATACGTGTGGTCATGGGCCTTGAATGGGTTAAACGATGTCTTGTTCTTTATATTTTTCTTTTTCTTCAACTATTGTCTATTTTGATCGGGTCCTTTCTTAGGTACCTACATTACTTTTTTTTTGTTTCCTAAGACGCTGCAGTTTTTTAATATTAAACGGTTTCTTCTGTCTCTTTTAATTTTGTATCATAAGCTTGTTGATTATTTATGTCACCTATGTAGAAAGATGCAATATTTAACTATATAAATAAACAAATAAATAAAGTTCTACTTATAACTATAAAATGTTTCTAAAACCGTACAGATTCCCCACAAATGATCTCTATACTCTGACTTACTGTCTGAGAAAACTGTACCTATTAAATCTAATACTAAAAATACCACCATTCGAGATAATCTCACAATCAAGATTAAACGTCAGTGCATACAGTCGTTTGACAAAACTGTATGAATCTGTCGTTTAATCTTGCAGTCGACAGTATCTCGAATGCACCGAGAATTGCGGTCCTGATCTCCGAACTTTCCCCCGAACCAGCCTCCGTAGCACACTAATTTTTGTCACGCTCATAAAGCGTTCGTCCCTTTCGCACCCGCGTAATCGTTAAAAAGTGACAGATGCTTTATGTGCACGATAAAAGCTAGTGTGCTAGGCCCTCTGCGGCCCTAACATGCAAGACAAGGATAAGTTAGGTTAGCCACTGACCTACAATATAACAGCAATATCACCAGTTGCACAATTATATTGATCATCAGTAGTCGATATTAACCGTCAATATCATCTACTGACGATCAATATAACTGTCCAACCAGTGACATTGCACAGTTATATTGTAGGTCAATGGCTAGCCTTAGCCTGGCGATTTCGCGCCAACGTGTCCGAACCACCCTCTACACATCGACAGTTGGACAACAAGTTTGGGTGTTGGACGATCGTGTGGTACCACTATGATTTTTAATCGCGGGGATTCCTACAAACGTTGTCGCCCACTAAAAATATTCTCTTTGTACATACCTCCTTAGTGATGCGCGATTACGAATGATCAGACTAATCGAATATTTAACAATTAATTTTCAAATATTGATGTTGATAATCGATTGACTACTTACTAATTAATAATTACTAATTGTAAAGCGTAAATCTTAAATTGAAGAATTTTGGTTGAACTGGACCTATTTTAAAATACATGGAACATGAAGAATTAATATCCCTTTCTTAATGATTCATTTTATTAATGTCTTAAAATATTTAGCAAACCGATATTGAAAACAGTATTGTGCCCAACTGTATGTATTTAAAGAACTGTGCCTAGTTAGTGACTCCAGTCGAATTTTTAAATTTAACATTGAGTCGAACAAGTCGCATGATGAGAAAAATCGACTAATCGATTTAGTGTTCAACGCATCACTATTTTACGTCAAATTCGTTTCGGTGTTGCCGTTCTTGGTGGTTAAAAATAAGAAAATATTCCTGATGAAAGTCTTGCGATATGCGTACCTACAAGTTTATTCTACGGAGACGATATTGACTAAAAATAATAGATAACAGTTCTGCTAACCGACCAAACTACGCTAATAAGTACGTGAGTTTACTTTCTTTATCATTTTGTATGTAAACATAAGTAAGTAAGTATGTACATTTGATAAAAATATGTTCTTTAAAAGCCTTGCCAAAGTGTGATCTTTTTGCAACTTACCTCTTATCGATACGTTCATACTCTCCCATTTGTTAGACACAATTGTTCTGTTAACTTATTGCATACTGGACGTAGTTTTGGGAAAAGCATCCAATCCACCATGAGTTACACTAAAGTTATTGAAGTTTGAAGCGTGTTTCCTTTTTAATTATAACTTTTTCTGCTATGGTTAATATACATAAAATATGAATATTTATTTATTTATTTATTTATTAGCCAAACATAATTTAAACGGCATGTCGGTGTTCACCAAAGCGCCGCAAAAATTCACACAATTACATAGAAAATGACATAGAGAATAACATAGAAAAATAAACAGTGAACATGGATACAACAAATAAAACAATAACTAAACAGCTACACTTCCATCCATCGCCTCGCAATATCTCATACACTCTCGACATAAATTCACCTATCGACTTGCAAACAAATCACATTCTGGTGCTGATGAAAGAAGCGAATTCAGCAACCGCAGTGCTCGAATGGCCGGGGAATTTTTGTGTGACACAGTGCGTGTCCTTGGTACCGCCAGGAGATTGGGAATCCGCAGCCGAAGAATATTTTTTGTAACAAAAGGAACAATCGGGACAATCTGTATCGCCCCACAGAACACTGCAAGCAGTCCTTAGCAAATTGCTGTTACGCCTTACCTCTAGAGAATTGAACCCAAGTACACCAAGCAAGAACTTGGTGGGGAATAGGAAGGGATAATACCCGTACATTTTTTTATAAGCATACCTTAAAAAGGCTTAAAATATACCCTTTTATTATGTATATTTGTAGATTTAATTGGGATTATTATTATATTTCTCGAGATATTTAGGAAAATATACTTTTCATGACACTTGTTCTAATTTAATGTCACAATAAACTTTTACTTAATAAATTTGCTATATATAATAAAAACAAGAATCGAAATTGTGCTTTTTTATTTAAAGTAATTTTCATTGTACTTATTAATCGAATCACCCAGGGCACCAAATATGCGGTTCATCCTCTTCTATCTTCACTTGAATTACGTTACTTTTAATAAAATATCATTACCTAATAAACTAACAATCAATTTTATTCTATAAAAATATCGCAGCACTGTGAAAACCTGATTAAACCTGTTTGCAGTATGTAAGCGGATTACGTAAAACAAGTTAGTGTTGGAACTGTTATTAGTCATAAGTAATATATTAGTCAATGCAGAAATTAATTGACTCCTCAATCAATAAATTTGATTTACTTTCTTCTCTTTTTATATTTATTATACCTATTGCAATTTACTAAAATACCAATTTCACAAAAACAATCCCCACAGATTGAATCCTTTTCTTTTCAACTTTCTAAAAAGATCCTCAAGTGGATTGTTTTTGTTGTTTCATTATCACATTGACAGAAGATCATAATACCTAGTTTCACAAATGAATTTTTACAGAAAATACCAATATTGTTATATGCATGCCTATAATATTTGAGGAGTACCATCGATTCCTCATAGATCCTCTCATCAGATCTCACTTTTACTACAATGGGACCAACTGTGAGGTATACTCTATCGATTAAAAAAGGAATCATCCAAATCGGTCCAGCCATCTCCGAGTAATCGGGGAGCATACATTAAAGTGATCCTTGTTGGTCCTTGTGTTCTGGATCCGTTTTGTTGTTTTATCATCACGTTAACATTAAATTAGATAATAATTAACTAGAAACGATCCACATGAGCTGGATCAGTTTGGTTTTTTCGCTAAAATGTTAACAATCAATCAATTTAATTTAAAAAAAAAAACAATTATACGCGTCGAATTGAGAACCTCCTCCTTCGGAATTTTTGAAGTCGGTTAAAAAAGGATCCACATAGTTTGAATTGTATATTGTTATAATTTGTTCACCAGAATCTTTGACCGAACATTAGACCATAATGATCCAAGACTAGATTTTTAGTGAGAAATTCAAATACCTAATAACTTATAAGAATTGAAAATTACTTGTGAATTTGAATAGTGCCATTAATAAACTATTCAAAATAAAATGTAGAAAATAAAATTTGGATCTTTTTTATTGTTTAGCCATTATACCAAAATTAGACTAATAATAATTTGCCAAAATAGATCCACTTAAACTGAATCTTTTTTGTTTTTATGTCTAAATATTGAAATCCAGTAAATGTATTTTACCAAAGAGTATCCACACAACGTATCGTGAATCCGACTCGGCTGGGCATCGTTCGGGAAGTTACGCCATATCTTCTCGTCCAATATACCGCAGTGTCTCAAGACGAAAGTCTTTGACCAGTGTGTGTTGCCAGTAATGACTTACGGCACTGAGACGTGGTCGCTCACTATGGGCCTTATAAGAAGGCTCAAGGTCATCCAAAGGGCGATGGAGAGGGCTATGCTCGGAGTATATATCTTAATCAGTTTAATTATTAGTGAAGTTAAATATCATAATGTGCATTGTAATTGACGCAGTGGAGTAGCGTGGGTGTCAGCGGGCCCCCATAGAATAACAAACCATAGAAGGATAGTTTACATACAACCGCCCTGACAAAAGTGAAGCAATAAACCGGTCCGCTTTGACATTTGCAAATTTTTTACCATGGTGAGTCCACTGTGAAATCTCTCGTCGGACGGCTACTCGTATCGGCCTTGATTTATTTCATTCTTGTCCGGCAGTCTAGCTCCGGCAGTAGTCACTCATGAGACATGCAAGTCCTTGTACTGTCCTTCACTTGTTCTATGCCACCATACTACGGCTAGGTATAGGAGTTTCGGGAGTATCAACGCTTTGTAGATCCATTGTACGATGTGCGGTCTCCAGCGTTTTCCTATCGCTTTTTTGCGCTGCCATAGCGCTATCGTTGCTTTCCTGCACTGGTCTCCGATGTGATTGCCATATGATACCTTGCTATTTAGCGTCATTCCTAAGTATTTGATTTCTTTGGTTAGTTCTACTTCTACACCCCTCTATTTTCAGCGGTTTGAAGGTTAGTATCTTCCTTTTATTGGTGAAAGCACAATTTTAGTTTTGGTCAATCAATCTATGCCTCTGGTCATAACTTCCCTCATAACATTAAGGGTTTAACCTCTTACTGTCAGTACGCGTCGGAGTACGCTTGCATGTATGTATATCCCTTCTTTATTGGTTTCCCTGATGAGAGTCGTGTAGAAGGCACCATAGAAGAGGGAATAGACATCCTTCTTTGTTACTGTTACTACTTATTGTAAATACATTTGGATAAAATATTTATAAGTACTTTGATCGGTCGGTTACAGTTAGTTATTCCCTCGGAAACTTTTAAATTTTTTCGGGACAAAAGCCTCTGTGTTAATCCAAGGTGTAAGCTATATCCATTCTAAATTTTATCCAAATCCGTCCAGCCGTGAAGCGCAAAGGAGTAACAAACATACTAACAGTAACACACGCACACACTCACAAACTTTCGCATTTATAATATTAAGTGTGCGGGGTTGGATTGAAATGGGCCTTGGCCTCCTACAAAGTGATGACATTCTTCCCAACTTGGACTCTTGTGGTACCTAAGATGGCTATGCCAATAGGCTAGTTTCCCGAAAAATACTAATTAGTACACATTATAAAAAATATTAAGCACATACACACATCTTTTGTCAATTAAACAAAAAAATACGAAGATATAGTGCGTTGATAACAAATAAAAAAAACCGAATCCAAAACCCCTCTGAAAAGTAAGAAATAATAATTGGCTTTCGTAAGTCATTTACCTAGAAATGGGAGATATATTCTCCAAATAATGCTTTTGGAACGTAACTGCTTGAGTTATTACAGATTATACTAAAATTGTTATATGCGTGCCTATAATATTTGAAGAGTTCCATCGATTCCTCATAGATCCTCTCATCACACCTCAACTTTGACAACCGATTAAAAAAAAAAAAACAAATCGGTTTATAAATGACGGAGTTCTGAAGTAACAAACAAAAAAAAAAAACTTACAACCGAATTGAGAACCTCCTCCTTTTTTTTTTGAAGTCGGTTAAAAATACGCCTGACGTCACGACTTTCTACCCTTTTTATCACTAAGTGACTCCCGAACCCGAAGTCCCGAACTTTGATGCGCGTTTATCTTTGTCAATTTTGAATGATTTGATAAAGCAAAAGATATGTGTTCAAAATTTTGATAATCTAACTGACGGACTAATATTAGAATTACTATTTTTTACCCAGGAAACATCCCTATTTCCTTATCCTTAGGATTGCAACTGCCCCCTTTCTTCTGTTACCTTCCATGTCATAGAATTTTCTCAATAATACCTCGTTCTTTTCCGAAGAAACTTTATTAGAAACTCATTCCTTTTCAGGTAAAAATGTCTACGATATTAAATAGAAATGCTATCATGACGGGCTGCATGGAATCAGTCTGCTTTGCCTGCGAGAAGCATCTCTGGAGCGATGAGGATGCCCTCCTGCACATTGCTGAACCCATCCACAAGAAGAACCTGTATGCCAGCAGCTTTTTGGACAAGTATAAAGAAGAACATATTAGGAAGGTGTGATCTAATATTTGTTTTATAGTTTGCTGCTGAGATTTGGGCAAAAGCCTTATTTATTATGTATTTTCACACTGTTGGCTAGGCAAAGAAGAAGTTGTTTATTATTTACATCAAAATTCGACATTTGCAAAGATGCGGATCAGATTGCCCGCATCCTTTGCGTTAGTCTTTTATATGGAAAAATTATCAGCCCATTTTATTATACTGCCCACTGCTGGGCACATACCTCCTCTCATAGTGAGAGGGACTGGGCAGTAGTACCCACGCGGGACCATTGCGGATTGGGGACTTTTTGGACATATCATTGGTTTGCAGATGTATGCAACTTTCCTCACTATGTTTTCCTCACTGAAGTCCTCGTGGTATTTCAAATTCAACTCATCACTTGAGATCCGTAACTGTTGGAGTTGCGAGCCGGGATTTGAACACGTGACCCTCACCACGAGAGGCCTGCACTTAAGACGCTGACAAGAGCCAATGACCTTGAGTGATCGGTCACTGTCTGTTTGCGTCGGAGTGAAAAAGAAGCACTGCGGTTTTTTTACGGGGACAATCAAAAACGCATGGATGAATTATATAAGTAAACTCATTACCCGTAAAATATACCTAAATTAGTAATTTTTAGGGTTCCGTACCTCAATAGGAAAAAACGAAACCCTTATAGGATCACTCGTGTGTCCGTCTGTCCGTCTGTCACAGCCAATTTGCGCCGAAACTACTGGACCGATTGATTTCTTTACCTATAGATTACAGGAAAACCTCTAAGAAACCTATAAGTTTAATGTAACGTAGTAAATTTCAGATAATCATGCACGGAACGGAACCCTCTCCACGCGAGTTTAACTCGCACTTGTCCGGTTTTTTAGTATGGGCGTGATGTAAGTGTTATTAATTATAGATCAATAATTATACAACCAAAATTAAGATAAAGAACTGTTTATAGTTTTTTTTCTATGGTATCGATTTCATTAAATCGTGTTTTAAAAATAGGTAATCATTTCATCAATAATATAATAAATATGAACGTATATTATTTTCACTTTGCCAAATCAAATAGTTTTTGTTAAAAGTGTTTAAGTAAAGCCGATTTAGGTCTTGTCAGCGCCTTAATTGGTCTTAACTTAACTATCTTGAAAGCTTTTCTGATTCATTGTTTAGGTTAAAAAAGGCTACTACTGTGAATTCTGCAATGTGTTCATGAAAACTGCAGCCAAAGTGGGAGCCCACGTCGCCGAGCCCACGCACTGCGACAAAAAGGCCACGCAGTCATTGAAAAGAGAAGGTAAATTATATAATAACAACCATACGTACTCATTAAAAATACTTTTATTTATTATGAAAACTCTTTACCTATATATTTACTAAAACGTATAATTGGGATGTTGCCTGTGGAACAATATATATAATTATAATTAGTCCGTCAGTTAGATTATCAAAAAATATTGAACACGTATTTTTTGCTTTATCAAATCAATCAAAATTGACAAAGATAACGCGCATCAAAGTTCGGGAGTGGGGGCTCATGACGTAGCTTAATGGTAAAAAGTGTGCAAAGCCGTGACGTCACGCGGAACTTCAACGCACTATATTTATCTTCGTAATTGATTGTTTAATTGACAAAAGAAAAAATATATGTAATTTTCTTTTTATAATGTAAATGACGGTTTAATTAGAATTTTTGAGGAAACATGCCTATTAGAGAAAAACTACAGTTTCTATGGAAGCTACGTGTCATAAAATAAATAAGATGATTATGTAATATATATATTGGTACAATTTTTTGTAATAAACTACAATAATGAAACTACGGAACATCAAAATACACATATATTAGTCATCTGAATCCTCCGAATCCCTTTTGTGTCTATGAGAAAAGTTTCGCTGTTGAGATCATGTCTTGTCTTGGTGTGCATGCAAAGTGATATTGATTATTATCTTTAATGAATTCTTTAATTTTTCTTCTTCATTATTCTGAATGCACTGTAAATTCCTATCGTAATAACCATTCAGCGCGACGTACCATTGTACACTGTGTGTGAATAAATGTTTGAAGTAGCCGAAGCCGCTTTCGTCTCGTGACGGTGGCTTTGTTGTAGCATATTAGTTTGTAGTGGTAGAGCCAAACAGTAATCCTCATACGTATCATAGTTCGAATGGGCCGGCTCGACCGGGGTAGTACCACACTCTCACAGAATATCGGCGTAAAGTAATAGCTTGCTCTTGCGTTTCGTACGGTGAGTGACGAGATCCGGAGGTCTATTCCCTCATCCCTATCCCATCCCCATTCCCCATCCTCCGTAGACTGGCAACGCATTGACAGCACCTCTGGTGTTGCAGATGTCCATGGGCGGCGGTGACCACTTTCCATCAGGTGGGGCCGTCAGCTCTTTTGTCAGTCAATTACCATAGAAAAAAAGTATATATATTAAATCGTTCATGGTATTTGAGCGGACGAACTGTGTTTTACAACGTAGACAATAGGCGGTCTCAACGCTAAGTAGCGATATCTTCCAGACAATCTTTTAATGACTATTTAAGCTACGTTACCCGTTCTATCACTGAAAAAATGAGAGGGATAAACAAATTATTGCTAATATCAACCGAGCGACTTATTTCGGACAGAGCTTGCAAAGCTATTTGCTAACATCAAACAAGTCAAAGCAATCACATGTCTACAATTTACAAAGCTGTTATTTATTTTCAAATAAGTCTCGGTTGCATGTAGCCGTAAAATTTGAGACAAGCCAAATTGGTACTTTGCTGGCATTTCGTTTTTTCCGTGTACGTTTTTATGCAATTTTGGGTTCCATTCGGTCATCAGCAGCGGGACGGGGCATGACGTTATCAATTAATGTGAGCTCGGGATTTTATGGATCGATGTGTTGAAGAAGTCATTGTTGCCGTGGAGCCGCACGAGAGTTTAAAAAGTGTTGCGTTGGCCCTTTTTAATCTCCCGTCTAAACAAGCACGGAGTTCTATAGGCCACATTCAACACAATGGGTCCAATTCGAAACGGTGTCCGCTAAATTGAAGATTGCCTAAACTTAAAATAAGTAACGTCAAACTCGATTATTTATAGCTCCAAGGTTCAAAATCGAGTCTAACGTTTCTTCTTTCAAATTTAGCGAAAAAACGTTCGAATTGGCCCCAATGTCTACCACCTAACGCTTAAAATCGAACGCAGCTCGTGAAAGTCAAGTTGGCGCAGCCGTGGTGACAGATATCCAGGATCTGAAGTTTCCAAAAAATTTTACCTAAATATGAGCCCTGTTTAAAAAGTACGCTGCTGCAAGCTGGCCTACCTAGTTTGGATCTCCAGAATGATGCTACTCCTAAGAATGTTGTATATCCCAAAATAGTACCGAAATAGGCCTGGCTTGCGAAGTCTACTTTGTAGCTCTAATAGAAGCTGAGTGAGATATTTCATACTAAACAAGGGTAAAATATTGTGGATCGATAAGCTGGCGTACCTAGTCGAGATCACACAGAAAACCATTGAATTCCTAAACCTAAATAAAGATTCAATTACTTATAATGTTTACACTGAAAATCTTGTTGTAGGTAATGATGTTCTAGCGTTCAACAAAGTGTTTATTCCGGACAACGCCTGGCATGGGCTGATCGAGAACACATGCGCGGTGTGCGATGCAGAATTTGATAACGCACAAATTCACAAAACTGAAATGGGTCATATCGTCAACCTGGTACTCACTGAGATTGAGTTCGGGGCCGATCAGTATATCTATAGAAAGGTAAGTGGTTTTAAAGTTTTCGTGATAAGTTGACTGGTCTGACTAGTGGGTCCAATTTTGGAATCCGAAGCCTCAGATCGTGAGTTCGATTCCTGTCGTTTAACATGCGTCCATTGAGTTGGCGTCTGGTCGTTTGCGGCCTTCCCATGTCGTTCGCGGAGCGAACACAAAGGTAGCTAAAAACAGCTAAATGTAGAATAAATTAGGTGTTTTTTTATTTGTAACAACATCGTATTTATAACAAATACGATGTTGTTACCGAGATTAAACAGTTTTTTCCCTACTGCGCGACGCTAAAGAGGTTTATGTGTTTATGGTTATGTTATGTATTTATGTTTGGTCTTGTGTGGCGGTCTAGGGACCAAACGCTCGCTTGTGCCGATTTTGGGCCTATTCCTGCGGTCTGAAACAATTATTTTTTTAGGACGTTAGTGTAGAATGCTTAACCCATTTTCAGGTGGATGCCGCAACTTTCCAATGCTTGACATGCAATGAGGTTTGCGCTCTAAATGCTATAACAGCGCATTTTGACGAGTCGAAGCACAAAAAGCTATACCAACAGTGCTGTGCTGAAGCCGAGACCAAATGCAACGAGCCCAAACAAGACACGTCAGAGGCAGTGAGGGAAGATAAACAAATAAACGAGAAAGAACCCCCAAAGAAAGAAAAGCTCAAAGAATCTCCTGAGAATGATGTAAAAGAAGAAAAATCAGTCAAGACACCTGAAGCTGAAAAAGCCAAGGAAGAACCGAAGAAATCTCCTGATACTGAGGAAAAACAGGAAGTAAAGAAAACCAAACCGAAGCAAAATGACACAAATCAGGATAAAATGGGGAAAAATGATAAAGTCATATGCGAGACTGTGGAGGCTGTGGATTTTATCACTAGAGTCTTGCCTGGAGAGCCTTTGTGCATTCTATGCAAATCGAAATTGGATGATGAGTCTGTCCAGGCCCACGTGAAGAGCAAACATCATCAGACTCTATTCAGAATGCTTAAAAAACGAGCTGAAGGGAAAGAAGCAGAATCAGACGAGGGATCCGACGCAACCACTAACAATGATGTTGATCCAAAGGCGCTCGCCAAAAGCAAGGTGTTAGATACAGCAGAAGAATTTCAAAAGAACAATATTAAACTTGATTTCGTCGAAAGCTTGGCATTCTGCCGAATCTGCTCGAAGAACATTGACTTCGATTGCGACTTCATCAGAGATCATATTGAGGAACACAAGAAGAAACCGGAAAAAGCGACAACAACCGACAGCGCAAAGTCTATTACATCTAGTGACGAAAAACCATGGTCGAGTCTCGTTCGTAAAAACAACTTGATACCCGAACAAGATAAAGAGGAAGCATCCCGCGCTTCCTCTGTCGCTTCTAACCGCGACACTGACGTCGAAGTGGAAAACTTCGCTAAACAACACCATCTGACTTACAATCCTGACATCAATAACGCAGTCTGCCGCGTGTGCGCTACGAAAGTACCAGCGTATATGAAGAACATGAGGGAACACGTGAACGGCGTGCGTCACAAGGATAAAGTTGCCAAACTAAACACTAAGCCGGACGTGGCAGCTCTGGTTAAAACGCCTTCCAATGAATTTATAGAAAGCGTTGAAACGATAAACATGTTTCGTACGTGCACTTACATAATGATCAATGAGAAGTATTGCGTGAACATCTTCAGCTTCCTAATGGTGACTCGGCGTGGCTCCCAGCTGAGATGTCAGGCTTGTGAGATGAACGTTTCTGAGTCAATGTTGGATGAGCACAAGCAAACACCGCGTCATGAGCGGAGTATGAACGATGCTCCGGTAGTGTCTTCTGAGGAATCGGAATTTATAAGAGAGGTAAGCAAGCAGGCATTCAATAAAACAAAACAGTACCTACAATATCACTTAAGATTACATGCATTAAAATTATTGTCCCAAGAGAAAAAATCACATTCGTATACACAGCATGTTTATTGTAAGCCGGATATTTATTGACTTTGGCATACATGAGGACTTTATCAAAAACTCACAATACCTTTTGTAATACTTATTAATCTTGCACAATTCCGATTGTTTCGTTATAGGCTCTTTTACGATTTTACTTACAAATTAATGCAAGCGAATGAGTGCGTATTAGTAGTTTATGCAAGTTTATGACTTCTTTATCGTTTTTAGTGAAGAAAAGAGATTAAATTTGGAACAGCTGTCAAAACTCAAGTGGTCTCTATTCTAGTATCCATAGATATTAAAACAGTTATTGATACGAAACGTCAATTCAGTATGTATTTTTAATATAAACTGCACAACATTTGATCTCGAGTGACATGAGATTAGAGACTTCATTCGTTTGTCTACGATTTAAAAAAAAAACGGTCTTGACGGAGGATCGAATTGCCGCCATTATGTTGGTATTTTGCTGAACGAAAGTAGAATTGTTGTTGAATTGAATAGAAAAAGTTGTTTGTAATTTACATTTTAGTTGAAAATATGAATAGTAGACTTCTCGGAGTGTGTGTGATGTAAAAATGCGCCGGATATCGGAAATATGCAGCCACGATTGCAACAAATAACTTGTTGCCAGAAAATATTGTTTCTGAACCCATCATGGAGGATTTATAATATGTGTGTAGATAAAGTTATGTATGCAACTCTGCATAATTTGGCCTTAAAACACACGTGCGATCTTATTATGAAACTCGCTAAAAGCTCGTTTCATAAAACCGCACTAGTGTTTAAAGGCCTATCATTATGCAACCGTTGCATAAACTACTATTACTTGCGACTTAGTCGAAGGAATTGAAAAATAAACCTACTTAGGTACCATCTTTTCACCCCTGTCTCCGATTACCAGATGTACAAGATTCCCAATAGAACGGTTTCCTGATTACACCTGATTTGTTGCATCTGATTGAATTATAAAAATAATATGCCAGATTATACAGGGTTTTTTGTTATTCGATGTCTTTTAAAAGATCATAGGGGAAATCATTTGTAATCATTTGAACCCCATAATGCATTATGCAAAAGTGAACCATTTTCGAGCTAAACACTTTTGAGGTTCACTTTTTTAAAGTGAAAGAAACGACGCGACTTCAATAACGTATTTAAAAAAAAAAACATTTCTGTCAACTTTTTTTACTTACGTACAAGACAACAGTTATTTATTATCATTATTAAAACTAGAATTAAAGGAGACGGAAACGGTTTGTAAGCATTAGCAGAATTCCAAATTAGAAGAATGCCAATTAGCAGAATGCCAGATTAGCATTATGCCAGTTAGCAGAATGGCAGTTTAGCAAAATTCTACTAATTTGGCATTCTGCTAATTCTGTCATTCTGCTATTTTGGCATTTTGCTAATCTGACATTCTGCGATTTTGCCATAAAGCGTCAAAAGGTAACTGTCCTGACCAGTGGATTGGCAGAGGAGGATCCATCACATGGCCGCGAAAAGGTTATTGATACGAAACGTCAATTCAGTATGTTTTTTTAATATAAACTGCACAATATTTGATCTCGAGTGACGTGAGAATAGGGACTTCATCCGTTTGTCTATGATTTAAAAAAAAAATGGTCTTGACGGAAGATCGTATTTGCCGCCATGTTGACGTTTTGCTGAACGAAAGTAGAATTGTTGTTGAATTGAATAGAAAAAGTTGTTTGTAACAAGTACATTTTAGTTGAAAATATGAATAGTAAGTAGTCTTCTCGGAGTGTGTGTGATGTGAAAATGCGCCGGATATCGGAAATATGCAGCCACGATTGCAAAAAATAACTTGTTGCCAGAAAATATTGTTTCTGAACCCATCATGGAGGCTTTATAATATGTGTGTAGATAAAGTTATGTATGCAACTCTGCATAATTTGGCCTTAAAACACACGTGCGATTTTATTATGAAACTCGCCGGTCGGCTCGTTTCATGAAAACCGCACTAGTGTTTTAAGGCCTATCATTATGCAACCGTTGCATAAACTACTATTGCTATTCCGCGAACACGGGTTAAATCGCGCAAATCAACTTCTCCTGAGGATGCCTCGTAGAGAGGCGAAACACATGTCGAGCGGTATTTTTGGTGGTGGTGGTTGTAGTTGCGTTTGTGTTGCTTATTTGATTATATCCGGAGGGAGGGTGGGAAAATTGCATGAACATCATCATATATATTATTTCTGAAAGGTATTTTTGTGAAGACGCTCCATATCTCCGTTAATTCTTTACCAAAATTAATGATTTAAGCGTCCTTTTAAAGCTTATGTTCGTCGCTTTGTCACAAAAATTCACAAATCGATTAAAATTAACGTTTTCGTTAAAAAATAAATAAAAATCCACGCGATTTGCAAGCGCCATCTATTGACAGTCTGTTTTAACATGTGTGTTGGCTATTTGCACGTGCAGACTAATGTGAACAGATGGCGCTACTATCTTTGTCTCATACATGATAGGGCCGATGGAGGGTACTGCGTTAATTATTATCTTTGTCAAAATTATCCGTCACTATATAGGTATTATAATAATACGTATTAAGACTTTCAATTATGAAACAGCGCGGGGCCCACAGCCGCGTACGTAAATAAAAATCATCCGCATTGCAAGCGCCATCTATTGACAGTCTGTTTAACTAAAATGTGTCGCAAGTACTCCGTTAATCTTTGTCAAAATTATCTGCTATTGACGAAAAATAGACAAATAGAGTACTAATAATACGTGCATTGACTTATTCTCACTATTATATTATTATTATCCGGTGTTTGATCACGATACTGTGCGAAAATTCGCACGGGTCAGCTAGTACATATAAATATTCAACGCAAGCGCCGCTATTTGCACGATTCAACCCCACTGTGTTCGCGGAATAGCAAAGTAATTTCCAAAATCGACCCTCCAGATTTCGGAAAGAAAAGTACCTACAAAGTTTTTTATTTATTCAAGTAATTACACAGCATTACAGTTAATAACTAAGGCACTGTGAAGTGTATAATAGGAAGCAACTAGGAATAAAAATAATAAGACAATGCAAAAATATCACAGATAAGGTAAAATTATACACATTCAACAGAAGACGCTCATCCCTCCCTCACAGAACCTCAAACAATAATCACACACAGCCATCCATCCACAGCAAAAACATCTCAGCGGCCCTAACATGAATGACACAAAGATAAATTAAACCCGTTTATCTCTATGACTATCCCCTTCGTCGGCACTAGTGTGAGAGAGATGCACTTAGAGATAAGATGGTCTATCTTATCTTTGTGTCATTCATTTTAGGGCCACAGTTGTCGATTGAATCACTGCTGGTTTCGAGTTTACGGTTTTTGCTCTTACAGATCCGACCGAACATGTTTCACTGCGGCTTCTGCAACCAACTGGAATCGTCCTGGCGCACCATGAAATCGCACCTCAAGTCCGAAGACCATCTCAAAGAAAAGTTTGATTCGAACTGGAGGCTGGATGAGGCCAAGCACTTGATAGCCAATCAGAAGATGAGGCGGGCAATGGAACTGATGTTTAGTTCGAAGTAGACGTGTGCGCCGTGTGTTTTGTAGTGGTAGAGCCAAACAGTAATCCTCACTAGATGACTACTGTTCGAATGGGCCGGCTCGACCGGGGTAGCACCACACTCTCACAGAATTCCTCAAAAAAATAACTTTGAATAGTTATAACGTGTATAATTAAATATATAAGTAAATTATTTTATTTGCTTCATTTCTTTTATATTTGTATAAAAAATAAATGATTAGAAAGACACAACTTAACTGATTTATTTTTAAGTTATTGCAAATGAAAATATATTTTTAATCAAAACAAAAATAAAATACGCCGATTTCACGCCGAAAGTACGCCTCCGCCGGTAGTGTTTTTTTTTATGTCATTGACTGACAAATGAGCTGACGGCCCAACTGATGGAAAGTGGTCAACGCCGCCCATGGACATCTGCAACACCAGAGGTGCTGCCAATGCGTTGCCAGTCTAGGGAGGATGGGGAATGGGGATGGGATGGGGATCAGGGAATAGGCCTCCGGATCTCGTCTCTCACCATACGAAACGCAATAGCAAGCTATTACTTTACGCCGATATTCTGTGAGAGGGTGGTACTACCCCGGTCGAGCCGGCCCATTCGAACAGTAATCATCTAGTGAGGATTACTGTTTGGCTCTACCACTACAAAAAACATTGAAGCTCTGTTAATTTGTTAAGTATGTTCTGTATGCAGCTACTATTAGCTAGTATTAAGCGGTCTAGTTGCATTATATTTTGCCTTTTCTTCAACTATTGTTCGTTTTGAACGGGGACTTTTGTTACATTACTTTTTATTTTTGGGTTTCTAAGACTACAGTTTGTCTATTATTAAACGCTATCTATTAGTTCTCTTTTATTTTTTTAACATAAGCTTGTTTTATTATTTTTGTCACCTACTTATATAAAGGTGCTATATAACAATAAAAATAAACAAATAAAATAAAAGTCTAATTTTAACTATGTAATCAAGAATTTGATGCCATTAATACATGTCTATGGATATGTGCGATTAGATAAAGATGAACTGCCATGTTTGTTTTTTTAATCTTACGGCTTAATAGCTAAAACCTAATGGATATAAATGTTAGAGCAAACTTGCTATAAGCTTGTAAAGTGAATTTGTTCAGTACCCGATTATGAGATTTGTTTTTTTTTTCCATGGTATTTGACGTTTTCATGACGTTTTCTGGTACAGGGCTGGATTTAGAAGCCTGGAGGCCCTGGGGCAACAAGGGAGCGGAGGCCCCCTAGAATATAATATGACTTAGATGATATTGACGGCCCCTATTGTGTGGGCCCCTCTTTTGTGAAGGCCCGGGGCAGTGGCCCCGGATGCCCTCCCCTAAATCCGCTCTGTTCTGGTGAAATTGTATAATAATAATTAGTTTTAAGTTAATCACTTTACTTTAACATAATTGCTAACTGTTTATTGTAAATGTAAATGTTTATTTAATAATTTGTACGTTTTGAACACAACGCGATTGTGTTGCAGTCGTTAAGTCCAGGTGATAAAGACTAAAATATCGGAGCAACTTCAGACTACTAGAATTCTCGCGCGGCCTATACTATTCTCATTTTTAAATTAGACTTTAAGGCAAAGTGTTAATGTTCACATTGAATTGACTGTTTATTATTATTACTGTTGTAAAAACGCCACATAATTGTAATCGTATTAACCGTTGGCGTTATTATTGTAATTTTTTCGATATTTAAATGCTTAACCAAATGTCTTGTGATAACTAAATTTGTATCGTAGTTTGTATTTTTAATAAAGAATATTCATCATAAAATAGACTTTGAAATCTATATAGGTATAGTGTTCTAATCAACAAAATCTTGCACAAAATGATTGTGATTTAAACTTATCGCCGCCACAATCATTTTATGGTTAAATTGCGAGAGGTGCCATGAGCGCCATAGAAATCGCCGACACAAAGTCTTAGGTTTTATACCTACAGAATAGTGTCTTATAACTTGGCATCGATCTGGATTTCAACTCTATTTTTCTGGTACGACAATTAGAACTTGGCCTTCTTTTTAACCCCCGACGCAAAGAGACGGGGGTGTTATAAATTTAACGTGTGTATCTGTCTGTTGCGTCGTAGCTTCCAAGCGGATGAACCGCTTTTGATTTATTAACATTTGTTTTTGGTGGGAGATGCTTTTAACGAGTATGCACGAATGTATTATCCTATCACGAAGTTAAAATGGCGGGACTCACTTGTCAGGGAAATTAAATGATTTCATTACTACATATTAGCAAATATATAGCCATATGACTTCCTTTCTGACGCAAAATGAGAGTACCTATCAGTACCTACATGATCAAAGTAATGGTAAGTTTTATCAACGATGAAGTACCAATACTTCTCCTATCTAACTTTGCTACGAATAATTCCAAGAATTCGCACTAAGCGGTACGCTTCAACATTCATTTGGCGAACGGCTAAGGAGTGGAATTCCCTGCCTGCAGACTTGTCCCCAGAACGCTACCACTTGGGTCTTTTCAAGGAGAGAGTGAATAGGCATTATCTAGGTGTCCATGCTCCATCGTCGACCTCATCATCACTTTCCATCAGGTGAGATAGAGGTCAAATGCACATCTATCTTCTATAAAAAAAAACCGGTCAAGTGCGAGCCTGACTCGCGCGCCGAGGGTTCCGCAATTACGTATGAAAAAGAAATAGTACCTTGTAAGTACGGAAACCTAAATTAGAAAAAAAAAATAGCTTTTAACAACGGGGTAACCATTTACAACCTACCTATGAA
Organism: Tortricodes alternella; assembly: GCA_947859335.1. Classification (NCBI taxonomy): domain Eukaryota; kingdom Metazoa; phylum Arthropoda; class Insecta; order Lepidoptera; family Tortricidae; genus Tortricodes; species Tortricodes alternella. The sequence goes on along the minus strand of OX401988.1, from coordinate 4,024,834 downwards.
ATAAGACAAAAAATTACTTTTGCAAGCTCCTATCTCCGTTCAATCGTAGAGTGTGATACGACTTTGCAAAGGTTATTCCGTTTAACTTTTTTTTTATGTGATGTAATAACAAATTCACGGTTTTCGGACTTTTTCCTTTACTTGTGCTGTAAGACACTGCTTCTTGCCAAATTTCACGATTCTAGGTCAACGGGAAGTACCCGGGTTTCGATTCCCTGTGGATTCCCTTGAAAGTAACAAAATATGAGACATAAACGGCCATATCTTTCAATTGCGATGACTTAGAAGGTTGATTTTTTTCACAGCTTCAAGAGATTGCAGACTTGTGTATTTGATATTAATTTCAACTTGATACCTCCACGCGTTCCTGAGACAAAGGTCTTGACAGACAGACAGACAGACAGACAGACAGACGGACAACCGAGTGATCCTATAAGGGTTCCTTTTTTCCTTTTGAGGTACGGAACCCTAAAAAATAATAGATACTAACTGCATTTTTAAATAGCAGTAAGTATCTGGTGAGCGTCAAGTTGGCGTACCCGTGAAGATATCCAGGATCTGATGATTCCAAAAAATAGGTCCGAAATAGTATCGAATTAGTACAGAGTTCAAAAAAATTGTACCTTTGTAATTTCGGAGATATGAGCCCTGTTTAACGGGTACGCTAACTTGACGTCAAGCTGGCGTACCAAGTTTGGATCTCGAGAATGGTGCTGCTCCCAAAAATGCTGTATATCTCAAAAAATAGTGCCCAAATAGTACCCCTGGCTCCCGAAGTCTCAACTTAGGTATTAGAAACTGACATATTTCATACCAAACACGGGTAAAAAATAGTACCCAAATAGTACCCTTGGCCCTTCAAATCTCACCTGCGTAGCTATTATATTATAATTGACTATTTAACTGTGTAAAAAGTAGCGCACCGTCGAGGTGGCGTACACATCTTTTACAGGGAGATTTCACCCAGAAGGCCTTCGATTTTTCAATAGGCTACTTGTATCCCAATAAATAGTACCCGAAATAGTACCCCTTTTACGATCTAAACAATACTGATAATATAATAATGTGTAACATAGAAAAAAAAACCGGACAAGTGCGAGTGAAACCCGCGTGGAGAGGGTTCCGTTCCATACATGATTAACTGAAATTTCCTATGTTAATTTAAATACCATAGACTTCTTATAGGTTTTCCTGTAATCTATAGATGAAGAACTATTTTTTGTATTTTTTTCAAAATTTTAGGACCGGTAGTTTCGGAGATAAGGGGGGGGGGAATGGTAAATTTTCGCCTAATTTCCTAAATAACTTCCAAAAAATTTATTTTAAAATTCGGAAAAAAACATATTTAAGATCCTCACAATAAGCCCTCTCATTTGATATGTCACATGATATAGTTTGCGTAACTTTTTTTTTTTTAATTTTCTAATTTGCCCCCCAAAAATGGGCCCCATGTTGAAAATTTATTTATTTACGTTACGCATCGCTGTTGCGGTCACCAATTTACATATGTATACCAAATTTCAAATCAATCGGTCCAGTAGTTTCGGAGCAAATTGGCTGTGACAGACGGACAGACAGACAGACACACGAGTGATCCTATAAGGGTTCCTTTTTTCCTTTTGAGGTACGGAACCCTAACAACTAAACTTCTTGAAAGAGGTTTATTGCCTCATGAATTAATGCGGGCTGGTTATGTTAAAACATAGACAAATGGAAAAATATAGGGCATTATTTGTTTCGTTACACGGCTATAGCCTTTATATTCCTTATTGGTAGGGTCCCAAAGACACTGCTCATTGTGCATATCGATTAACAAAAACATATCATTAGGTACTCCACTCTTTGTTTATCTCCATAATTGAGATGTAAGGGTAGGTATATCTTATTTATTAGGTTAGACGTTTGCACACTACGCTCTCTCGCTTCAAATGAGTGTTCGTTTCTCACCGTACGTTCGTTTCGTTGGCCTTCGGCGACCGTCCATACTGAGTTCGATGTATGGCTAGCCACTGACCTACAATATAACTATGCAATGTCACTGGTTGCACAATTATATTGATCGTCAGTAGTCGATATTGACCGTCAATATCATCTACCGTGGCTACCCTAATGCTTCGATTCCTTTGATGTTACCACCACGATTCGCAACAAACAATCGTTGGCGTTTGCTATACTTCGTTTTATTTAGCAAGAGAAAGATCTTGACAGAAGTACCTAAACGTAAAGCTTCTTATTGAACACATTTTACTGTAGTATGACGGAATAATTGAAAATATGTTTGATAGCAATACCGTCTTCACCATAAGGGTACACGGGGCCCGTGCCTAGATAGGGTAAAGGCACCAGTAGTCAGCCTTTTAACGACGTTTGAGATTTGAAACCACTGTTATTAATTCAGGATTTGACTAAAAATTAATAAAAAAATACTGTTCGATCAATAATTTATTCTAGTTTCATTACAATTTAAGGCAAAAATATAGAATCTTTCTATAAAATAGAAAAAGAAGTTTAAACCAAAACATACACATTTCTCTAGTAGTCAGCCTCCAAAATCTAATAGTCAGCCACTTTACGCCCAGTACTCGGCCTCTTAATTATTTGTTAAAATTTGATTAAAAATCAACAATATTTAATGAATAAAAAATAGACAATTAATAGTCGTTAAAATTACAATAGTCATGCTTTTAGTTGTATAATTTTATCTTACAGTGACAAGGTTCAGACTCCTTTTTCATCTTGAGACACTGTGGCATATTGGTCCAGAAGATATGGTACAGCTTCTCGAACGCTGCAAGTCCCCAGGTACATATAACCGTCAACTTCTTTGAGCGTAAAATCACCAATTTCCACGGGAGTTTGCAGTACAGGGACATTTGTCATGATTTTTGTCTTGTCCATGTTCATATTAAGGCCAGCTCATTCGGAGGTTCTACTGTGGTCATCGAGCATTAAACTAAGGTTCTCCGAGGTCTCGCCGATTATGTTGATGCCATGCCCTTTCTCATTCAGAACCTTGAAAACGCATTCCAGAGCAGCGGTGAACAGATTTAGAGAGATAACATCTCGCTGTCTGGCTTCCCACTGCAACACTGCAGTAGGTTTTGAGTTCTGGTTCTATAGTTAGAGTAATATAGTGGCGTTTTCGAACAAACACTTCAACACTCCGATGTACCTGTTGTCGACTTGGTAGCGCTGGAGAGACTGCAGTACAGTCTCAATCGTATCGAAGGCTTTCTCGTAGTCCACAAACGCTGAGCAAAGAGGCAGATTAAACTCTTCGGTCTTCTATATAAACTGCTGTAGTGAATGTATGTGGTCTACCGGTGCTGAAGCATTTCCAGAAACCGGCCTGTTCGGGAAACTGGAAGTTTACTATAGGGCACTATAATTCTTACTATAGTACCCTTCTCATTTTTGAGCCATGTTTACAAGCTGTTTTTGAGAGTAATTACGAACCGTCTTGCACGCAGGTTTGATAACTTCCAGTCTCCCGAACAAGCCGACTTCCGACAATGCTTTAGCGGGGCATTATTGCCCTGTTTTGAAGAAGAGCAACCCCACACTTCTTTTCCATGCGTGCAGTGTTTACCCCTCATGTGGAATCGAATAACGTCTGAAGGGCTTCAAGGACCGGTTTTCCAACTGCTTTCAGAAATTCGGCTGTGATTCCGTCATCACCTTATTGTATTTAAGCTGTTTGAGAGCCACACTAATCTCGTACAGGTTGACATCCGAGATGTTTTCGGTATAGTGACGGATCGATCTAGGTTTTAGGTCGTGGGCATTAGTTACAACTGAATCAAGATTCATGTCCTGGCGCTGCTGAATGCGCTCCTGGAATCAGTGCCCGTGTGTGACTTGTTCGCGTGGCGATGAGCTACTATGTGCCATGAATGTCTAAGATTTTGCGAGATGATGGATGATAGGCCTTCTAGTATTACCTGACTCTTGTTATTTTATTGTTATCTTTCCTGATTTTTATTGTTATTTTGTTTTCAATTAGCAAAGTTTCGCGGTGAATTGGTTTCATACTGTCATGCCGTGTAAATATATTTGCAATAAATAAATAAATAAATGTTACGTAGGCCTTTAGGAATCCATAGATGATGCCGGTCTTGCAATGTGCCACGGAGAACACCAAAAGTTCTACATGGTCCTCTCATATGCATTCCTTTCGTATAGCTTCCTTTGCAGAAGATAGTTTTTTCTGGTGGATGCTTTTGTTTGTGTATTGGTTTTTGTGACATGCTTTACTGAACATAACATTACGTTTTTATTCATGAAACAGTAAAAAGACTAATAAGTACCTAAATAAAGCCCTATATAGGTTTTTCTCATACTTTATTAAGTGGCTGAGTACTGGAGCTGCAATTCCCATTAGTCAGCCACACCAAAAAAAATATTTTAAAAAGCGGCTGACTACTGGGTTTTTCTAAAAATATTATAGGGAATGTTAGGGTAAATTTGAATCTTAAAAAATAACGATCTTAACGGACCGATTTTATTTCAAATTCGAACGATACCACCAATATCCAGAAGTCAGCCGCAGGTGGCTGACTACTGGAAATCACATAAAAAAGTGGTTCCCAATAGTCAGCCTCCGTAAATTATTAAGAAATCAATTAAATACGCTTATTTTATTATCATTTTCGGTTTAAGCAACTATATGCATTCACAGAAATATACAAATATATCATATAATGTTAACACAAGTCTATCTTTCTTACCTGATTTGAAAACACCAAGTGCAAAAAAAATATGGCGGACATCGCGAAATTGCCCTTCTCGACCGAGAGCACTCGAATAAACTTTTTTCATTTTCCCCCCTGCCGTTTCCCCGCACCGATCGATAAATATAATCATTAATAAGGAATCAAGGAATCAATTAAGAGGCATATAATTTATTAATTTCAAATAGACTGCTATTTCAAGGCAATAAAAGAGGCAAAAGGCTGACTACAGGATCCTGGCTGACCACTGGTGACTTTACCCTATATTATAATTCGCTTTTTTTACTTTCCAAAAGGGCCCCGAATTCTTGTGTGCCCAAGGGCCCCAGCCTAGTTTAAGACGGCCGTTTGAAAGTTTACCGTTTATTCCGAAATATTCCTGTAAAACGTGTTCAATAAGAAGCTGTACGCTTACTTCTGTCAAGATCTTTCTCATGCTAAATAAAACGAAGTATAAGCCGTCCAGACAGGACCAAAGAAGGCTAGTGAAACCTATTCGTTGGCGTTCGTTGGGCCGGTGTGTACGCAGCTTAAGTAAACCGCGGGGATTCGTACAAACGTCGTGTCGCCCACTAAAAATAATCTCGTTGTACCTCCTTAGTGATGCGTGATTACGAATGATCAAACTAATCGAATATTTAGCAATTCCCCTAAAAGCGCCTCGTTTTCTTTATCTATTATTTTGTTGATTTATTTTATTTTTGTGTCTTGTGAAGCGAATAAATGTCTTTCTTCTTCTTCTTCTTCTTCTTTTTCTTCAATTACTATCATCAATAATCAATTTTCAAATATTAATGTTGATAAGTAATCAATTGACTACTTACTTACTAATTAATCATTACTAATGGTAAAGCCTAAACCTTAAATTGAAGAATTTTGGTTGAACTGGACCTATTTTAATGTTTGAATGGTTACTTTAAAATACATTTAACATGAAGATTTAATATCCCTTTCTTAACGATTCATTTTATTAATATCTTAAAAAAAATTCTACTAAACTGATATTGTTAAAGAGCATTGTGCCCAACTGCTCTAAAGAACTGTGCATAGTTAGTGACTCCAGTCAAATGTTTTAACATTGAGTCGAATAAGTCGTCTGATGAGTAAAATCGACTAATCAATTTAGTATTCAAAGTTGCGCATCACTATTTTACGTCAAATTCGTTTCAGTGTTGCCTGCATTGCAAATTATTCCTGTTGAAAGTCTTGCGATATGTGCATCTACAAGTTCATTCTACTGGGACGATATTGACTAAAAAGAATAGATAACAGTTCTGCTCACCGACCAAACTGCGCTAATAAGTAGGTACGTAAGTTTACTTTCTTTATTATTTTGTACGTAAACATAATATTATATACATTTGCTAAAAATATGTTCTTTAAATTGTATGCCAAAGTGTGATCTTGTTGCAACTTACCTCTTATCGATACATTCATACTTTACTCATCAGTTAGACTCAATTGTTTTGTTATTGCATACTTGTCATTGGATGTTACTGGAAAGATGCATACTTAATAGGACTATCAATGCCACGGTCTCAAATAGAAATCTTGCAACTCTGGGTTTCAACGTGGGCCTCTTAACGTTCCAAGCTGTCGTCGCTGAAACTCAAAAATCTCGTTTATATATACATAGTTATTTTTTCATATTTTTTATAAGGAGAAAAGATCTTAGGTATATTGACTAAAATATGTAGGTTACGTTTTGTCTCCCTCGATCGCAGCGCCACCTGGGTCTTACTTTAACAGGGGAGTCACTGCGTCCCATTGTAATTTTGCTCAGTGTTGCCTTATATACAGATTTATCTGTATCTATACAGATTTTAGGTTATTATTACAGATAACGGAAGTTTTACTAATGTGCATTGTAATTGACGCAGTGGCGTAGCGTGGGTGTCAGCCGCCCCCTTGATTAGGTATTTCAATTTCAAATACTAAAATATACAGTAATTCTAAAGGACTTTTCGGCAAGAACATCAACGTTATTGCGTGAACAGGTTATACTTTTTACTTTTTTATTTGTTATACACTTACAATATACAATATAATAATCACATTTATTACACAAAATCAACACGTACGCATAAACAATCCAATCACAAAATAAAAAAACGGGGAATCCCTAGCCAATACAGACGGTGCTGCCAGTGGCTACAATGAGCAAGATGTTATTATTATACATTCATTAAAAGAAAGAGAATTCCCCGATTTCGTCACAGAATAAATAATGAAAAATTACGTGCTCATTTCAATCGGTCCGAAACGTAGGTTCGATAAAATATTAAATAAATAGGTTCCAAATTTTTACAAGATATTATTATTATATATTGTGAAATTTTGCCGCCCGTATAAGTGCCGCACGGGGAGTGCCCCTCCTGCCGGCTTCTGTACGCTACACCACTGAATTGACGACGCGGTTAGACTAGTTGGTAGCGACTCTGCCTCCAAAGCTAGCGGTCCCGGTTTCGATCCCCGGTAAGTCCAGATATTTGCGTGATAAGCAAGAATGTTTGTTCCTGAGCCTTGGATGGTTCCTATGTATTTAAGTATTTATTTATCTATTTAGGTACCTACAGTTAAGTCATAATATTTTTAGCGCACGCACGCATACACACCAATGCTCACGCACATACACTCATAACACACACACACTCAGACATGCAAGTCTTTGTAAGTACTTTCCTTCACTTTTGTTCTATGCCACCATACTGCGGCTCCATAGGAGTCTAGGGAGTACCTACCTATCACCGCTTTGTACGATGTCATTGTACCATGTGCGGTCTCAGTCTCCAGCGTTTCCCTATCGTTTTTTTGCGCTGCCATAACGCTATCGTTGCTTTCCTGCACTGGTCTTCGATGTGATTACTATATGATACCTTACTATCGACTGTCACTCCTAAGTATTTGATTTCTTTGGTTAGTTCTATTTCTACACTCTTCTATTTTCAGGGGTTTGAAGGTTGGTATCTTCCTTTTATTGGTGAAAGCACAATTTTAGTTTTGGTCGGGTTTAGGTCCAATCCTCTTACAATCTATGCCTCTGTTCAGAACTTCCCTCAAAACATTAAGAGTTTTACCCCTTACTATCAGTAGGTACTCGTCGGAGTACGCTTGCATGTATGTAGGTATATCCCTTCTTTATTGGTTTCCCTGACGAGAGAGTCTAGTAGAAGGCACCATAGAAGAGGGAACAGATATCTCACTTTGTTACTGTTACTACTTATTGTAAATACATTTGCATAAAATACTTATACTCTGATTAGCTTCTACCCGCGACTGCGTTCGCATGGAAGTCGGTTATAGTTATTTCCTCGGAATCTTTTAAAATTTTCCGGAACAAGAAGCCTATGTGTCAATCCAAGGTGTAACAAACATACTAACACACGCACACACTCACAAACTTTCGCATTTATAATATTAGTGTGCGGGGTTGGATTGAAATGGACCTTGGCCTCCAATACAGAGTGATGACATTCTTACCAACTTGGACTCTTGTGGCATCCAAGATGGCTATGCCAATTTCTTTATCTTTAGGATTGCCACTTCCCCCTTTTTTCTGTTGCCTTCCTTCTCTCTAATCCCTCGCTCTTTTCCGAAACTATTAGAAACTCATTCCTTTTCAGGTAAAAATGTGTACGATATTCAATAGAAATGCTATCATGACGGGCTGCGTGGAATCAGTCTGCTTTGCCTGCGAGAAGCATCTCCTGAGCGACGAGGATGCCCTTCTGCACATTGCCGAACCCATCCACAAGAAGAACCTGGATGCCAGCAGCTTTTTGGACAAGTATAAAGAAGAACATGTTAGGAAGGTATGATCTAATTGTTTTCTTATAGTTAGCTGCTGAGATTTGGGCAAAGGCCTTTTTACGGATCCGTCTTTATTATGTATTTTCTTACTACTGGCTGGGCAAACAAGAAATTATTTATTATTTACATCAAAATTCGACATCTGTCTCCTTATTTTAGAAAAAAGAAAGATGCGGGAAATGAGATTGCCCGCATATCGCCACGAGAGGCCGCGCGTTAGACCACTAGTAACAACGCACTATGTAGATCTTAACTATCTTGAAAGCTTTTCTGAATAATTTTTTAGGTTAAAAAAGGCTACTACTGTGAATTCTGCAATGTGTTCATGAAAACTGCAGCCAAAGTGGGAGCCCACGTCGCCGAGCCCACGCACTGCGACAAAAAGGCCACGCAGTCATTGAAAAGGAACGGTAAATAATATAATAACCATACGTACATTAAAAATACTCTTATTTATATGAAAACTCTTTACCGAATACCACGCATGAAAACGTATAATTAGAGAAAAACTACAGTTCGTACGCTCAAATAGTGCTTTTATGGAAGCTACATGTCATAAAATAAATAAGATGATTATGTAATCATTAACTATTAGTACCATTTTTTGTAATAAACTACAATAATGAAACTACGGAAAATCAAAATACACATATATTAGTCATCTGAATCCTTCGAATCACTTTTGTGTCTATGAGAAAAGTTTCTGTCTCTTCTTCTCTTGGTGTGCATGCAAAGTGATATTGATTATTTAAATGAATTATTTAATTCGTCTTCTTCATTATTCGGAATGCTATAAGTGTATTCTTAGTATGTAAGTAACTAAGAAACAATGTAATAAAATCGTTAATTTTAACCTACTTCTAATTGTCGTATCAATTTGAAACTTTGCAAGTACATGCAATTCGGATGACAATACAATAATTTGGTAACATCGATCTGTTCTGACCATGGAGCCAGGGGTAGATAGTAGAGGCGAAGCGTGAGGGTAAGCCGGTGCATAATTTCTTAACTCAATCATTATTATTATTAATTACTTCTTCTATTAACATAAAAATTACATATTACATATTTTTTAAGTAAATAGATAATTAAATGAGTCGTAATATAATGTTTAGAACGAGAAATGATACACCGGCTTACCCTCACGCTTTGGCTATGGTAGATAGTGGAACTCATCATTGATTACTAGTAACCGCTCGAGTTTGGGCTCATTTGGTTTGTTTTGACGCGTCCAATACATTACCTTGGTGATGAGGGTTTTAGGGAGGGAAGCGTGTATTTTTAGTTTTTGTGAACTATAAATTACTAAATAAAAATCAAATAGTTATAATGTTTACACTGAAAATCTTGTTGTAGGGAATGGTGTTCTAGCGTTCAACAAAGTGTTTATTCTGGGCAACGCCTGGCATGGGCTGATCGAGAACACATGCGCGGTGTGCGATGCAGAATTTGATAACGCACAAATTCACAAAACTGAAATGGGTCATATCCTCAACTTGGTGCTCATTGAGATTGAGTTTGGTGCCGATCAGGATATCTATAGAAAGGTAAAAATCGAAAGGTGTGGTTTTAAAAGTCTTCGTCATGGGCGCTTCCTGGCCCGTGGAATGAAAAGCAGAAGTATCTTCTTGTTCGTTTATTTAATCGGTTACAAGGATTATCACAATGTGAAACTTAAGTGGTACTGGCGACACGTCTCTCTCTGTTACGATCTATCACTCTCCCCTCTCCACCAGCAGTGTTGCATTGTATTGTATTGTATTTATTTATTGGCCAAGTAACAAAGATATGTTAAACGTTACTTACAGCAAGTTAGAATTAAAATAAAATGACATAAATAAATCATGCACCTAACAATCATATTGTAAACAATTTACAATTTACGTAAAATAACCATATTATCTTAAAACAAAATTCAACCTAGTTTTAATTAATCATTATATTCTTCGTATTCTCCTGAATTAATGAGAACATAACAATATTTTTTTCTATTGTTATTATATTATATATTATTTTTGCCACTCTTAAATTATCAGTGACGACATTGTCGCCACATGGTTATTGTTGCGTATTTATGACCCGGAACCTGATGAAGCCTGAATGTAATCATGACTTGATAAGTTGACTGGTCTGACCAGTGGGTCCAATTTTGGAATCCGAAGCCTCAGATCGTGAGTTCGATTCCTGTCGTTTAACATGCGTCCATTGAGTTGGCGTCTGGTCGTTTGTGCGCTTTCTCATGTCGTTCGCGGAGCGAAGACAGGTTATAATACATTGAGCTGTTTTTAATATTTATGGTTATAAATATAATGTTACCAAGAAAAACAGTTTTAAAGGGGTCATGTGTTTATAGTTATGTGGTTATGTATGTATGTTTGGTCTGTGTGGCGCTCTAGGGACCAAAAGCGTGGGCCAATTTTAGGCCGAATCCTGTGTCCGCGCCTGGGTAGCCAAACGAAGTGCGAGAAAAAAGCCACCATAGGATAACATCATTTTGAAGTTGGTTGATTTTTCCTCGCTCACCGCTTAGCTGTGCGGCCTAAAACAATTATGTTTTTACTACTTTAGTGTAGTTTGTTTAACCCATTTTCAGGTGGATGACGCAACATTTCAATGCTTGACATGCAATGAGGTTTGCGCCCTAAATGCTATAACGGCGCATTTTGAAGATTCGAAGCACAAAAAGCTGTACCAACAGTGCTGTGCTGCAGCCGAGACCAAACTTAATGAGCCCAAACAAGACACGTCAGAGGCAGTGAAGGAAGATAAACAAATAAACGAGAAAGATCCCGCAAAGAAAGAAAAGCACAAAGAATTGCCTGAGAATGATGTAACAGAAGAAAAATCAGCCAAGGTCAAGACACCTGAAGATGAAAAAGCCAAGGAAGAACCAAAGAAATCTCCTGATACCGAGAAAAAACAGAAAGTAAAGAAAACCAAACCAGTGCAAAATGGCACAAATCAGGATAAAACGGGGAAAAACGATAAAGTCGTATGCGAGATTCCGGGGGTTGTGGATTTTATCACTAGAGACGTGTGTGGAAAGCATTCGTGCATTCTATGCGACTGTTCCATAGATGGAATGTCTGTCCAGGCCCACGTGCACAGCAAGCACCATCACACTCTGCTCAGTATGCATAAAAAACGAGCTGAAGAGAAAAAAGCAGAATCAGACGAGAGATCCGACGAAACCACTAAGAATGATGTTGATCCAAAATCGCTCTCTAAAAGCAAGATAATAGATGCTACAGACGAATTTCTAAAGAATGAAATCAACCTTGATTTCGACGACAGCTTGGCGTTTTGCCGAATCTGCTCGAAGAACATTGACTTCGATTGCGACTTCATCAGAAATCATATTGAGGAGCACAAGAAGAAACCGGAAAAAGCGACAACAACCGACAGCGCAAAGTCTTTTACATCTGGTGACGACAAACCATCGTCGAGTCTCGTTCGTAAAAATGACGTGAAACCCAAACAAGACAAAGAGAAAGAATCCAGCACTTCCTCTGTCGCTTCTAAACGCGACAATGACGTCGAAGTGGTCAACTTCGCTAAACAACACCATCTGACTTACAATCGTGATATCAATTACGCGTTCTGCCGCATTTGCGTTGCGAAAGTACCAGCGTCCATAAAGAACATGAGGGAACATGTGAATGGCGTGAGTCACAAGAACAAAATTGCCAAACTAAACGCTAGGCCGAACGTGACAGCTTTGGTTAAAACGCCTTCCAATGAATTTATAGACAGTATTATAAGGAAAGAGAATAAGTTTGGTGCATATCCTTACATAGTGATCAATGAGAAGTATTGCTTGGACGTCTTCAGCTTCTTCATGGTAACTCGGTGTGGTTCCCAGCTGAGATGTCAGGCTTGTGAGATGAACGTTTCTGTTTCAATGATGGATGAGCACAAGCAAACGCCGCGCCATGAGCGGAGTATGAAAGATGCTCCGGTAGTTTCTTCCGAGGAATCGGAATTTATAAGAGAGGTAAGCACGAAGGCATTTAATAAAACAATACAATACCACTTAAGACCACACGCATTAAAATTATTAACCAAAGAGCAAAAATCTTGTAATGATCTTGTTATTTTAAACATAATGTGGAGTTTATCAGGTGTCAAATTCGTATGTAGACCTCCCGATATTATTGACTTTGGCATACTTGAGAACTTTATTAAAACGGACTGGATATTGTGGAACCGAAAATGTAAATTTTTATGCTATAACCTTGCACAATTCCAATTTACTTCGATTTAGGCTCTTTGGCGATATACGCTTACAAGTGAATCAGTGCGCATAATATTTTACTAGTAACCACCGAAGCAATGTCGAAGGAATTTTAAAAATATTCATACCAATGTTCCACCCCTGTCCCCGATTACCAGATATATCGGTTCCCAATACACCGGTTTCCTGATTATATGACTTTCCTCAACACTTCTGATTCGTTACACCTGATCGAATTATAAAAATAACACAAAATATCTAATCTGATAAATCAGCTATCTGGTATTTTGGGAACGATTGCTATATTGATGGGTAGATTTTGGAAAGTTAAGTATAGACTAGGTAATTGAATATCCGTTAGTATTGATTTGACGGTTTTTGCTCTTACAGGTCCGACCGAACATCTTTCACTGCGGCTTTTGCAACCAAGTTGAAGCATCCTGGCGCACTATGGAGTCCCACCTGCAGTCCACAGCGCACAACGAAGCCAAGACTTTGGCGAAATGGCGGCGGCGGGAGTATATTCCATTGATCCTCCACCTGAGGGCGAGGCGGCGCATTGAGTCCATGCACTTCAGTATAATGCTGTTGGCGCACTTTATCGGAGACGACTAGAAATACATAAACAATATTTTTACTCTTATCTAATTAAGCAGTCAACGAAACTGACGCTGGTATGTAAAGGCATTTTTACAGAATTCACACAGAATAGTGTATTTGATATACAATATGAAAAACTATGCTTTGAAGGCAAAGCAGAAAACAAGAAGATGAAGACTGCAAAGTGCCTGGAGAAGTGATATCCAATTAAGTGCCAAGGGTAAGAGATATCAGATTCAATTCTTAGTTTAGAAATACTTTTGATAATTTTCATGCCAAGATTTGTAAAAGTATTTATAATAATTTAAAAAGAGCCAAAAAAAAAATGTATATATCTTGTAAAAGTATTTATAATAATTTAAAAAGAGCCAAAAAAAAAATGTATATATCTTGTTTGAGTATAGGTAATCTTTGTTCACTTTTGTAATAATTAGTTTAGATTATCTCGTTTGTTATCCGTTAAGCTCTCTAAATTCAGGCTCATAACTTGTTAAGTATGCTCTGTAGTATGTAGCTACTATTAGGTATTGACCGATGTCTTGTCCTTTATATTGTTATTGTTATTGTTTTAGGTTAGTTTAGATTGTCTTAGATTAGAAAGAATTTATTTTTTGTTGGATCCTATTGCCTGGCTTCGAGACCTTTAAGCCAAGATTAGAAATAAACATGGTAGTTAATGTTGCCACAAAAAAAAATATGTGTATACGTAATATTGCTCGTCAGCGTTTGCTGCCATCTGTTTTGTTTACTTTGTTGTTTTGTTTTGCTGAGTTTTTTAGTCCTTAGTGCTTTAGTTTTGTTTATTTGTCGTCATAGTGTAGTGTTTAATATGTATGTGTCATCTTCCGTGTATTCACCGAGCGGTCCCGACGGAAGACCAGCGTTGGCCTCACAGCCAGCACATGCTGAGTTGGGACCGTTTCGCAACAATTCTTTTTTTTTTCTTTATTATTTCTTATATGTGTTCTACTGATATGTTAATTGTTGTGAATAAATTTATTTTCTTTTCTTTCTTTCTTTCTTCTTTCTATATTTTGCATTTTCTTCAACTATTGTCTGTTTTGATGTTTCGGTCCTTTCTTACTTACTTTTTATGTTAGATTAGACTCTGCAGTTTGTCTATTATTAAATTCTATCTTTTATGTCTCTTGTAACCTATGTATAAAGGTGCTAAACTATATAATCAAGAATTTGATGCCATTAATAAATGTAGGTATCTGAATATGTGCGATTAGATAAAGGTGAACTGCCATGTTTATTGACATGTCATCGATGTTTTTTTTGAAAGCTGGCTTCTGAAGTCCGTCTGATCGCCATCGGGTTAATAATCTAAAAAAACAGGTGTGAGCAAACTGTTACAAGCTTATAAAGCTAACTTTTGCAGTACCCGATTAAGAGATTTGATTTTATTTCAAAGTTTTTCTTGTTGTCATTACGTTTTCTGGTCAAATTGTATTTGTAGGTTAAACATATTATATTGTGTCATTTCAGGCACAAAATTTCGTGCCAAATGCTTTTCATTATTCGAAATACGCACCAGTCCAGTCAGTAGCAAATATGATCGTTTTACATTAGTCAGCATATTCTGCACATTTTAGAACTATGTCGTTGCAAGTTGGCGTACCTAGGTGACTTTTTATGTATGCATGTGACAAATAGGAGTGACACACTATATTTTTATAGACGCAGATTCGACATAAATGTAAGTAGGTACGTAGGTACCTATCCATTAATAGAGATATAAAAAAATAGTAATTTTAGTTAGTCCGTCAGTAAGATTATCCAAAAATATTGAACACGTATTATTTGCTTTATCAAATCAATCAAAATTGACAAAAATAATGCGCATCAAAGTTCGGGAGTGGGGCTAATGACGTCACTTAATGGTAAAAACTGTACAAAGTCGTGACGTCACACGGAACTTCAACGCACTATATTTTCGTAATTTTTTGTTTGATTGACAAAAGAAAAAATATGTGTTCAATATTTTTTTATAATGTAAATGACGGACTGATTCGATTTTCTAGGAAACTAGCCTATTGTTAACTGTCGAATATATGTATAACTGTACGTTTTGAACACAACGCGATTCGCGTTGCAGTCGTGAAAAATACTGAATTACGGAGCGGAGCAACTTCAGACTGTACTAGAATTTTCGAACGGTCTATACTATTCTCATTTTTAAACTAGACTTAAAGGCAAAGTGTTAATGTTCACATTGATTTGACTGTTCATCATTATTACTGTTGTAGAAACGCCATATTGTAATCGTATCAATCATTGTCGGTATTATTGAGATACCGTCGATATTTAAATGTTTAACCAAAGAATGATGGGCATAAATGTATGGAACCCAGCCCAATCACCAATACAATTAATACAGGCTTATTGATCCCACTATTCGCTGTAATTGTTATTATGACGACTAGACTGTGAAGGCTGGGTAAAATATACGGGAAATAGCATTGCAACGCATGCGGGGCACAGCTAGTATAGTAATAAACGTTGTGTGTGTGAATATTTGAAGGCTGATAACTATCTTCTCCAGGGTTTTTGAAGTTTGTCCCCCTATTAGAAAATGAACCTTATGTAACTAGCTTTCACGTGGTATACATGAGATTTGTATTGGTTATATGAGCCAATTTGCCCATCCTTTGTGCCCATTCTTTCTTGTGATAATCTTATTTGTATTTTAGTTTGTATTTTTTTTAATAAAAATTATCCATCATAAAATAGACTTTGAAAATCTTTATAGGTATAATGTTATCAACAAAATCTTGCACAAAATTATTGCAATTTAAACGTTTCGCGGCTAAAATCATATTCTGGTGAAAGCGCAAAAGGTGCCACCAGCGCAACAGACATTACCATTTTATTATTTATTTTATTTCTTTACCTACAGAATAGTGTTTTGTAACTTGGCATCGATCTGGATTTCAACTCTTTCTGGCACGACAATTAGAAGAACTTGGCCTTCTTTTTAACCCCCGACGCACAGAGGTGTTATAAGTTTGACGTGTGTATCTATCTATGGCATCGTAGCTTCCAAGCAGATAAACCGATTTCAATTTATTGGCGTTTATGTTTTTGGTGGTATATGTTTTTTGCGAGTATGAATGAATGTATTTTCCTTGTTATCCTATCACGAACTTAAATGGCAGGACTCGCTGTTAAGGAAATTCAATTTATTCATTATGATTAGTAATTGTATAGCCATGACTTCCTCAAAATGTGACGCATCTGCAGGAGCCGTAGTCCGGTATGGTTAGTGTTTTGCCCTTTTTCAGTTGCGCAGCGAACGTACAGGTCGCAAGTTTCAACATAGTCAGTTTTATAATGATCGTTAAATTGCAAAGTGTCAAAAACTTAAATGTTAAGAGCCCGTTTCCTTAGTAGCGCCTCATACAAACGTATTTCAGTTATGGTTTGGATATTTTTAGCCGGATCGCATTGAAACATTGCAAGGATATAGATGTAAGACAAATCGAGGTATGTAATTTGCGTGATTGAGAAAAATCCAATATATTTATATACTAATGGACCCGCCACAGCTTCGCACGCGGTATTTCCTATACAAACTTGATCACCCCTTTAGGGATGGAATCTCAAAATATCCCTCCTTAGTGCATCTGGGTACTCGAGAAATGTCTCCTCCAAATTTTAAACCTCTAGGACTACCCGTTTAGGCTGTGCGTTGTCTATAAGCGAGTCAAGGTACTGTTTTATATGTATAGACTAGTTGACCCGCCACAGATTCGCCCGCGGAATTTCAAAAAATCCCTCCTTATTGCACCTCTAGGGTACTAGAGGAATGTCTCCGCCAAATTTCAAACCTCTAGGACCACCCGTTTAGGCTGTGCGTTGTCTATAAGTGAGTCACGGTACTGTTTTATATGTAGGTATTGATAATCAGGATAAAAACAGGTTTGTAGGAAAATTCAAATGAAAATTATTATATAG